>BGNK01000522.1:1649-81968 GCA_003297005.1 Symbiodinium sp. clade A Y106
TGAACAAGCAGAGCATTGCCAAGGTATCAAAGCACAAGTGTTGAGGCTTCATGCGAATATGTCCGAAGAAAATAAATGAAGGCAGCGAAGAAAACATTTTAGACACAAAGAGTTTTTCCCGAAGTCCAAGGCGGCCCATGCAAGGGCCTTCGTTCAGGCTCAAGAGAACCCACTATCTCGGAGCGAGACAGTGTGGTTTTCAGGAGATTGCAACCTTGTGTCTAGACGTGGATATGCCGCCCCCTCACACCCCTGGGACTGTAGGGGCGCCATCCTACAAAGAAAATACTGATTTTGGGATTGTGCTGTTGGGCAAGGCTGGGGTTGGGTTGAAGATTTTAGAGAAATTGGTTTATCAAGAAGCTTGTTCCGTTATTAGCCAGCTCCAGGTTCATTTTGATTCTAAGATTGGGTTGTTGAGCCGGGCTGGGGCCGTAATTGTGGTTACAAACAAAGACAAGCAATTTCTATTTATCACTTTCTTGAGGGTTTAGGGTTTAGGGTNCCAGGTTCATTTTGATTCTAAGATTGGGTTGTTGAGCCGGGCTGGGGCCGTAATTGTGGTTACAAACAAAGACAAGCAATTTCTATTTATCACTTTCTTGAGGGTTTAGGGTTTAGGGTGAGTTTAGGGTTTATAGGGTTTAGGGTTTAGGGTGAGTTTAGGGTTCAGGGTTTAGAGTGAGTTTAGGGTTTATAGGGTTTAGGGTTTAGAGTGAGTTTAGGGTTCAGGGTTTAGAGTGAGTTTAGGGTTTATAGGGTTTAGGGTTTAGGGTTTAAGTGAAACCAGTACCAGTCAAGAAAAAAGAGCTTCTTCTTCTTCATAAGTCTTGAAATGGCAAGCCGGGTAAGATCCTCTTCCCGAGTCTAAGTGTGTCACCTGTCCACAGCCGTTAGGATCATTCTGAGAGGCAAACTCTGATGCCTGTCCTTATGTTGAGAAGGAGAAGCCGACAGCCCAAACCAGAGCAGGCAAACCTGCAGTCATAGATGCAGAGAGCCCGAAAACACCCTGTGTTCTCTCTGTGCAGCGGATCTATGGCAACACTTTGCAATGCAAGGATTGGCATATGACATAACAGGATGTAACTCCAAAGCTTCTATGTTGGACTGTGGGTGTTTTTCCTATGGCCTTTAATTTCCTCTGCCGGACTGCAGTGCTTTGTAGTCTCGAAGCAGGGGAGCAGCAACTTTGAGTAGTTTCGATATGCTATGATGCAGAACGCGACAGTTCAAGCGCCCTTCCACTGAAGCCTACGACAGGTGTGGCCTGCCAGAAGGTCGACCGCGAAAGTCATGCCTGGTCGCATCCCGAGCACTGAGAGAGCGCAGGGAACGGTCCCATAAGCTCGGGTTCAGGGTCTAAAGCTCAAGTACTGAGGATGAAGAAAATGGTGGAGGAGTCTTGGCGGAAGCACGAGCTTTTGCTGGGACCTCGAGCTCGGATTGCCCCGATGGTGGATGTTCGGAGACCACATCTGAAAGCGAATTCCAAAACCGAAAACCTAACCCCAAACCTTTGGATTTCAGTGACTCTGGTCTTCTAACTGCTGACGATACGAACGGCGGCTCTCAAACAATGGGCCGCCAGCCCTGAACCCAAGACCGACACCCTGGATTACAAGGCCGCTCGGTGTCTTTGACAAGCTGACGGTGGTTTTCCAGCCACAGGTGGGCCTTAAAGCACAGTGAGATCCATGAGAGAAGCTGGATGCTATAGTAAGGCTCTCAGGTCTCCGTAGTTAAATCTGACCTTGCCCTTTCCAGGTGTATGGTGCCATCCATCCCCACCCCAGGACTCCAACCACAAGAGCTCGACACCAACGCTCGATCCTGCGCTGCCATCCTTCAGCCACAGTACCATCCCAGGAATATCCGTAACCTCAGTGCCTGAGTTCGGATTTGAGTGATTTGGGGTTAAGGTTTGCAACTCTACTTCCGACTCCTGGGACTCCGCAACGATCACCCAAGAGACCGATCTTTCCATGTCTGGGCCTCTCCGCAGTCGTGATCGATGGCGTGCGAACGTAACTACAATGCTTGTCATAGCCACAACAGAGCCCTGCAGAAACGTCGTCGTAACAGTAAAAGCAGAGGTATTGGTATTGGTTTGTGTGCTGGTTTCGGGTTCAAGGCTTTCCGACTTGAGGTTTGGAGCTCAGGGTTCATGGTCCCGGGATCTAAGTGATGGCCATGCTGGGTATGCTACCTATGGTGGGCTGAGGTGGAGTTATGGGATGGCAGATCGAATGTGAGTTTCGCTAGGCTAAAACTTGATCCCGACTCCATTCCGAGGCCTTTCTGATAAAGATTTCTGTCCCATTTCGAGACCGCTTGGAGGGGCATAAGCTGCCACAGCGGAAACGAAATCCAAGCGGAGACTTATACCGTCGCCAAAGCCGCTCTCAAAGCCGTCATCGAACTATCCCGCAGCAGAAGACTGATTCAAGAAGATCCCGTCTGTGGCTGACCTGAAGCTCGTAATTTTGCAATATTTTCCATTGAACATCTGTTGATCCTCTGCAGGCTGCAGCCACGCCGGGAGCTGAGACAGATCTCAGCCCTTGCTTTCGACGAAAGCCACAGCTCGACAAGCCAGGTTCCAGCCTCCTGTGCAGGTTCCGTGGGCGGTTGGGAGGGCAGTCTCCGGATGTGCTTCCTTTGCTTTGCTTGGTGTCGATACACTGTTATGAAACTGTTCCTGCCCGACCCCACTTGTGAATCCTGAGGGGATTCAGTCGATGGGACCATTCAGCATTCCGTTTGCGGAAGCCGAGAGCAAGGTCGTTCGTGAAAATGCCAGGATCTGCAATTTGCCTTGTTCTCGTGGATAAGCATGAGAGAAGGATATATAACTAGAGTGGCCGGATGCTGTGCATCTGATCATCAATTAATAAACCAGTCTCCTAGCCAGCTGGTGGGATCTGTAGGCGTCCTGCGTCATGCAGATTTGCAGGCTGTGCCTCCGCCTGCGCCCGTGGCGCAGGCAAGCTGTGTTTTCACGTCCAGTACGCCGAGTACCGTCCCGGCTGCGCTGCGGTCAGTGGTGCAGGCAGTGCCACAAGCACCTGCCGCAGCCCAGCAGGCGATATGGCAGCTTCATCCCTTCATCATCACGCTCTTCTGGTCACATGTTTGTAGGATCGATCAAGGGCACAAGCATCTTCATGCCGGGGTGAGTAGGAAGCCTGCAGTGAGAGCAGCTAGTTCTGGATCGGTCTGCTTTGGAGCATCATACAAGAAGAACGTGAAGAGGTGGATGCGCCTTCTTCACTGGAGCTGGGCTCGGAATGAGATTGTATGCGAGGTCAATCACACGTCGAAGCTTCTAAGGCCTCCATGGCACTGGAGTCAGACGAGGTAGTGGAGCGCCGGCTCCAGATCTTGACGAAGATCATCGAGTGCTCCGGCAAGCTATGGACACCAACATGCCCAGCCCAATCAACCGCTCTCCAACTGCTCTTTGCTTTGAGGCGCAAGCCGCCAAAGCCCGATGAACTGCAAGAGATCATGAAGGTTCCGGGCCATCAGAGGAAGGTTTACCTGAGACCAAGGCTTTCAGGGCTTTCTGCGTCGAGAGGTTTCTCATGTAGCCGAAGTTCAACCTGGGCAAACCCTAAACCCCTAAACCCTAAACCCTTAACCCTTAAACGCTCTAAACCCCTAAACGCCCTAAACCCTAAAATCTGGAAGTTTGATCTGAAGCAAACTTGATCGCCTGAGTCCTCCGCACCTGTGAGGTGCCCGAGATTCGAAAGGCCATCGTGCGAGCCACAGCGACGTGCCATTTCACTGAAGTCCTACTTCAGGGACATCTTCTAAACATTCTAGACTGTAACAATGCACTATACCGTATTATAGTTATTATGTTGTGCTATTTTTATACGGTAACAATGCACATAATGCACTATATTGTATTATATTGTGCTAAAGACCAGTGTGATAAAACTTCGGTTCGCCGCATTGACTGCTTCAGCAATGGGTCGGATTGGCAAGCGCTTTGCAGTATTTGCATTCATCCCGCGGATCTCATCAAGGCTATGCAGCAGAAGAATCAGCGGCAGGAGGCGGGATGGCGGAAAGGGCTGTCTTGATGCACGTCGTTCCATGCAAGATAGACACGCTAAGCTGGACACGCTGCGACTCAATGGATTGCAGGGCAGCTTGTACAAGGTATTATATAAGAATTGCTTGATTCCCGTCTTGACTCCTTACACCATGCGCTGCCCGATGCTGCATGCATTGTCGCTTCCTGTTGCATTGTAGAGGCGATGGCCATGCTGTCCCAGTTCAAGCAGGTCCGGCACAACGGGAGCTGTTGCAGCCGGAATACTAGTTTGGAAAGGCTTGTTGTAACATCTTGCGAAGCTTTCGGACCATTCATGGTGGACTAAGCTTCCACCTTGTCAATTGTACTTTTGTCTTGTTGAAAGGGACGTGTTCTTCGGATAATCACCCGACCTGTGCGCTTGCATCGCTTGCAGGAGCTGGAGCGAAGGCCTGGTTGTGGTCCAAACGTCTTTTGAGTTCTTGATGCATTCGCCCAGGCACCAACAGATCCTATCCGAACGCGTGCTTGGACTGAAGACGAGTCTAGATCTTCAGAGCAGTACAAATGTGGGGGCGGCGTGGCAGCATCAGCATGCGATCTAGCAGAGCCTGCTGAGGACCCGCGGCTTCGAAGTGAGCAGAAGCGCAGCGATGCCAAGGAGAAGAGGGAGAAACACCGATGCCACTCGACGTAGCACATCTCGAGCACCATTGTTCACGCGAATTCACAGCTCACCCGGGCGAATCCTGACGGGTGCAGGACCCGCGACTGCAGGACAAGAAGTGCGGCACCTGTTCTGATGCTGTGCTGATTGTGCTGTTTTGGTGCTTATGGCATTCGGAGGAGGGCACGGCATGCGGGTCGCATGTGTCACTTTTGAGGCCTCAAGATCCGAGGGCGGAGGACGGAAAAGGGAGCCACCATGAGCCACCACTTGCGGAGTCAATAATTGTCGTCGCAGTGTCACAGCTCTTGACACGTTAGCATGGTGATCTTTAAATACGTCATAATACATCCGCAGCACTTCGGCACGCACTTCACTTGCGCCTCCGGCAGGGCAAAGGCCCCGCGCGGCCACCAGATCCACGGCGCCAGGCATGCAATCGGGAGCGTTTGAGCCTGTAAAGCTGCTTCCTTGGTGCAGGCTGATGCGGAGACTTCCAAGGAGACCGCCGCAGAACCAGCCAAGAAACGTGTGAAAGTGGAGGGTGATGATGTCACCACCGTCGTCAGCGACGATGAGGTGGGTGAATCGGTGAATCGTCGATAGTCGGCTGCAAAGTCGGCTGCGAGCCCGGGCTCCGGACAGCCTGCATTGCAGGTGGAAAAGATTCCCGACGACGAGGACATGCCGCTGGTCCCAACCAGGCCATGGTTGTGCGGTTTGCAGCGGGAACGAGAGCCGCGCGCAGGGCTGTTTTGATGCGGTACAGCGGATCAGAGTTGGTCTTGGATTGCCTTTCGCTGCAGCACCCCGCGCAAGGCAGTTTTTGCAGGGCATGCCCTCGCTGGGCTTCTCGGAGGTCCGCATTTGCCTGGGGTGTGTAAGTTCATTGAGATGTACTTGCAATGTGGATGCTCCGGTTCTCCGAAATAGCTAGCTTTCTCTGCTTCCGTTCTGGCAGGCCTGGCTTCGGCAATTCATGTCCCAGATGCCTCGGATGCTCGGAGAATTAGGCTTGCTGGACGGGATCCCCCGGTCAGGGCACTACAAGAAGATTGAACAGTGTTCCTGGGGTGAAGAGGGTGCCCCAGCCTAAGGAAAGGCGAGGCCAGAGAACGACGGCGGCAGCCAGCCGAGGGCTAAGAGGGTTCCCTGGGTTCTTGGCTTCTTTGGGTCCGTCAAGGGCACGCGCGAGTGGGTGCTGGTGCTACAGCGACAGCGCCGCTTAAGAACAGTTAATTTGTCGTGAGGGGGGGGGCTCGATTTCTTAATTTTGAAGCGCACCAAATTTTTAGTAAAAAACGTTTCGGGATTTGAGGGTACCCTGGATTTCTTAAACCAAATTTCTTAACTTGAAGCGGCAGCAAAGAAAAACCAAATTCAATAAATGAAAGCATTGAAAGATTTGAGCCCGCAGCACTTTCCATTCCAGCTCACGCGCTTATCCACTCGGGCATGGCATCCTTCAGAGCTCTTAAAAGCCATATCCATCTCATATCCAGCTTGTATTCAGCCCTTACCAGAACCCCCCAAAATAAGAAATTGAGCCCTCAATTTCTTAAACTCAAGAAATCGAGCCCCTCAACTTCTTATTTTGGTGGTTTTTCTTACATCGCAAAGACTTATGTAAGCCCTTATTAAGCCATTACAATTCCTCTAGAGCCGTCCGAAGCTTCAGCCCTTATCAAAATAAGAAATCGAGCCCCTCAATTTCTTGTTTTGGTGGTTTTCCTATATGGCAAAGCCTTTTAATAACAGCTTTGGACGGCTCTAGAGGCTTTGTAAGGCTTAATAAGGGCGTAAATAAGGCTTTGCCATATAGGAAAAACCAACACAAGTGAAACACACACGAAACACAAAAACGCAACATCCATGCGAGGAACACGTTTCTCAGCACGAAGCTGTTAGTGGTGACGTCGTTCATGCCGTTTCACCGTGGAAATCTGAGCAGGGATGTTCGAGAGAATTGTCCCGTGATGGCTTATCTACAGCTGAGCAAACACGCAAGGTTGCCCTTCAGACACAAACCGCGCCAGCCTCAACTATGTGCGCGATCTGGCTAAAAAGAAGACAGGACCCATTCCAATGCTTGAACATGGCTACAGCAGTTGCGGCCCGTTTGCTCCCTGACCAGATGATCCAGCACATGCAGTCAGTTAGATGAATCATGAATCATGAAGCATGTTTGACCAGGTCTTGAGGCAGGAGGAACAGCATTTTTCAGCTTAGCCACTTGGAGCAGCGGCCATGGACACTGGATGATCTCGGAAGTGTTTTTTCGTGGCAATGCCAGACAGGAAGTTGGACAAATTGGGTGACGGTGTGCTGCTGGTGGCAGACCGGAAAAGACCCTGAAGACGCGCTTGTCCACCTTGCTCGGCGGGAATTCAAGATTCCCAAAGCCCGCTGTAGTCTTGCATTCGCGCGCCTTCGCAAACCTAGGATTTCTGCAAGGCTCAAGCGTTGGCGTCCCGCTGCAGTTTTTTGAGGTCGCATGATGCTGTATTTCTGCATTGAACATGAAAAATCCAATAAGTCATCCCCTAATTACTACTAACCGCAAGAACAAACACCCCAGTGTAGCACCTGAGCTTCGCGAAGTGCACGGCCACATAATTGACGACGCGCCTGAGAAAAGAAAACAGCATAAGACCTTGGACGTCCTTGGCTGTTCAACCACGGTAGGTGCCAAGCGAGCACAAGCAGAATCTTTAGCACATTGCAAACGTCGGATAGATGGCCAGCAAAAGGTCAAGGCAAAAGTCCAAAAACTCTTCTGCTATCGTCTCTTCTCTTCTCTTCTGCAAGACCCGAAAAGCCTGCTAGAAAGGGGGTATTATGCTTACGCACTCTGGTCTTTCTGTCTCCAGTCATTTTTGGTGTCGCTGCCTTCCCTGGGAAACTCCATGGCCTGTAGATGTTCAGAGTGTGTTCCTCGGGTTTCGGGTCGTTTCCGTTTTTGAACGTCCGGGCTGGCCTGGGACCCGCCAAAGTACACCGTGGCAGGCCCGAATTCGACCAGCAAACCGGCACCGTCGTGAAGCATCAAGCAGAATTGTGATATGAATTAACTAACAGGATTGGCAAAGCCCTGACATGCACCATTTAGCTTTACACTGTGAACATTGAAGCCTGAAGCTTTCGACCTGCACGACGGACCCAAGGGGCTGAAACGTATGCTCCGTTCTGGCGCATGAGGTCACCAAAACAAGAAATTGAGGGGCTCGATTTCTTACAATTTAGAAATTCAGGGGCTCGATTTCTTATTTTGGGGGGGTTCTGGGATTGCCTAATAAGGGCTTAACAAGACCTTAAGAGCAGCTTTGGACGGCTTTAAAGGTTTTGTAAGGGCTTAATAAGGGCTTAAATAAGGCTTTGCCATGTAAGAAAAAACAACCAAAAAAAGAAATTGAGGGGCTCTGGGCTTGCGTAATAAGGGCTTACTAAGGCCTTAAGAACAGCTTTGCTCTAGAGGCTTTGTAAGGGCTTAATAAGGCCTTAAATAAGCCTTTGCCATATAGGAAAAAACCACCAACATAAGAAATTGATGGGCTCGATTTCTTNAGGCTTTGTAAGGGCTTAATAAGGCCTTAAATAAGCCTTTGCCATATAGGAAAAAACCACCAACATAAGAAATTGATGGGCTCGATTTCTTAAATTTAAGAAGTTGAGGGGATCGATTTCTTATTTTGGGGGGTTCTGGGCTTGCCTAATAAGGGCTTAAAAAGGCCTTAATAACAGCTTTGGACGGCTCTAAAGGCTTTGCAAGGGCTTAATAAGGGCTTAAATAAGACTTTGCCAGGAAAGAAAAAACAACCAAAATAAAAACTAAAAAAACTCGATTTCTTCAGTTTAAGAAATTGAGGAGCTAAATTTGTTATTTTAGGGGGGTTCTAAACTTTCGTAATAAGGGCTGAATAAGGCCTTAAGAACAGCTTTGCTCTAGAGGCTTTGTAAGGGCTTAATAAGGCCTTAAATAAGCCTTTGCCATATAGGAAAAAACCACCAACATAAGAAATTGATGGGCTCGATTTCTTNAGGCTTTGTAAGGGCTTAATAAGGCCTTAAATAAGCCTTTGCCATATAGGAAAAAACCACCAACATAAGAAATTGATGGGCTCGATTTCTTAAATTTAAGAAGTTGAGGGGATCGATTTTTTATTTTGGGGGGTTCTGGGCTTGCCCTAATAAGGGCTTAATAAGGCCTTAATAACAGCTTTGGACGGCTCTAGAGGCTTTGTAAGGGCTTTGCGCCGAGCTTTTGGAATACGAAATCTATTCTCTTAGTTTCTTGGTTTCCCTACGACCAAAACCAACGAAGACAAAATGAGAAGAGCAAAATAAGAAATTGGCACGGCGAGTCCAGGGTACCCTGGATTTCTTATTTTCAACGTCCGCATCCTTTGTGCATATTTTTTTTTAATCCCACGGCTGTCCGAGGAGCTTAACTTCTTAAACCAATGATTTCTTAAGCAGTGCTGTTGCTGTACTTCTGTACCAGTATTTAGTCCGTACAAGACGCTGATATCGCCAGTTACAGCATCTGCATTCCCTTCACCACGTGACGTAGAAACTCTGACTCTGGTGCCGATACTGCCCGGTCAGGTCGGACGAAAAATCCTGGGTGCTGCTGGCGAGCAAATGGTCTATGTAGATGCAATGTCTCCCGGCAACGTGTCTGCAACGGCTTTCCCGTGTGAGCATCTGAGTTCTTCTCGATCAAGGCCGCATTTCACGCTGAGGTGAGATGTTGCTGCTGATGCAGTTTGTGTTTATGCTGGAGGATCACACGGCGACTTTTGCAGGTCTGAGTTTTGAGAGTCTTGCGATGTGAATGCCTGAGGAGAAACTCCGGTCCACTGGCCGCTCTGTAGACCTGGCCCAGCGGGTCTCCCACAGCTTCAGCTTCTTGGCTGCCTTGGTTTTGGCGGATCCTGTCGGTTGTCTGAGCGAGAGCTCCGACATGTTGCTCCGGGAGGCTACTTGCAGGTGGACCTTGCCGTTGATGCTATCTGGCCGCAGGGGGGCAGCCAGTGCTGTTGCAGTCTGTGGCAGTTCCAGATGTTTACACCTGTTGAAGCAAAAGTCTTTGGCGTCACAGAGATCCGACCTCCCTGTGACTGTGAGGGTGCTTTCTGCACGAAGCGTGGAGGCCGGCCGGTTGCGTATTCCATCTCATTCCCAGGTCATGCTGAAGTGGGTCTTTGACGGGCTGCCGTTTCAGTGCGGCACGACAGGACGGTGCAGCGGGTAGCTGAGTTCTCTTACCAGCGACTTTGCAGAGGACTCCGCTTCGCCAATCGCGAAAAGCTGCGACGGCAGAACGAAAGCCTCAAAAAGCGGAAGGAGCTCAGGCGCTCCAAACGCTGCCTTTTCTCCATGACATATGACATGGGCCTCGTGGCCAGGCAGATGAACTCCGAAGCCAGAGGCTGGATGGATTCCATCCCAGACTGGGTCGGTAACCGCCGCCGAGCCGCACGATGCAGAGCTTTGCTTATAGATAGATGTTAAGCTGGACCAACTCAATGGTAGGCAACAGCTGGCAGTAATGTCAAGGCGATTTGTCATCTTAATCTTGACAAAGAATGCGAATGCATGCAAGCATTGCATATATCAACGGCCATGGTTTCACTCAGTAAGCCTAACTAAGAATACTTCAGTTTGCGACGTGCATGGGCTCGGGGGGTGTGCCCGTCCCTGAACTCTCGGCTTCCTGCCCTGCATCAGCTCAAAGCTCAAGGCGACCTCGTTGTGGGCCCGGCGCTGTTCCGGCTTGGGGGTGATGTCGGCAAGGCTCCTGACTTGTATGCTTCGACATCGGGAAACTGGTGTGCACGGGGACGCACATCCAATGCATCACCAGCACCAGCACCACCGCCACCACCGAGGATGGGGATGAGGATGACGATAATTGGTGATGATGATGACGATGTTGATTGTGACGAGGACGGCGACGATGCTGCTGGTCACGGTGATAGCATTTCTTTTCGCCGTTTGCTGCTATTCAATGCTGCAGCGTGTGTCCATCGTTCAAGTCACGCTCGTTTCCTGGTTCAGGCGGCCCCGGTCGAGGCTCCCGCTGCCTTGGACGAGTTACCCGAAGAGCGCTGGGAGGCAGCCTTGTTTGTTCATGGTAGTTCGCATTCAGCGTTTGAGTTGCACAGACGCACACTTGGTCCGACATTCCTCGCAGTCTGATTTTTTTTGGGAATCTTTGGGTAATTTGCGTTTCGTCCCTTCGACAGGTTCCATGTGATGAGCGTCGCTCCGCCGATTTCCCGGGAAAGCAGAGTGCAACATTCATCCTCTCATGCCACCTAGCTTGGCTGTGCTTCTGTCGTTTAGGTTTGTCCCATCAGCGGAGAGCGCTTCGACAGGCAGGGCTCGCGGGGGAAGCCCTCAACGGGGACTCTCGGAAACCCTGACACGCTGCCAGGGTCTGGAGCAGCACGCTGAACGACTGGGCTTTCGTCGGTGCCGTGGCTGCTGAGGCGAGTGCAACGCGGCCGTTGAGGCGGGGTGCACAAGATGGGGAGTTAGTTGGATGGACCCGTGCATGGTTCCTGACAATCTGTTGGGCAGTTGCTGTGCCCACTGTCCTTTCCGCAGCGCCCTTCCATGCTCAAGTAGTTGGTAAGAACTTCCACTTGTTCACTCCAAATCGCCATGCCCTCCGCGACTCCACTGAGCCAAGCCGCCCGCCGACGCATCCTGGCCGACCTCAAGGGCTTCCAAGAAGAGCCCATTCCTTTGGCGGCAGCAGCACCCTGCTCGGATGCTGACCTGAGCCTGTGGGATGGTGTAATCGGGACGCAGATGCAAGTGACACACCTTGGCTGTGTCACAGTCCCGCTCCACTTTTTGATAGACTTTCCCTGTGACTATCCGCTGAGTGCACCCAATATCGGCTTCTCTTTCGATTTTCAGTATCGCGGCGGCGCCTCCTATGTGCAGCAAGACGGGCGGCTTAAGGGGAAGCTCGTGATTTGTTTAGACGTCCTTGGCAACTTTGGCCACGTTCACACAGAGTGGAAGAGTACAGTTGGCAGTGGCTGGAGCCCTGCCTACACAGTCACAACCCTCCTGATTCAGCTGCAGTCCGTTCTTTGTGATCTGGGGGAACAGATGACACAGCAGGAGCGGGACAAGACGTACCAGTCGGCAGTCCGTTTCTGTGAGCAGAATCCCAAGGCAGTCTTNGAACAGATGACACAGCAGGAGCGGGACAAGACGTACCAGTCGGCAGTCCGTTTCTGTGAGCAGAATCCCAAGGCAGTCTTGCCCATCCTTGATGAGGATGAGATCCACGAACTGCGTCGCAAGCAGCAGGTGGAGCAGCAACTGCGCCGAATCTGCCGTGGGGATGATTCTCTGGCCGAGCGCATCGGTAGTTTCGCTCGCCGCGTCGGACTGGCAGAAAAGGAGGAGCAACTTGACATCTTCCTGGAGCTACTGTCTGACGTAGCATCCACGACCTCTGGCTCTCGCCCGGCGAGTGAGGCAGAATCTGCAGTGGCCAAGGTTGACAAGAACATCTGCTGCTGGAGCACGGGCAAGCTCTACACCGAGGCCTTGCTCGGTGTGGGCGTCAGCCGAGAGCGTAAGAATCTGGGAACGGCTGGTGAACTTCTCTCCAAGGAGGCCTTTGACGGGGGCCTTCGTCAGAACACCAACAAGTCGCCCTTCGAGTTCTTCTTGCCAGTGTGGATCAACGAGGCGCATGCGGCAGGGAGCGTTCAGTGGCGTGAGGAACTCAGCAAGCAAGTCTTGCAGATTGGCAGGAAGGTGTTCGAGGCTGGTAACGAGGATGCAGCAGCCATGGAGGTCTTCCCGCGCCTCATCAACCAGATGATCGTGGAGATGATGAGGCCAGATGCAGACAAGAGTGCAGCGATTGCAACCTTCGAGGCGCTGTGCAACTTCTGGCGTACCTTTCGTTGGCTGGTAGACACTCGAGAAAGCCTCCGCAACAAGGTGGGCGCCACCCTGACGCGGTTCGTGAAGGAAGAGTCCTTCCGGCACAAGGACCACTCGCCAGATCTGGGAGCTTTGCTGGTGCTGTTCACGGTGATGCAAGGATACCCAGCCTGCCCAGCGAGGGATGTCTTTATCAGTACGTATGCAGATGAGAATTCGCTCCGCTGGGTCATGTGGTGGCAGCGCTCTGGCACCCAACCCCAAGGTGGACCCGTGTTTCAGGCCACCAAGGTCTCGAGGGAGATTCTTATGTTTCAGATGGCCGTGGTAGACATCGTCATTGGGGATGTGGCCAAAACCCTCAATGACATGGAAGAGACCAATTGCAAGCTGCCTGCACGCTTGGAGCACTTGCAGTCAGAATGGCGCAAGCGGAAGGAGTCCGTAGGTGATTGGGGTGCCTACTTCCGTTGCATTGGCACCGCTCAGCCCGGNTGCAAGCTGCCTGCACGCTTGGAGCACTTGCAGTCAGAATGGCGCAAGCGGAAGGAGTCCGTAGGTGATTGGGGTGCCTACTTCCGTTGCATTGGCACCGCTCAGCCCGGCTTTCCGAGTACTGGCGAGTGGATTGCCAGTTGCGTAAGCCGAGCAGCAGTGAAGGGCCCAAAGTATGGCTCCGGTGGTGGCAAAGGCGAGAAGGGCAAAGGCAAGGGCAAGGGCAAGGGCAAATTTTGAGGGAGGTACACGGCACCCCCGCTTCTGAAGAAGCCTGACCGGCAAGTGTACAGTGTACAGTGCTGCGGGCTCCACCAGCCCGTGGTCGGTCCCGGAAGTTTTGTCGTCTCTTTGAGATGTTGACTTGGCTCGTATCTACAGCAAAATATGAATTCGTTGCGAGAGATCTCGTGATTCCAGGAACTTGGAGGCTGAAGGGTTCAAGACGGAACGAGCCCACTCGCTCCAGGTTTCCGCCTGGTGGCCCGCTTGGCTGCCCGCTCAGTGTCAGCCTGCGGTCAAACCCTAAACCCAAAACCCTAAACCCAGCATGTGACTTGGTTTTGAGGCCCTCAGGGCCTCTCGGAGACTGCTGTGATTTTCAAAAAGTGGGGGCGCCCAGTGTGCTATGAGCTCTATGTACACCTCCCTGGGTTGATTCGGGTCGCCACAGAACGCCTCGTTGTGCTGCCCTGTCTCGCAGATCATGCTTCTCCGATACTTCTTTGTCGAGGCTGGTACGCGTTTTCTACAAAGTATAGTATAGACACTTTTCCTGGTGTGTTTAGCTTCCTGTTGTCCGACCACATCGATGTGTGTAAAGTTCGTTCGCCAGGCGCTTGGAAGCTTTGCATGACTGCGGCAAGGGGCTCACGATGCTTTTTTTGCCTACACTTGCAGAGATCGACCTGAGCCGTGAGCTGCCAAGAGTCCCCAGCTCCCAGGTGCGCCGGAGAAGCGTGTGCCACGGCCCGGCCCCGGCCCCACCCAGGTGGACCCCGGGAATGCGGAAGTGAGTCCTTAGAACAAGACTTCTGTTCCTATAACCTCTATGACCTACTACAGCGACGATGAGGGTTGTGATGAGAGAACATTGACATGCATTGGCCATGCCAGTGTGGGGAAGCTGTTGCTGGTGATGATGCTCTTGTTGATGATGATGGTGATGATGGTGATAGTCAAAGTAATAGAAAAGTAATAGAGATAGTCGTCACAATCCCCGAGCGTCTTCAGAGTTCAGCCAGTCGCAACCATGATAGTTTATTCAACCACCAGGAGCAACAGCAAACACTCATCGCACTGGCTGTCATCGCGGTAGTATGAATACCCGTGGTAGGTCATGAGCACAGCGACGGCGAAGGAGGCTTGGACACGGTCAGTTTCTATCGCTTTGCGCCTCCGGGCGCTGCATGCTTGTGAACTTCTTGGGGGGTTCTGGTCTGGGTTGGTCATCCCTTGTTCCCGAGCAGGAACGTATTGTCAAGCCGCTGCCATAAAGGGATCAAACCCTGCGGTGTGCAGGACCCAGACCTTTCTTTGCTCACACGGTCGTCGGTTGCGCCCTTATCTTCTAGAGTGCCGAAGATCCGAATCAGCCGGAAGTAGGCCAAACTTAATCTCCGCAGTCGCTATTCAAAAGCCGTTCGCCACATTCATCTCTCTCGCTCTCTCTCTATACTCCGAGGCTCGGAAGTTTTTCTGACGCCTGGGTTTCGTGCTTGAAATGATTGCAAGGATGACCACGACCCGCCCCCCAATTTCCCCCTCCCCTCCCCCCCAACCAAACACTGCAGGAGCACTAGTCACTAGGCTTAGGCCAGCGTGGCTCCTAATGACCTGCTTGCGAGTTCTGCGGGGAAAAGAACCCGAAGAGATCTGTGCAGCGGAATTGACTTGTGAGACCGACTCTTGCAATCCCGTTGTGCTGCAGCATTGAGGTGGGCTCGTCCGTCTGGTTTAAGTACGCCTTGCCCTGACAATGTCGCAGCCGAAAATCTCGTTGACGTACTTCAACATTGAGGCGGCAGCTGAGAAAGTTCGCCTTGCGCTGGTAATGACTAGCACGGAGTTTGAGGACAACCGCGTGAACTTCGAGGAATGGGGGGCCATGAAAGCCAGCACGCCCTATGGCCAATTGCCTGTCATGACGGTCACATATCCGGACGGTGCCGTCAAAAGCTTCGCCCAGAGTGTGGCCATGATGCGCTGGGTGGCCCGCAAGTTTGACACAACAGACACTTTGTACCCTGCTGATGCCGACAAGATGCTGGAGATTGAGGAGGTCATTGGTCTTTCTGATGACATGACCAGAGCCTGGCAGCCAGCCCTGTACATGGGAATGGGCCGTCACGCGAACTACGGACATCCACAGGAATGGCCGGAGGTAAAGGACTGTGTAAAGAAGCTCCGCGAGACTTTCATCGCGGAGCACTTGCCAAAGTTTATGGGCTTCTTCTCTCAGAAGCTTGAAGCCACCGGTGCATTCTTCTGCGGAGACAAGCCAACCATTGCAGACTTGCAGATTTTGGCTCAGCTCCGATACTTTACCAAAGGTGTCGCTGATCATGTCCCGGCAGACTGCTTGACTCCATACCCAGCCGTGACCAGCTGGATGGACCGGATGCATGCTGTTCCGCAGATCAAGGCTTGGTACAAGCTTTGAGGCTTCTGGCAGCCGCGGGCGTTGCTTCCCTGGCTTGCTGTAGAGTTCGGGCCTGGTTTAGCACCGATCAACCTGCACTGCGTCAAGTTGATCAAAAGTGTCGAAGTTCGTGAGGTGCCCACGCATGAGCGGATGGACTGCACCATGCACGCAGATAGGCACAGAACAAGCTTTCAATCGTGTGAGGGCTCAGAGCCACTGGGTCTGGCAAACGCCGGGGGCCGGGGTCGCACCATGATCCTCACAGAATCTCGGCCGCAGATGCAGCCGCATCTCTGTTCTGTCCTGTGCCGCATCGACCAAAATTTCGTATCTTCCAGCCGCTTCGACCTCAAATGTTCTCGTGTGTGCTCAGGAGGAGGTGGCAAAGTTATTCAGCGGCTTACAAAAGGCCGGATGCAGTAAGCGAGGCTGACCTGTCTCGCATTGTGTAGCAAGACATCGCAAGACAGTAATCTGCACATTTGCGTCTCGTCCTTCACGCCGCGTGAACTTAGTTGTCAAGCCAGATGTAAGGCCCTTATAGTAGCCTTACAGTGCATTACAGTAGCCCCATAGCAACTCCTTATTATGGTATTCTTACAAAGCCTTGTCTTAGTTCAGTGGATGGTTTTTATTCGGTATATGTCACAGTGGTTGGCTTGGTGGCACAAGGCTTTGCGCGATGCAGAAGCCGACCTCAAGGACTGTGCCCTACAGCAAGAGCCCACAGTGTGCTCATTATGTTGATGGAGACGCAGTGATGCGTCCGATCAGGGATTTGGGCTTGCAGGAGCTTGCAAGCTCCCAGCAAACGAAGCTGGAGAAGGCGATCTCCGAGGCCGCGGCGAAAGACGAGAGCTTGGCCTTTGCTGCTCTGAGAGACTCAGAGAGACAGGCGGAAGAGTCCCGGGACGAGGCGGATAGGCAAAGGACCAAGCTCGAGGAGATCCCAACTAAGCAATCAAAGCCAGCCTCCACCGAACCCCTTGCATCATGAAGGGCTTCGGTACAGACCGAGCTTTCAGTACCTCAGCCTGTTGGCTTGCAGCTCTTGGATGCTCCTGATCCACATCAATTCCCGCCAGGATGTCCGCGACGAAGCTCGCAAAGCCCGCCAGGCGGGGCGCATAAGGAAGCTACTTCGTTTGAGTGTTGAAGAGAGACTTCGGCACGCTTTGTCAGGAAAAGCTTGACGTGGAGGACCGAGCGCAAAGACGCTCTCTGGCAGTATACGGCTATGCACGGCCAGGAGAAGCTGGAACAGCACGTCGAGAAATTCAACAAGAAAAGGGACCAGGCATGGGGTTCACATGACAACCCGGTGGCACGTTGTGGAGTTGGAGCTGTCTCCTGGACTCCTTGTACTTCCCCCCGCCGCGTGCAGAACCGCAAGCTCATGGAACACATCCGCGAACTGGAGTCCGAGATCGACACGCTGCAGGGACAGCTGGAGGACGGGGACCTGAATGGAGGTGTGCTAAACTGTCTTGCGAGTCTCACCTGAGGAGACAAAACTAGGGCCAAAGAAGAGCAAAAGCTCGGAGAACGAGGCTAGCGGGCAGGGAGCATGCAGTGACATGCCGAACTTGTTTGAGATCTGACTTCGCAGAGGCGTGCGCACGCAAGGTCTCTCGAGTGCGCACTTGCACGAAATTTCTCCAGACACACCTATCTTTGGGTCCAGAGTCCACCGCTCCATGCAACCATAGGCGGATTTACACCTTGTTACCGGACGGAGGAAGGTGCTCAAGAACGAAGTGGCTAATCCCAAAGTGGGGTGAGCCCCAGCCATGAAAGTCCGCATCCCGAACGAGAGCTAGGAGTCTTGGCCCGGGCCACAAACCCACCTAAACGTTAAACCCTAAATCGCAAGCGCCCTCAACCCCACCCTCCACTAAAGCTAGAAGCCCGGACACTAAACCCCATGAGCCTACACCCTAACCCTGTGTACCTAAACTTAGCACGCGCAGCCTGGGAGTGGGCCACAAACGGGGGCAAGGGGAGTGGGGGGGGGGGTGTCAACCATGAATCCAGGAAAGGATTGGCCCCGGGGCTGTGCGCATGCGCCTGGCCCTGACCTTTCTATCCAGTCTGTGCTTGGCGCAGGAATCCCCGCTGCGGCGGAAAAAGACACGAGCCCGAACCTTACGCTCGAACTTCACGCCTTGCCGTCGAGTTGCCTTGATGGCTGAAACAGAAAGGAAGGACATGACAGTACTGATTGAGCAAGCAGTATCAGTCTGTACACGCCTTTCGGTCTGCGGTGGCGTATGGATCCACACCTGGACATCGGAGAGGATTGCAAGTACTGAGGAACCGGAGCTCGTTGACCTGGAGGCTACGGCTCCACAGTAGCGGCGCAAGTCCATCACAGATGTCAAATGAACTTGAAGCGAGCCTTTTAAGCCCATGCTCGCTGCAGTCGCCATTAATTGCCCGCGCTGTGCCAACGCCCGTTCAGTCAACGCAGCTGTTACCAGTAGCCACTTGTGGGTGGACACCACGTTCAAGAATCTTTGGCTTCAGCCATGACGCGAGCCCCAAGTCGCCCAAGGTACTCCCAACTGCCCAGACAAGCATCTCCCATCTTCGTGTCCGTTTCCATTACGACATATTCAGTTCAAGTCGTATTCCCTCTGTATAAACAAGTCTCTCAAGAGATTTTGTACTCCCGTCCCTGGCTCAAGCATCGTGTGCAATTCACGCCCTTTTCGCTGACAAAACAGATTCTCGAATTGCTGCTAGTGTGCTGTCATGTCAGGCCGAAGAAGAGGGTGGCAAAGAGGCACACAAAGAAGTGAGTTGTTGGATTTCCATCTATGTGCCATAGGATTCAGAATCAGCTGCAGATTTTTGTGCTGATGGAACTGAGGACAGACATTCTAGATTTGCAGAACACCCTGTTGCACGAGAGTGACAACAAAGCATGCATCTCTTTCTGCGTTTGGTGCCAGAGCTGTTGCACACCCCTATGCACGAAAACTAAACCCCTAAACCCCTAAATCCTAAACCCTAGAAAACTCGGTTGGCTTAGAAGGAGAAGGACAAGGACGACGAGCAATCCGAGGTGGGGCTCCCAAGAAATCGCTGGGGTGTAATACTCTGTTTGGCTTTTTTGCCTGGTGGGCGTTGTTGTCAGAAGATGCCTTTTTCAACAGCTGCCGCAGATGGAGCCCTCATTTAAAGGAGTTTGCCGGTGCAAGTAGCTCTAGGCTAGACAAGAAAAGAGCTCTCTTGACCTGGGTCCTTACAGGAGAAGAACCGTTCTCCCGAGCGCCGGAAGTCAGCAGCTGAGAGTTCAGCCATCGTCTCGTAATCAGTAGTCCAAAACCCGTAATCACAGCCGACAAGGACACGCGGAGTACCTTCTCCAGAGACGGATCTTGTGGATTTCCCTGGGCTGACCTCCAAGGTCCGCGAGCCGCAGCAGGCAAGCCAACCGCGATCGCAGCCGTGGCGGTGATCGAGACCGAAGTCGGGAAAACAACCGCGATCGCAGTCGTGGTGGTGATCGAGATCGAAGCCGGGAAAACAAAAAGGAGGCAGGCAGAGCATTTTGGGAAGGTTCGTTGTTATCTGGACTCGGGTGGCATCGGAAGCTGCTGTTGTCGTTGGATCTCTTGTCGCTGCAACTTTGCCGGGTATGTCAGCGTTTGCACTTTCGATGCCAATGTCTTCGAAGAATGTGGACATGTGGATACATCACACAGTATGCTCACAGTATGCTCACAGTATGCTCAGAGGCTCAGCGGCTTCGTGCAAGTTGGGTTGCCACGGTGGGCAGTTGCTAGGTCGCTCGGTCGAGGGAGCCGCGGCGGCGGCATGGCACCCAGAGAGATGCTCACTTTCTGACGAAGTCCGTTCAGGACACGAATCCAGTCACGACATGTCACGACATTTCTTGACATACCAAGTTCGGCGAGCCGCGATGCCAAACGCGACCGCAGTCCGCAGGAGGTGTCTTACCACATGGGCTAAAACAAGCGCAACTGAAGCTACCAGATGCACAAACAAAATGACTCAGAGTAAGCCACCGAGCCGAGAATGGATCCTGTTCTTACAATGATTCGCTGCAGGACAACCGCGACAGGGATGCCCGCAGGCGGCCAGAAAGCTGAGCTTTTCAAACTTTGTGGATGTCACAGTCGATGCTCATCTTGGGTTCGAAATAGTTTCTTATCTGGCTGAGGTCCCCACGAAGCCGCGAGAAAAAGGCAACCTGCCAAGCAGATGATGTTGTAGCATGATGGCTGGAAAAGAGAGCAGCTGGAGAGTGCTGATGTCTTCTGGTTGCCGGAAGCACATCGTCCTTCTCGTGTGTTCCTTGCTGGTCGCGTAGAAGAGTCAGAGAGAAAGGTTGAATGTGCCGAGGCCGAGCGTTCGCGCGAGCGCTCGCGCGAGCGCTCTCGCGAGCGTTCACGTGAGCCTCGCCGGCGGCGCGGAGCTCGGGTTTGGTTCTGGCAAGGGCCTCTAAGCACTGGATAGCACTGGGCCTGCTGTTAATCCTAGTTGATGACCATACTGAGTTCATCGCACAGCCGCGATGCCAAGCGCGACCGTAGCCAGAAGGCAGGCATGCCCAACCGGGGCTGTGGTTGGTGCATCTGGTGCCAAGCGCAGACTGCAGAACAAAAGTAGCCGGAACGTTCAGGATTTCAGTTGGGCCTGCGGCTTTTGCACCTCTTACCCTCTGTCTTCATCTCAAATTTTCTCTGATTGTTCACCAGCCCTTGGGGCAGAGCAGCAGCGTATCGCAATGCACTCGCTTATGTTGTAGGGTCCACCGACACAACGGACATCGCACGAGAACCTCGATATTCACCTGGCGTAATATGCTTCTCGCTGTTGTTGAATGCGCGAAAACCTTTTTGTTCGACTGGGGACGCTGCTCGTCAGATTTTTTGCTTAATTGCATATGGGATGATATGCTTCTAGGGGCCTTGACGCTGGCAGGCCGTGTATATGCCTCGAAAGTAGGCATTGGGTACGTGGAGACGACTGTTGTCACACGTGTCGGCTCATTTGTTGCTTCAGATGCCCTTCCCTTTTTGCAAGCCTCGAGTGTCGCCTTAATATTGTCCGCGTTATCCTTCGCCTCTTATGAAGAAAGTACACATGTCGCCTGCAAACTGCAAACGATGCGCATTCACAGTGACAGCAGCAAGCCATTCCTGTCCTTAGACTTCCAGGACCGTTCCAGGGAACCGCGTCGACAGTCGCGCCGACGGCAGGGCGCTCGGTCTTGAGGGTGGGAGTCACAAGAATGCCATGACGGAGAATTCCTCTTCCGTAGACCGTTCGGAGTGACGGGACTCCTTGTAGCAGTGTTTTCTGCGCTGCACAGTTCGTCGCACAGCCGCGACGGAAAGCGTGAACGCAGCCGACAGGCCTGGGTCTGAGTTTACAAAGCTGCCACGCTTCGCAAGACCATGAGCTTCAATGCCATCCCAGGCAGATCGGTCCCGAGAGCCTCGGCGAAGGCGCGATAGTAAGTGGAAACGGGCCACAGCCCGAAATGCCAGAGCACTGAGCCATGAGCCCTAAGGCCCTAAGATTCTAAACCCCTAAACCACTGAAGAATACAGCCTTTGGAGTCCGGCATGTCTTGAATCTGGTCAGATCTTCTGCTAGCCGTGATGCCAAGCGCGATCGAAGCCGAGAGGACGGGGATGACCAAGCGTTGATAACACCGTGATCCATGGACAGCTCACGGCTGACTCCGTAGGCATTCAATGCTCAATACAATACGAAACTGAATAGAGTCTGCCCCGGCTGATCGATCAACCTTCTGCGTTACTTGAATGGCTTGCCCAGTAATCAGTTGCTTGGTTCCTGTGCAGAACCAGGACGGCCGCGACAGGCATGACAGGTGGGGGGACCGGTGTCACTAGTGTAGGATCCCCCAGTTCTCGCAGCATAAAGTTGTCAGGTGAGTGCGTGTATTTGCACACACATACACACATAGGTAGAGGCGGGCCACCGTGCTAGCTAGCTCGCTAGACAGTGGCTAGCTAGAAAGTGAGATAGAAATATAGATGGGTAGATACACAGTGGGTCATGGCTGGAATGTGGTGTATGGATGGATGGATGGGACCCGTACCATGTGCGCGGTATGGTCAGTGTAGATTTGATTTGTGTTCAGTATCAGGCTTCACACTGTCCACACTTGGAGGCCAACATAAAGGCCTAACTGGATCGAAGCTTTGCCTTAGCACGTGTCAGGTCGCGGTCACGTGGCTACAGAAGGCTCGTTTGTGGTTCCACACCGGTCTGCCACAGCGGTTGCACGACTTTCGGCATATGAGTACGGCTGCAAAACTGTAGCCTCCATCTGCTCTGCATTGTAACAGTGACGGGCTGCAGATTTCTCCGTGATTGAACAGAGGGAGCTGAGCCGACAGGCGAAGCCGAAGCCGAGAGATGGGACGAGGCAATGTATGTCCCAAGTACTGACTCAGTCTCTGGAAGACTTGAAAGGGCGAATCGGGGCTTCGTTCGGTCGATCAAGTTGTAATTCTGGGTCAACATGAACATGAAACTCAGCTGCAGAAGGCACAGCATCACCACACTTCCCAAAGTCTGCTAGAGGCTGAACCACCCTTAAACTGTCAACTTTGAAAACTGTCCAGGTGGCAAAGGTGGTGGCAAGAGCCGAAGCCCCAGCAACAGAAGCTTCGGCTTCGGTTCAAATTCAATCATTCCTGCAGCAGTCATGCTTCTTCAGCTTAACTCTGATTGTTTGACAAGCAGCGAGTCCGTCTTCTGTAACGCGCAGCAAGAAGAGCGGGCTCCGTGTTGAGATCAGCTAGACCAATTGTGGCTGGGCAGTTGTTGTGCAGCCTTCACCTGCTGTGAAGGAGCTTCAACCACAATGCTTTTCCCAGCTCATGTTTCTTTCTCGTTATGAGGCATTCCGAACCTTTGCTTCCTCTATGCATCTTGGTGGCATTATCTTCGCGTATCTTCACTCGGACAGCAAGTCTGAGATGCCTGTGAGATCTTTTCGGAGGTAGCTTTCTCTTGAGAGATGTCACAAGATCACCACCGTCGCCGGAGCCAAGGTTATTGACAAGTGCCGCAAAGGCACTCGGCTTTGCATGCGCTTGCAGGGATTCAACTAAGCTGGTTGGGCTTGCAAAGTGCTGGAAGCTGCTGGCAGCACACATGTGATGCAACTAACTATGGTACTGCATGGTAGGCTGCGCAGATTCACTTCCGCACTGTCCATGGATGTAGCGAACTTTTTTGCAGGTGACCGATGTGAAGCGAGACACCCCGACGATCGTGAGTGCCGGATGCTTCGAGACAGGCCAGCAGCACAACACCCTCCTACGAGCTCATGCTTCGGCTGGACTAAGAAGACCTTTCCTGCTTTCCACTTCTCCCACCCTCACCCCCTCCCCACCCACCAAGCGCGGAGCCTGGCAATTGGAGCAAGACATCTTTTGACTTGCAGGATGGAAAACACCCCATGCAAGTTCGGCGCGGACTGCACTCGCAAGGACAGCTGGAGTCCGCACTGCAGCCTCTACCCACGGTGCAATGCATGATTGCGCTATTGGCCAACTGTCCACAGAGCTCGGCGACTCCAAGTGTAGTGTAGCCTCGATGTGGCCTGGTTTTGGTGATGTGAGGACTGCGTCTTTAAGCACCCTGAGGGCTACAGGAAGGCAGGGATCTGTCACAAGTGTTGGTGTTGAGCTGCCCGACTGCCGACATCATTCGCCTGCACAGCCTGGCGGCGGTGACCGCGACCGTGACCGCGACGAAAAAAAGCGAGGCGCGATGAAGGGCGCAACCCAGCATGCTGCTGGCCACATGCGCTTCGGCTGCACTCGCTCAGTTTTGTTGTGGCGTGTCTTCGAGGCCGAAGCAGCAGCTAGGAGCCGAGAAGCGACGATGCAGGCATGGGCTGGGAGAAGGATATAGAAGGATTACACTCTGGGGTCTTTTCAGTGTTGCGAGGAGTGGCGGGGCACGGGGCCGGGCATTTTGGGCTTAATGGCCTATGGTGTAAGGCAGCACCCTCCCATCCTCTTTATCAGAACTGGTGGGACGGTGGGACGGTCTCCGAAGTTCGGTCAACAAGCTTTCGTGCGCATCAGCTGCAAAGGCACCGAAGTCGCAAGCTGACTCTCCCATTCAAAAAGATGAAGTCGTAGCCCAACGATTCGGCAGAGCCACTGAGATTTCATCGGTAGAAAGTTCGAGGGTTCACAGAGTACATCGGAGATGCTTGCTCAGCCAGTGTGACGGCTTGTGTAATATGGACTTGGCATACTTGATGCAAAGTTATCTGTGCCTGAGTGGATTAAGGTAACATCATGTCTTCATGTCTTCGAGATCCCGTTGTGATGCATGTCGACAGCATGGCCTTCAGCAAGGGTCTGCTTGTTGCAGCGTATCTTGCAGTCAGCTTGCTGTAGCTTCTGAGCCTGTATGCTGAGTATCTGACACCGGCATTCGGATGTCAGTAAGCTTCTTTCAATGCTCGCCGGCAATGTCTGCATCAGCCAATGTCCACTAATTGTTGAATTTCAAACCGCAGGTTCAGAGAGGGCTCCTCTGTGGTCTCCAGAGATCTGAGTGTGAGGGGCCACCGACCTGTTCCAACGCTGTGTTAAGCGCATGTCACAGCTAGAAAGTTACTAAGATAAAGAGCCGACTCCTTACACGCACAGCTCCCGTGGAAACAGCTCGGACAAACATCTGAGCGAAGCAAGCGCCTCATCTGCCTTCAGAGCCGCGTGGGAGCGCTGCATTGAGTCAAGCCGTGGCCGCAAGTACTCACGACGAAGATTCGACTCTCTGTAATGCCGGACACTGCTTTGGAGCCCGAATATGTGTGCACTCTGGGACACTCGAGTATCGCAGACGAGTTTTGCGGAAGAGAAGATTCCAGGGCACCGCCTTGGTGTTCAGGAGATGGATCCACAGACTACAGGAGTGTCCTAGCATGCACGAGGCATATACAACTCAGTAGAGAGTGAATGCTTCTGAGTCTGCTGTGCGAGCCCGGAGCAAAGAGAGTTTTAGTGGGCTCAGTATCTGGCGAATTCCTGACTGGTGTGGTTCCGTGCAAGCTTCCGCAAGTGCTTTTGACCAACTTGGGCCTCAAGGGGCGGAGCTGCATTGAAGCTGTCTTGTGAAGAAGAATCAGATTGCATCCGCACCTGCTGCCACGCACCTGTTTCAAAGTTTCAAGCATAGCAAGATGTAACAAGCATAGAGTTCGAACCTTCCAGCGCTCACTCGTGCTCACTGTTGCATGTTCTGCGGTCTAGCAGACCGACACCCGGGAGCGGTCGTTACACAAGATGTATCAGTCACCCCATTCACCCAACAGACTCGGAGACGTCAACATGTGGTGGAGCCAGGTGGCAGAAGCCTGTCAGTATCCGTTGAAAAGGTTCTGTGCTCACCTGCAAAGCCTCAGCCTGGGCGCTGCCATGTTCCAGTTTCAGACACCTCCTCATGCAGCAGCGCATGCTGCAGCTCACGCTGCCGCCTGGATGATGTGCATACGTAGAAGGTCGTAGGCGGGTCGAAGTTTGCTGATGTGGCCTGGCTTGTTGATTTTGTACCTAAAAGCTCCAGGCTCTGTTTCGGGGGAAGTCATGACTTGGTTGCCGAGTTCTAAGACGCTGAAGCAAAACCTTCATGGATTCGTTTCCGTGGCTCCCAGAAACAACCATACCTGCCTTTTGCTCAGCAATTCTTCGAAGGTTCGGCACAGCCCTCCTGTGCCTCCCCCCGGCCGTGGTGCGTCTTGGAAGCATCATGCCGTGTGCAATGTTTCAGACAACCTGGTGTGCAATCACAGCATCTTGGGGTTTAGCTTAGAAAGTCAAAACATAAGTACAGCATTCAGAACGGCTTACGACCCCATTGCGTGTGGACGGAGCAATGATTCGTGCACTCACCCAGGTCGTCGCGTCACTGCCTGCCGTTCGCCTTGGCGAAGCGTCGCCGCCTGCCTCCGCGCGGCCACAGGGCAGCAGGGTGTCGGGAAGAAGCCGGCGAAAGTCTGCAGTCCAGCTTCGACAAACCGAGTTCGGGTGGTGATTGTGCAGGGATCCGATCGGTCTCAGTCGGGATCTGCAGCTTGCAGCTGCAAGGATGTTTTTGCACCAATTTTGTCAAGTTGTCGTTTCAACAGATCCCTCCTTTCGTGCGCACGCACAAAGGTCATTTCCCGTGTACTCGCTGCCCAATCTGAGGCTGTTGACGACAACACCTCCCCCAACCTCTGCACGCAGTTCCTGGCATGCATGCAGAGCAAGGCGTTCAGAAACTGGAGCCTACAAAGGAACCCGAATAGTGCTGACTGTCACAAGTTTGCTGTGCAGCAAGGTTTCAATGTCCGCAGCGTGCCCTCCGGCTTGCATCTCGCACCTAGACTTCGATTTGCCGCATTAGAAGCTTGCAGAGGTGACAGAATCATCGTCGGGAGGGGTACTCGCCTAGCACCAACTGCGCATTTCGACAGGCCCAGCCTGCTTGGCAGCACACGCACTCGGAGCCGGCGAACTCAGCCGGCTTCGAGATGCGGGCGCTGCGGCCTGCACTCCCTTCGCCGCCTGTGCTGCAGCGGGCCACCGGCCAAGTCGCTGTTGCCTCTTGGCTGAGCTTTACAGGTAAAGGGTGGTACAGCTAGACATGGCTTGTAAGAAAGAAGCTCGGGTTTGGGTTTGGGCTTCCTCCCTTCGTCGTGTGCAGGTCATCGCTCCGACGGAGCGTGCAGTCGCCCGAACCGGAGTGAGCTGTGCTGGCCAGCCCCCAGGGCGTCCGAAGGATCTGCAAGCTTTGAGTGTCTCGCAGCCTCCCACCATTCAAGCCACCAGCTGTCAAGAAAAAGCTTGCATTCCAGTCATTCCGACTCCCTAGCATTATCAGCTGGCAGGATGCAGAAGCCGCTGCCGTTGTGGAGAGGATTGTAGAAACTCGGCCTGACTACGCCTTACTCTTGACGATCTTTGATGTTATTGCCTGCTTCGTCGGCATGACCATTCCCAATTTCCGATGCAAGAAGAGCTCAAACAGATGAGAGTCGCCATGTCAGCCGGAGATTGGAAATTCCTGCGAGGTGCAGATCCCGACCACATGTGCGCAAGACGGTTCGCCGGGCTCGAAGGCTGCAATAACATCTTCAGGGTGGGATTCACGGTCTGGAAACATGAAGTGTGCCCGATTGGATCGAGTGTTAGCAGATGCTAGCAGCTCCAGCACAAGCTGTTAGCTCAGCTCTACGCTTGATGCCATGGAAGAGAATGTTAGACAGGTGTCAGGAGCCCCACAATCGCCAAGCTCGTCGCCGCAGGCATCAACCAGAGCTCGGGGCCCAATTTGCAATGGCTACTGGTGTGGGGGGGCATTTTAGGACGTATGGTCCGCGTACAGTCTTTTCGACGTTGAGGCCGTGGTTCCAGGGTCACCCACGTCACCGCAGCTGGGCAGAGCTCGGGGCTTGGCATGACTTGGCTCAAGGATTGCGACGTGTGCCCCCGACAACAAACATGACTACAATGACAATGGTACGTCCGTGTCCGTGCATGGCTGTCAGAGCAGGGCGACTGGATGATCTGAGGCAATTCTCGCACCGCCCTCACCCAGAGTAACTGAGTGTGTCGGGAGCTCAGCTTCACACCCTGCGAAATCTACGACGGAAGCCTCGAAGCCTTCGTCACTTAGTAAGTGCAGCCGAAGCTCCACCAGCACCTGCTTTCAGGAGCTGGAGCTACGCCTGTCCCAGGTGGCGGCTGCGCTCCTCCCGCTCGGGTCCAAGTGATTCTAAGGATCTTTGGAGAAAAGGGGAGAGGAGCCTAGTCATGCAGCAGTCGTGGGATGCGGAGCGATAGTTGAGAGTTGCTGCGATCTCGGGTCACTGCGAGTCAAGTTCCAATTATCCGACTCTCTGGAACCAGAGTTTGACTTGACGAAAGGCCTGTTGCTCAAGTCGGCCTTGGCGATCGGACTGGCGGTGCAGGTGGTAAGGGGGCCGGAACAGAACCTCAACGTGTGGCCTGCATTCAGTACCTGAGCCCTAGGCGAAATTGTGTGTCAACAGAGTTTTCTACTCGAGCTCCTTTATAAGTGCAAGTGCTGTAACTTTGTAAGTCATGGGATCAGTTTCTGTGGAAGCAAAGGGCGCAACACGGCGGAACTGCAAATCCAGCCAGGGGCGACTGAAGAGTTGGCACCAGCACCAGAAGAAGCCGGTGCCTCACGGGTGCAGAACTTTCTCCTGGTGGCAGTCCGTGGCATCGGCATCGGTGGGCGTCTAAACCCAGGCGGCACAAGCATGAGATTCATGAACCATTAGGAGCTTGCGAGAATGCCTTCGGCGACTGGTTGTTCTGTGATCGGCGAATCGAGGTCCCTCCGTGGAAACCCTGCCAATCCACTTCGCACCTGGCTCAGCCTTATGTAACTACTGTAGAGGCTTTGATTCTGACAGGAAGAGACTTGTTCCCGGGCACCTCATGTCCCCAGGTCCATAGCGATTGACGTGACCACGAACGGTCAGGCCGGAAGCCAGTCGATTGACTTGGGACATCGTAGGATTGACTTGGAAGCCAGCTTCCGGGCATCTCTGAGAGATGCACTCACCCTTGATGCGACAGGAAATTGGCTGGACTCCGTCGGCAACTTGGAAGGGCTGCATGAATTGTTCGGCATAGGCAGCCGAGAATAGGAACCAAGCTGAGGAGAGTAGCTAGGTTCAAGCAGGCGAAGGTTGCGCCGTGTTGCGCCTGAACCTGTCTTAAGGTCCTTTACCACCTTGGCACACCTGAGGCCAGAATGCAGCACTGGTGGCAACAACATGCCGAAACGCTTTCAGTTAGATGTGCGACAGGCAGCTCGTAAGAAGCGACGAGTGATTGTCTCAGTAGCACGACAACCTGAAGAGCACGTCCCAGCTTCCATTTCCTCGAATTTCCATGGCCACCGATTCTTGAGCATTCCCGAAGCTTTTCGGCGAACTCCCGGATGCCTGACCGACAAAACCTGGAAGGCCCGAGGATGCCGATCTCGCTGCTCCAACGAGTCCAGAGGCCCAGGGATTCGTCTTTGGCTTCAGCTCGCGGACTGTTTTAGTCAGCATGTGCGTTGAGGGATCCGTGGTTGTCTGTCAGCCGGTGTTGTGACAGAGACTTTGCTCTAGAGACGTGGCAAACGCTCAAAACGGAGCCCGGGCAATTTGATGTAATTTTAATTTCACAGCTCTGCTTGCGCTGAGCATCATGCGGCTTGGCCTTCGTTTCGGCTCAGGGTTGTTGGGTTTTCGATGTGGTTCTCGGCACAAAGCAGTATCTCAAAGAAAGCTCTATCAGAGTCCAAGGCTTCCACTATTGCAATTGTCAAGCTATCACAGCATGGAATCGACAGGAGCATTGATTTTTGGCTTATGATTTATGTTAGTCATGTGACTTCAAGCATGGTTCCATCGCAGCATGACCTGCTCTTGTCCAGAGGCTCCGCGGCTGCATGGTTTATGAGTGAAACAAGTTCTGAGTCTGACTTCATGCACAATCGCTTTTGTTGCATACCGCTACACTGGCGCTTCTCGCAGAATTTGAGTTACAGGCAAGTGTTTGGTAGTTGGACTCGACTTCGTGCAGCATGCTGATCTTGCCTAGATTCGAGGCAATGTCTGGTGAAACCACCGTGGATGCGTGGACCGCCGAAGCTTGGCTGCTCAACTCGGCCTTGAGCCTGTTGACGTTTCGAAGTCGGGTTACAGCAGAAAGCATCAACCGCGTCACGGTGCTCCATGTACCCAGTCAGCAACGGACCGGACTCTCTGCAGCTGAGGCTGGCTTCAAGGCCCGTGAACTGGCAGGCCCGGCACGGCTCACGGTCCTCCGCTCCTTGAGTTGACATGAAAAGCAGTGAGAGAAATCCTGGAGTGACTTCTTCCTTTGTGCGTTTGCCACAGCTTTGAGACCGGCCAACCGACAGCTGCTCCCTGGCCACCACAAGCGACGGCTGCTCGCCGGTCGCGGTGCCGGAGGCGGGCTGCAAAGTCGTTTCGGAGGGGGCGGTGCTCTGAGAAAGCGTGTGTGTTTTGCCAGTCCTTGAAGGTGCAGGCAGCAGGCTGCCAATATCGCAGGCGGGCTACAGTGCTACAGGTTTTGGCTCACTGCAGACAAACTGTGCCGGCGATTAAACATGAAGCAGGACAACAAAGTGCATGAATCTGTGGCTTCCTTAATAAAGCCTTTGTCACAGATGCCCGGAAAACCCGTTATTCCGAGACGTTGCCACAATGTTTTAACAACAATGATGTAGAGTGTAGCTATAACAACAGAAGTGGAGTTTCAACTTCGCTCGGCTCTCAATAACATGCTCAGCTTGCAGGGATCTGCTTCTGAGCTTCCGGTCCTTGCTGCCGACACAACCTGCTGGCTGCGCCTTGCCGTGGCTGGTGCCCACTGAGACGGTCTGGGAGGCCTCCAGCCGGAGCGAAGTTCGGAAGTTGGTGAAGTTGTCTACAGATGTGCGCCGTGTAACTGCCGAAGCAGTGAAAACATCCAGGAAGCGGTGCCTGCTCTCCCACCTTTGCCAGAGCTCCCTAAACATGTGCCAGCCCTGGTGGCGGACCCCGAAGCGGCGTGCACGACGAGCGGAACCGAAGTGAGCGGCTCAGAGGGCGAGTGGTTGCAGGGCCGGGATACCAATACTGCAGCGAACCATTACAAACTACACGCCCAAAGATGCCCGAACTTCCGAGTCTTCAAGTCAGTCCGTGGTTTCAAGAGACGAGAATGATGGAGCAGGTTGCCGGAGGCGCCTGCAGGAGATCCGGCGGAGGTCCTCGGCTCAGAGATCCCGAGAGGAGCCGAGAGCCGAGACATCCGAGAGATGCCGCAAGCGCAGGCGCGGGCTCCTGAACTGGTCCAGGAGGCCGTGCCCCGGAAAGGTGCTGTGCTTGTCGTCCGAACGCGAACGGTTAGGTGCTTCCAGATCTTCCACAGCCAGCACCTGAGGACCAGGACTAGAAAATCTCCCGTCCTGGCCCCAGCGTCCTGAAAGAAACGGAGCTACACAGTCCGCTCCAGGACTTCCTCGCAGCTTCGGTGCGCTCCAGGGGCCGTAAACCGCAGGCTGCCGTTCAGGTGGCCGGGGCCGCGGCTTAACGAGGTGAGAATCATCATGATATGAGGGTTTCCGAAAATTAGGGGTACCTTATTTGGGTGTCCTTATAATAAGGATCCTACTATATAGGGTACTATATTAGGGTCCCCGATTTTCGGAAATCCCCATATGTGTTTGCATGGATGGATGCATGCGTAGATGGCGTAGATACATTCATCTAGAGTTACGTTGGGCCTACGTGCTTCTGGGTCTAATATGATGTGACATCGGTATTTGAATCTACGCTTCAGAAGTGGATGCCAAGGTTTGCTCTTTCCACACCAGGGCTTGGCCCGGTGCTCGCCGCCGGCGTGAAGAGGGAGACCTGCTAGAGTCGTCAAAAGGAGTCTAGCAGAGACATGCTTGGCCCAGCTTCTTGAGCCACCTAGGTCTAGGTGCATGAGCCATGAATCATAAAGATGTTCCAAGTGTCCGCTGCAGCTTTGCTTAAAGTCGGCAAGAGTAAGTACCGGTAAGTACTTAGCGTTGTCATAGCCTGATCCTTGTGCGAGTCTTGGGGCTTGACACTTGAATAATGTCTGCTCGTCTTGGTTCCCCCTGCTTGGCCGTGTAACGGCCAGCAGTCGGGAATTTCGCTATACGTGCTCTGCTCGTGGGTACTGGTTTTACACCTGCAGCAGCTCGGCAGTGCCAATGCGAATTGCGTGCGCAGAGGACTTGAGAGGAAGTCTCAGATCAAAGGGGGAAATTACCAAGACCATTTTGGGGGTTCCTTACTATAGATATGGTATACTGGGCCTCACAGCCCTATTTTTTATTATTAAGTCGAAGTTTTGCCTCGAACACGATTAATTCATTATTCGGTCACTGCTGCGGAGCGCGCGTCTCTCTCGTTCCCTGAACCCCCATCCTAAACTCTCTTTCCGTGTGGACTGTTTAGGAATGCGAGATGGGACTCGTGCGCTCTAAATGATTTGTCAAGCGGCACCTGGTCATGTACAAAGTTTCTTCGGCAGTTGCATCATGGATTTGTGAGACGAAACAACACTGAGAGATACTATGACCATGCTGCTTAGCACACGCGGTCAGCACTGGCAACATGCAGGATCCTCACACATCCACGCAGTTCTGCTGACAACAGGAGTTCCCTTCGGTACCTCGAAAGCCGCATCTGGAAAATGTGCGGTGGATTGAAGGTCGTGATGAAGTAACGCTTGCAGCAGCCGGATAAGCTTTGTTCTCTCGGCTTTGCGGGCAGGTCCCAACTGAAGACAGCCAAGATTCGCCACAGGCACAACCATTATCCATCACCTGCGAGCCTGTTTCACGACTGGCAAGTGCAGCAGGTTCCTTTGTCGCTGTTGTGGTTGTGCTTGCCGTATGTTGTCATCATTGTTACTCTTGCTCTTCTTGTTATTGTTGTTGCCTTTGCTGCTGTTGCCGTTGCTAGTGAGGTAGTGTTGGTGTTGATGCTGCTGCTGCTGTTGTTCTTCTTCTCCTTCTTGTTATTATTCTTGTTCTTGTGCTTCTCTTTACTACTATTACGACGACGACTACTACTGCTACTACTACTACTACTGATGCTACTACTACTGCTGCTACTACTGCTACTATACTAGCAGTATTTCTATGAATATGACTATTGTTATATAACATCGATTATTGACTGTTGCTATCATCTGGATTATTGTTGCTGTTCTTCTTCGTATTCCTGTTATTGTGCTTTCTCTTGTTCCTCTTCCTCCTCTTCTTGTTATGCTTGGTGGTGTTGGTGTTGTCACTATCTTGTCGTTGTTGGTGGTGGTGTTGTTGGTGCTGTTGGTCTTGTGCTTGTCGTTCTCGTTGTCGTTGTGGTTGTTCTTGTTGTTGCTATTGTTCTTCTCCTTCTTATTCTTAGTCTTGTTGTTGTCTTTCTTCTTATTATTCCCCTTATTGTGCTTGTCCCGTTCTTCTCCTGATTATTACCATTTTTATTGTTCTTGTTATTGTCATTGTTATTGTTCTTCTTCTTCTTCTTGTGGTGGTGGATGCTGTTCGTTTCGGCGCGCGAGTTTCCAAGCACCCGCCGGTGTCGCTGCGTTGCGGTGACGTCCAATTCTGCCACGACTTCAGCGGTCCAACTGGAGGGCATCGGATGCACGAGCCGGACTGCAGACACATGTCAATCAAGTAAGTAGCTCGAGGCAACACACGCACACCCATGCGGAGACAGAGTGCCTGCGATGTGTTCAGGGCACTCACATACAGGTCGTACGGAGAGCAAGGATTCTGTTTGCATATCGTATCAAGTCATTCGCAATACATCACAGTCGTGCAGTTGTATCCTCTGACCCTCTACTCTAATGCTTGCACCACGACCAGGAGAAGCCCAGCCGTTTGTCCATGGCTGGTGCCTCATTGCAGGGCTTCAGCCAATGAATGCGTTCAACTTGAATGCCAGCATGCTGCGAGACAAGACGAGACAGCAGTAAATCGATCACATGTCAGACAGGGCTGGCGTCCGCCTGAATAAGGGTTCTTTGCCTCTTCAGCATGCCTTGCCGAGGCCCCGACGGTGCATGATGCGCACTGCAAAGAGTCGGACGAGAGTGAGGCTCGCTATCATGATGTCGACTTGCCTGCCAAGATTCCTGAGTGACGACGCTCTCATATCACACGGCCAGATACTGGTAGCACAGGTTCGCTTATAGAGTTGCGAGATGAATCGTGCAGGTGATCAGCTCGCCCTTGTCGGGAGAGGCATTCCCGGTATGGCTCGCACGGCATACGGCGGTGTGCGACCTCGACTTTGCCAGGAGCCATGGTCTGCGGCGGTGGACTCTGCACCAAGGCATTTCGATGCATTTCGAGATCACTCCACGTCGCAGAGATCGCTCTGCAGGTCTTAAAGTCGCATCTTGTGGCAGGCAGGAGATCGACGAGCCTTCTCCACCGGCCACAGCCCAAGGAATTCAAGCGAAGTCCGCTTCCGAAGCACAAAACAGCGAGGAGTCTAAGTTCAGTTCACGTCCTCAGAGTGCTGTTTTGATGCGGTGCGAGCGTTGGTCTTGGCAACGCGAGCTCGCAGGCCGAGGGGGCCGAGGCGGCCGAGGCGGAGGTCACCCGCTGCCCGGCCGAGTCTCACCGAAAGACGCCACAGTTCACCGCACGATGCGCTGCGGCTTCCAAGGTCTCCAAGCTGAGCTTGAAGAGCTTCGAGGCACTCTCACCAGGGAACGAGCCCTGCGCGATGAGGCGGAGGCGGGAGCAGATATTCGCCGCCGACTAGGGCGGCATGTGCAGGATGTGCGGCAAGGCCAGTACTGCCACCGTACGCGAGCACCCCACCGTGCCACAGAACCTCAATGAGCATGTTGCTGCATTTGCCGCAGACCGCCCAGAGCCGAACGGCAAAACGTCTGAGCAGCGCAGAGGACTGCTGGGTCATGCCTGATTTATGGGCCTGGGTGCTTCGTTGTATGCTGTAGCTGCAGTGTGGCTTAGTTGTTGTCATGTAGTCATGCGCTCGAGAAAGGCAGCAGTTTAGCTGGTGGCATCTGGCGTGCCATATTGTGGTGAAGTAGTCGGAACACGTCAAACATCCAAACCTTAACGTGTTCCCTGGACATGCATGCTGTCATTTGCACATTGTAGCAATCCTTGTGAACCTTGATTCTGAGACTCGTCGATGCCTGTCCCCACATCCTGCTCGGTCAGGGGCGCGCTGCGCAGTTGGCCACGCAGCTCCAGCGATGTAAAGTGTCTCGCCCACATGCGGCAGAAGACTGACTGAGGGCCTACGATACCCTGGGAGCCAGGTGTACCCAATCCGAGTGCATTTCACATTTAGGTAGTGGGCACTAGTGATAGTGCGGAATCGATCCTTTTTCGTCTGCCGCTGCTTCTAAAAATCCCTTCATTCATGCTAGGCTTCATTGATTTGCGCATTCCACCAGAAAAGAGCTCCCCAGAGCTCAGCAACATGTCCGCTTTGCTAGCAAGGTTGAAAGAGACGAACTCCGGCGCCAACTGCATGAGAAGTCCGAGATCCACGTGGAACCCCGGGGGGAGGTTGAAGCTTGATTTGTGGCTGGGAATACCCTAAACTGCCCTAAACCCTAAACCGACCATCCCAGACCCGTCGTAGCGTCGAGTTGGGATTTGTGAGGAGCTTACACGGAAGCTTCGCAAAGTGCAGGAGGCCAGCCAAGCGCACCAGATTTTCGATCCAGAGCCTTTTGCTTGTAGTATGGATGGAAGCGTCATCAGAGGCAAACTGTACCATGTAGGTGACGGTCAGTGAAACATACTGCGAGTCTTGAAATCAGTTTCGTGCAGGCCAATCGCTCCCTGGATAGTGAGCTCAACAAGACGGAGGCCTCTTGAGAGGTTTAAACTAGGCAAGATGTCACGTGCCAGTTCTCTGTAGACTACTCCAGCCTACAACTGTCTACAATCAGTAATCAGTGTGATGCAAGCAAGCCACAAGCTGGAAGCGATTGACTCACAACCGCACTCGATGAGCCGTGAAGTGTCCACAAGGCGCTGCGCCTCGCCGCGCAGAATCGCGCAGCAGCAGCGCAAGAGGCACGCGGCCAAGCGGAGGCATCCCGGTGGGGCGCTTCGATGCTTCGAAGTGCTGAGGATAGGGGAGTCCTGCTTTCGACGATTTGGCTTCGCCGTTTGTTGCAGATTGCGAAAGAAAAGAGTTGCTGAGAATTTCTTCGGAAGTGCCCAGGATGTCATAGCCGTAGCCTGGCCGGTGTGTTGCAGCTGGCCAGGCACTGCTTGATTCTCTGCGGGATCTGCTCCGAAACGTCGATGAGGCCGCCAATAAAACTCCCCCGGCCGGGCTTGTGGCACTGCTTGTATGCCTTGCTGTCATTGATGTTGGTCCATTCCTGAGAGAAAGACCCGGACATGGTGGGGCACAAGAGCCTAGTCATGCATTGCATGGCCTTGCACTTCCCCAGATGCTTGCGTTCATCTGGTTTACACATGGGCATCTAGGAGAACCTGCCGTGAAGAGGAAACCACAATTCCAGACAAGATGGTAGGGCAGCAGGGCTGCGCCCTGTCAGGTTGACAATGCCGAAGCTGCGGCCAGCCTTACAAAGCTCAAGGAGCAGTGCGCCCCTCAATGTGTGCAAGCGGCATCAGACCACGCCGGTCCAGATCCGGCCTCCGCTTTGACCACACATCAAGACAAGTTTGATCGACATGCAAGGTTGGAAGGCTTTGCCGCGGAGCCTCAATTTTCAGCTCCCAAAACCAAAGATCCCGAGGCTGAGGACTCACACGTTGGAGTCTATGCCGACACGAGCTTTGCTAAGCTTCTCGATGTTTGAGAGATGTGCGGAGTGCGCGTGCACGAGACTGGGCTGAGCTGCAGCAGGGAATAACATTTTCTCCGGTAGCTTCAGTCAGTAGGTGGCTTCAGGGATGTTGGGCCGTGAAGTTCGAACCCCTTGGCATGCTCAACAGCTTTTTTGTCCTTGCAGGAGGAGCTGCCTACTGCCGGTGGCCTGTTGCGCGAGTGGGCCTGTGTCTATGACAACGCAGAGGCCAGGCATCCCGGTACAATAGTGTGACTCATACAGACCCATCCATGAGAGCAGAGAGCATGAGCCTTAATACTTGGAATAGGCCTGGGGGGTCTAGTGTAGTACAGTCATATGCTGACTTAACGGAATACCACTATTCACGAAATATGTATTGCATGTGCGGTCGGATCCATTTGTGTCTCAGAAGCCAGTCCACTTACGAGGATGCTCGACGAGATCCGCCGGCAGGCCCCGTGCTGCTGCAGCAGAGGCCAGGCGCCGTCCAAAGAAGGGCTTAGGGCTTTCTACGGTTAGTCTTGAAAAGGACCCTGAAACTTTTCTCGCAGCAGCCTGTTGGCGATGCAACTGAATACGATCCACATAACGTCAAGGCCCTGCCGAGAGTGCGCTGCGCCCGGAAGATCCCTGGACAGACCCTCACCTTAAGCCGCAAAGCCTCCCAAAATGCAAAGCCACAAAACCCGTTGACACTTTGTACGCAAAATTTGCAAACAGATGACTCCCAGAGCTGCCTCTGTCGGATCCTACTTTAGCCAGGAGCCCCAGCTGGAACAAGGCCACAAAAACGCGAGAGGCAGGCAACGGGGAGTCTTACTCTGGCAGCTTCACCATGCCCTCAGTCCTGCCCGTCTCTTTTATTGGGGTTCCTTTCAAGGGGTCTATAAGGGTTACTATAAGGGATCTGTAAGGGTACTATAATGATGTAGGAAGCTGTCTTGAGTCTCAGGCTCTGTTGATGCCAAGATTTGTCAACGGCATCTTAATCTTGACGTTTCGGTCTCTTTGCCATGCAGGAGTTTCCGAAAATGGGGGACCCTAACATAGTACCTTAAATAGTAGGATGCTGATTATAAAAGGACCCCAAAATGCGGTACTCCGAATTTTCGGAAACTCCCACGCAGGTTCCCAGCTCCTCACCGCCCAGTGCGCGGGGTGCTGGCGAGCAGCTGGCGCAGCTCTCGCTGCGCAACGCGCCGGCACTTCGAGGAAGATCTTGGGGAAGCCAGAGGCTCCAATATCGGTTAATTTTGGAATATACCTTAAATCATATTATGGGTTTCCTACTATAATTTCAGGTATATTCTTCAGTTAAGGAATATTGGAGCCTCTGGGACGCCCATTATGGAGTTGAATCGGGTGCCTGTTCGAGACTCCGAACCGCAGCATCCATGGTCTGCATCTTGGAAACCCGCATCGTCGGAAGACAGAGCGGTCTAAGTCCTGGAACAAACTACATGGCTACCCCCAAACACAGTGTAAACAGCCATCTTTGCATATATATATATATATATATTTGCATATTATATATATATATATATTATATTATATATATTATACATATATATATATATTATATTATATTATATTATATTATATACATATATATGTATACCAAATAAACAAATACATCAACCAAAAGAATGTATACATACATATATATATATATATATATATATATATATATGGATGTGTATATCTTCAACTTTCAGACACAAACACAGACATGCACACGACATGTTCAGGCTGAGAAAGCAGGCAGGCTCCGCTGGCATACGCTCACTGCAAACTCTGTATGGCAGAATGTGCATTTGTGCAACCCCTCCAGCTTCGGTGGCAGTGGACCATGCACAACAGAGTGCGCAGTGACACTGTGCTGGCAACATCGACGCTTCCAAAACACATATATTTACAGTGATTAGTGCGCACAATCGGTGTGGCTTGTACGACACTTCATCAAGAAGCCCAAGAAAAGCATTTCCAACCTCATGCAACTGAGGCCCAGGGGACCTGGTTCCTAACAATGCTGGCAGCGTAGTAGATTCAGCGCCGTAGGCTCTAAGGGGCTATAAGGCGTGTCACTCAGATGAGCAAAGGTGATCTCTCAGAGATCAAAGCCTTGAAGAAGCCTCCCCCGCCAATCCGCATGCTGATGGAGGCCAAGCTGTCGGATTCCCTGCAGCTGCGATTGAGTCAACTTCCGCACATGATCTCGTTCTTGTCCAGCAGTCTAGCCAATCGAACACGTCTCCGTAACTCAGCCTCCCATTGCAGCTTCAGCCGGTTGGCGCAGTCAACCCCATGGCCCGGAGGTGTGCTGCCTGCTTTTCCACATACAGCCAGTGAAGCACTTGGACGAGCAATGCGTTCCTTCGCAGCACTGTCTTTTAACCGTTCGGCCATTGAAATGTGTCGGCATTCGTGCACTTCACACTGCTGTGTTTTTGCCCCCCTTTGATCCAGATGCGCCTTCGTTTTCATTGCGACGCCCAGTGACCAGGTTCACCATCGTTTACGGACCGACTACTGGGAACCGGCAGGTGCCTCAGGCTTCAGACAGATCCATCCAGTCCTCGGGGTGCTCGCTGGCGAGGCTCGGCGGTATCTGCTGTCGGACCCGTTTCTCCTTTCCAAACTTCGATCTCACGGCAAGGCCTGTGCGAAATTCAAAGACCTTGGCTGAGTTTGGTATGGTTGAAGGCCAAGGGCCGTCTCTTCATGCCGCTGCAGGACATTGGGGCTTCTCAGCGAGCAAAGATCAAGAAGTACTTCAAGGCAGGGTTGGCTCTTGTCTGGCAAGATTACCTGTCGCCCGTGTAGAAAATAAAACATGTTCGATACGAAGGATCCGGAGTTCAGTGCGGAGCGGATGCTGAAGTGTTCCCGAGCCAGGGCCTTAGACTCCCGGCGGTCTCGTGGTGCATAGTGCTTCCCGATGATATTTGGTTGTGTAGGTCGTGCCTAGCGGGGAACAGTACAGTCTTCTCTGTATGTATGACGTGTGAATCTGCTTTGCGTTTGCGTATGCATGTGCATGCATGCATGCATGCATGGATGGATGGATGCATGCATGCATGCATGCATGGATTCTCATATATTCATAATCATACCTGTCTATCCATCGAAGAAGTCGATATCGGTGGGGGCATCCCTTCAGACAATATCCTTACACTGGCGCAGGCTAGGATATCTGCGCGAGATTTCGCAGAATGGATTGACTGATGTGCATTGCGGGGTCAGCGTTCGCGCATGGTGTGGGGCTAGGGCTGAGTTCAAGCCAAGTAGACGGGTGTTCTGTTGGATAGAGCCACTGTTAGACAGGTTTTGTGCACGGTTTGTGCTGGCTTGCAGCTTAGTGGTACAGGTTCATGCACGCCGCGTGGACAGGTTGTGGGTCTTGGGTTTAGGGTAGTTTACACTATTACCAGTGGGTAGCTCATGTGGGTGTCGTGGAGACAGCAGGGCATCGGATAGCAGACAGGGTTTCCTCTTACAGGGGATTTGTTGAATGGGGTGAAGGAGTTCGACTGTGTATTGGCTCGCTTGGTTTTGACTTGGCTTCCTGTTTTTGCACAGTTTGGGTTGGGCAAGCTGAAAGTTCAGTGCTGCTGGTTTGTTCATGGTGTGGTTGGGGAAGGGCTTAGGTTTAGGGCCAAGTTTTGTTGTGTGAGTATGGAACAGCGCCACGTCCTGCCAGTTGATGTTATGCAATGGAATACTGCTCCTACACACCACGTGAATCGGCTGTCGTGTACCCTTGCATTTGCACAGCCTTTCCTCCTCAGCGAACTCTACTTTCAGGCCGCATTCGAGCTCTACTGCTGTGCCGCTCGATTGCAAGAATCTGCATGCCGGTGGGCACAGTTTCGTCAAGGTAGCTAGAAGCAACAGAGGCATGCGTGCGCGTGTACATATACACACATATACGTGGTGTGCACGCACATAATAAGCAGGAAAGTCCCATGCCGCACGTAACGGCACATGTTCTACATCAAGCCAGCGTCAAGTCATCTCAGAAAATGGAACTGACTGGTTGCAGGGGAAAGGAAAAAGCGCAGAAAAACAACTGGCGGACATACCAAGACGATACTTGCTCACATCCTGCTGGCTGGTAGACCGGGGTTGCTCAAGGGCTTGGAGATTGTGCCGAGCTCACCGACCAGCCACTGGCAGCCAGGTTTCGCGCTTGATGGAGCTGGATGAGCGCCATGGTAGCATCTAAGTTGGAGGTTGTGCAGAATCTACCTGGCATATTCAAATCGTCTAGCTGAGTCGGCCTGGTACTGAGCCCGGACAGATTCGCGAATGAGGTGTATGAGCTGAACGCAGCAGTAACAAGAATGCAAGATTTGAATTAAGCTTCCTCGCGTGTTGTGTTGTGACCAAGGCCAACGATCCCGTCTTTCTCTTGTCAAAGCGATGTGCGAAGCATCCAGACAGCAGCCAGTTTCACAACCTGTGGTTTGTATCATTCCTCGACACCAGAAAAAGCCAGGCGCTAGATTCGTTTTGAGGTGAGGTTTTTTGCAAGGCCTTCAAGTGTTCAGCAGATTCTTGACCTTCGCAGCAGCTGCGAAACCAAGATGGCATGCCAATCTCCCAGGTGTCGCATGTACCACCACCACTGCAAGCAGCAATGAGACCATTGCCTCCGCAAAATGATGCGATGATTTAGTGGTGCGGCAAAGAACGCGCTGAACAAAAAGATTGAGAGTGATTAAAATAAATTCTTTCATGAAACTTGGTTATCACTCGATTACATAGCGTTTGAACTGTACTTTTTCAATAATCTAGATATTGGAGTGAAAATCTGCTTCAGGAATGACAATTATTGATAATACGAATCACTCATATTCTTCTGCTCATTATCTTAAAATATTCAGATAGAGACACACATTTGCATATAATACTCTCTAACAAAACGGTGTCGTGCTGGTTGCGTCCGTGATTCTGGCGCACCCCTGGCCCCCCCCCCACCCTAATTTGGTCTTTTGCCGTGTTTCTTCGTGAAAGCCTCTTGCGTGCTTATTGCGCGTGACTAAAATCTTGGTAATGTTGGTTCCCCTCGTAAATGTTTTTCTCCCGAAGATTTTGGCGGCTTTAGGAAATCTCGTAATATTTTTATCTAAGAGGTGACATTCTCGCGATTTTAGAATTCTTTTTAGATTTCTGGTGGTCTAATAAAGTGTTTATTGAAAGAAGTCAAGTATTAGGCGCATGTTAGGGTTCGGGTCCGGGTTCGCGTTTGGTTCGTGTCGAGGTTCATATCTGGTTCGTGTTTGGTTGGGATCTGGGTTCGTGGCTGGTTTGGGTCCGATTCGTATTTGGTTCGTATCCGCTTCATATTTGGTTCGTATCTGGATTCGTGATGGATCTTCTCTGCTTCATGTCTGAAGTATATTTTGATTGGATTCATATTATGAAAGCTTGTAGAGATAAGCTTTTATTTTTATTATGATAGTAGGCTCTCAAATCTAGTAGTTATAGATTCGAATTTCACCTAGATTTTATTGGATAGATTTTTACAAATTTCTCATAGATATTCTAAATTTATATATATATTATCCCTACATAATATCTTATAAAAATATTTGAAATATCATATAATATATGCGCAAATATATCCCCCAACTCTAGAAGAGGATAAATATAATTAAACATTGGAAAAACCTATTAAATATTATTTCTAGAGGATTCTATGAAATACGACGCGTATTTATTTAAGATTCTATCCCTCTAACATATTATAATATGAATAAATCTTTCTCTAAGAAATACGACGCGTGTTTACGACCCCTCTTCTGGAAGATTATAATATAATTAAATTCTGAATCTTGAAGATTCATAAAATGCTGCGCGTATTCAAGACCCGCCCCTCTAGAAGATTATGACGTACATAAATAAATTTTTGACCTAGCAAGCTCTTTTGAATATAATAATCTTTTATAAGATATAGCGCGCATTTGAGCATGATAATTCCCTCATATATATATATAAAATAACGCACAGATATTTAGGAATCAAAACCGACGGAACGAATGCTAAATTAGGCGAATTAAACCTATGCAATATTTATTATTATTATCGATGAATTTTAAGGAATAAGTCGTAATATTTATATTATAATTATAGGCAGAGCTAAGATATATCAAATAGAAGATAGAATGAAGAGAGATAAGGAAATCCAGAGAGCAAGAACCCGCGCGTTTAAAACCGAAATCCGTTAAATTAATTTCCCGGCCCGGCTAATTAATGCCCAATTCTACTAAATTTAACGGCCCCGCTCGGCTAAAATCGAAACCCGTTTCATTTAACCGCCCCGCCCGATCAAACAAGGAACGGCCCCGCCCGTTAAAGCCGAAAGCGATTAAATTTAACCTCCCCGCCTTTTAAAGTCGAAACCTGTTGACCGTTGTGTTACCGCGCCGCCCATTTAAATTTAAACGCCCGCGGCCCTTTACACCAACAAAACCGAAGTCTTTTTAGTTTAGTCACCCCCGGTCGGATTGATCTTTAAACGCCCTGTCGGCAAGCCGACATCCGTTCACCTTTCCCTCTCCCTCTCCCACGACCTGTTAAAGCCCAAAGCCGCCCCGCGCGTTTAAAGCCGAAACCCGTTAAATTTAATTTCCCGGCCCGGCTAATTAGTGCCCAACTCTGCTAAATTTACCCCCCCCTGCTCGGCTAAAGCCGAAACCCGTTTCATGTAACCGCCCCGCCCGATCAAACATGGAACGGCCCCCTCTCCCCCTTTCCCCCTCTCTCCCTCTCCCCCTCTCCCCGTCNCCTCTCTCCCTCTCTCCCTCTCTCTCTTTTTTTTTGCCGGGCATAGGGGTCGTCGCGACGACCCTCAGGCGCTTGGCCCGCCCGACCACTCATTGTTTTATTAAGTGGTCGGCTTTGCAAACAACCCCGGCCTCGTCTCCGCGCCCCTTCGGCCCATTAGCCCGCTACCGCTAGTTCCAGGTGGGTGCCAGCATCCGAGGCTTTCCAGAAAAAGGAAAAAGTGCCGGTCGAATTTCCCCCCGAGTATAAGGGTGGGTGGAGGCATCGAATTAGCGGAAGGAAGCGGATCAGACCTCGTCGCTAGGCGACGGAAGATCTGGCGAAAAGCCGACGAGTGGATTAGGCACGTCGAGTAGCGACGGCGGTTGGAACTAGTTGAAGTACAGAAAGGCAAATCCCTCCATACGAGGATTCATAGCGGAACTCTAAACTATAGCGTGCAAGTCCCCCGGCATAAGGACACATCATGTGGGTGCGAGGTGTGGGGCGCTTGCCACGGCGACACACGGCTAACGGACCATACGCACAAAGCTAAAGCACTCTCACCCCCACAAGCAGTTCTGTGCGATGTGGTCACGGTTCGCCCGTCTCTCTAGGTCAGCAACACAGGCAACATGACACGTGCAGGTTCATAGGACAGACGGGTTCCCCGGTTAAGGCAAACATAGAAAATTGTACTATACCAAAAGCTCTTTACCATTTCCTTAAGAAGACGTGAAAATCAAATGGGCCCTCTTCTTTTGGTTCCCCCGCACCTTGTGCATTTCACCTCTAACTGCTTCACTGTCGGCTAGCCCTCATATGTTCTTGTACTTGTTGCACTTGACGACGCATACTGGGCTACATTTGCCCCGGCCTTCTTGTTGGGCTCCTGCTGGGCGTTCTCGGTCTCTGCGTCCCCAATCGTGGCTTGAATTGAACTGGCCTTCTCCTCGGGCTCCTGCTGGGGGTTCTGGGTCTTTGTGCCCCCAGGCTGCCACTGCTTTCCCCTCCGTCGGGCTCGTCGTTATTATCGCTGCCTTTGGCCGGCATGCTGGTTGTGGCGTCCCCCTCGGCACTGGCTGCGTGCGGCTCTTCCATCGCGTCTTTCGTTGGTGCTTTGTGCTCTGGCTCGTCGCTCCCCCAGTCTATTGCCTCGGGCTCGTCGTCATTGCCTTCAGCCTTGGCAGGCGTCCTGTATCGCCTCCCCCGCGTCAGTGGCTGTGGGTGGCGTCGTCTTGTTATCGTTGGCTTTCTCTCTTGGCTGCCGTGTTTCGGGCTTCGTCTCTCGAGGCTTCTTCCCTTGGTCGGCTGCCGTCCCCCTCGGTATCCGGACCTTGATCCGCCTCCGGATGCGGCGGCCTTATTTGAACAAATTCTTCCCCTCGCGAGGGTACCGAATCATATAGTAGCGGGTTTCGTTGGCCAAGTCGGGGAGGTAGCGGTCCACGATGCGGGCGAGCTTGTCCGCGCTCCGCCCCACCCGGGTTCTCCTGGCAAGCTGTCGTCGATACTGTTCGAACTCCCCCTTCTCGTCTGCACTGAGCGGTCGTCCTGTCTTGTTATCTATCCATTCTCTATCTTGCTTTCTGATTTCGCGGGAAATCTATTTGTCCAAGGGCCCTGGAAGAAAGTGCAGCCCGATCCCCTCCTTTGTCATAAGCTGCGTCATGTGCTCGAAGGGTACACGTGGCGGTCCGCCATTATGGCCTGACCCCCTCTTCTGTCGCGGCCGGATCGAGGTTGCCATGTTCTCCTTTATCCCATGCAGTCTGTATGCTGGGTCTTGTCGGACGTGCGTCTTCCTTGTAGCCGGGAGTGCAGATCCCCCCCGCCTCTCTGCATAGGTGACATTATTGGTCGCTGCTCATCATTCCCCGGTTGGGGTTGGGCACCAGGAAGTTGCCCGCGAGTTCCATCGTCAAGTAGTATGGCCTTCCCCCCCTACTGACGGGGCACCCCCGAAGGGGGCCGCGGTAAGGGGGCCGGCGGCGCGAAAAGGACAAAAGGGCCATTTAAGGATACGGCTGCGGACGTATGACTCAAGCGCCGTTGAGGGAAACCGGAAAGGCTCTCCTGGAGTTGCAGTCCAGGCCAACCTTCCGGCTCCCCCCCCCGATAAAAGAGGGCAGCACAAGCCTTCAAACAAAGGGTGCAGCGCTTGAGCCAAAATGGATATTTTCCCCTCTCTCTCGCTCTCTCCCTCCCTCCCTCTCTCTCTCTCTCCCTCCCTCCCTCACTCCCTCTCTCTCTCTCTCTTGCTTGCTTGCTGACGGCTTCGAGAGAGCGCACCCTTGGGTGCTCCCCCCCACGTGAGCACGCGCAGCCGCAAGGTCACTCTTCCGCGAGGGCCACAAGTCGTTGCTGCCCCCTCGGGCTCGGCGTGAGACTGATCACGTGCCCCCCGGTCTCGAGCGATAGCTAAACTACACTATCGGATGCTGCACTCACATGTCATCATCCGGTGCACGACAGAAGCAGTTCAAGCAAGCACAAGTAAGAGGCTAAAGAAAAGGTTATGCACTGTAGTCCCCCGTACTTGTCTCCAAAGCCGCATGCTCACTAGGCCTTCCCCGTTCGGAGGTCAGCTTCGGGATTGCCCCCTCAGGTCAGCTTCGGCGACGGCACTTGAGTGGAGGCTTCTCCGCAGCCACTTTGGGAGGTGTTGCACCCGCGGGAAACTGACGTGTGCTCCCCCGGCGCGACATAGAAGCGGCTTGCCGGGGCAAGCGGATGATTTTGGCCGCCAGCGCGTTCTCCCCCGGGGTGGTTGAGCTTTTGGGGACTGGTAGTCGTATATTGAGGTGTCCAACTTTCAAGACTCGTCTTTTTTTGCTTTGATATCCCCTCCTCGGCGGGCCCCTGCCAGTTCTGCTACCGGATCTCCCGTCTGGTAGATTTTATTCTCTCTCTCTCTCTCCTCCGCGTAAATGTAAACGCACAAAACCGACATGCCGTTTGCATCGGCTTTTATGGGTCTTCCTACACTCGAAGTGTCTTTCGCATCTGTGGCGTCGGTGTTTCGTGCTTGGATGGGGGGGTGGGGGGTGGCGGGGGTGGTTTTCCTGAGATGGTCAAGAAAGACGGGGAGGGGAGGGGGGAGGGGGGCGTTTTCCTAAGATAATCAAGAAGGGGGGGGAGGGGTGATGGGGGTTGGCCTCAAACAGCCAGGTTTCCGTATAATTCGAGCGCGGCCGGGGTTCACGTAGTAGAAATAGACTAGATTTCGCGATATCCACACACTTGGATACTCTCTCTCGGAGGAGTAGCTAGCTATCTATTACATTCTTATGAAGTTTTCGGCTTGGCCCTTCGCCACTTCACTTGCAGAACCACTTACAGATACGCTGGGATAATCAGTCCCAATATCCTGAGATCTCCATAGAGAGCTTCGTTGGGCTTGAAAAAACGTCATCAGGGATACGAGTCCTACCCCATTAAAGTTTAAGTCCTGGCCTCATATCATTATCGACAGGGTCTTACCCCGTTTTGTTTAAGACTTAGGTCCTAGCCTTAGACATCGTCGAGGGTACGGGTCTTACCTCTTTCAAATTTATATCCTAGCCTCATATGATACTAGCGCATTCGAGAAATAATCAAGGAGTCAATCAAGAAAATTGAATCAAATTTATCAAGAATCAATCAAGATTAGAATTAATTGAGAACGTTTATTGTTTTAATCAAAAATGGAATCATTTATTATATGGGGTTATCCCGTCCTTTAATCTTGTTAGTTGCAATCTTATTGTTCGTTATTCCACTATTGCTAAGTATTGTTATTGTTACACTAAAACCCGGACGAAACTTCCCAGAAGCTCATCACTAGCTTCTAAGAAATCTTACACAAGTCCTTACATCAAGATATTCAATAGAAGCCTTTCTAGAACCTTGACAAATTCGTGCATATCTTGTAAGAAACCCACAGTAAGAGATGTTCGAATAATCGGTATGAGATTTATGCGCAACTCCAAGAAGTCGCTCAGAAAGATTTAGTAGGCTGCTATCGGAAATATTTTGCTTTAAGTCAGACTTGCCAAATTTCTTGGTTTTATGTTATCAAACCCATCGTCATCGATCATATTCGGTCAGTGTGTTTTGTTGTGCAGCGGTAGCACACAGAATGGTGCGTTGGTCTAAATTGCCTTCAGCAATGAACCCTTCACAGAATCTCTCAGTTCGCGAATCGAACTGCAATTCCTGATGAGCTGAGGCCTTTGAGAAGCATCTGTGTGCACCCGACTAACCCTGAACCTGTTGAATATAAATTGATAGGACGTGGGCATCTGTGCATCTCGAAAAGCCGAACTCGGCTGCAGTGGGCTTGAGGGTCAAGCTCTGAATTCCGGCTCTCCAGGAACACCCAATGATGCTCCGAAGAGTAATATGTCTGTAAATGCTGCGAGGGAACCGAGGCGACGACGATCATCCAGATGAGTTGCTCTGAACTCTTCTGCAAGTAGTCTCTACCTGCCGGGCAGCCGCGGCCTCAAAGGGAAGCAGCTGCCACATCACAGCGAGCGAGAAGGTCTCTGGCCACTGCCGAGTAATTAACAACAAGTTTTTCAACATTAAATTGGGTAGCAGTGGCAGGCCATCTCAGCAAAACGTAAGATTCTATTCAAAAGACTATGTGCATTGGTGAAGCACCTCCGGGCAACTGCTGGCTTCGCGCGTAGACCACGGAAGCCCAACATGCACGCGCAAGAGGGAATCAGGTCTGTCAGTTACTAGCACTCGTCTTTTGTATGCTACTTACTCATTCACTAGTACTTTCGGGCCTCAGCAACGACACGTGATCCCGATACATGCAGCACTTATGCTTCTGAGTCAAAGCTAGTGGCGATTCGCCCGTTATGCATCACCGCAGTTTACAGCAGACTTGCTTCATCTCCTGCGCCGTGCACCCAGAAGATGCTTTCACCGGAGAAATGGGTTCAGTGGTCCAACAGTCAGGTTTGGCAGTTGCGTGCCACCGCTGCTGTAATTGGTCGCTGGTCCGTACACCTTGAGCGCAAAATCGAGAGGGACCAAGTCAAACGAATGCAGCGACTGTCTTCCAAGGTGGTATGTGCCGGCCAGCTGCACCCATGCTGGGAATAGACAGGCATACACTGCATTGAGTGGCATTGGCCTCGGCACCTTCAGCCTGCTTTCAGCCTTGCTTTACATTTCCAGCTGATTGCAGTTTAGGGGACCGTCGGCGAGGAGCCAGGCAGCAGCCTCGGACTAGCTGCGAAGCATCAACACTGAGAGAGCTGGATCTAGCGATCCTCTTCCCTGACCACTGCGTCCCGATAACTGTTCGATTCATTCTTTCACTCGGCCACCTTGCTTAGTGTCGGACCAGGCACAACATGCACAACAAACAGATTCAGGTCAGGTGAAGTTCTATCATCACTGGGCAGGAATGCTTGCCGAGCCACGGAGGGACAGCCCCTGGTGCCTTCCAAGTGATTGCAAGGACACTGCGGGATTTTTCTGACTGTGCTTTCTGCCTTGACTCGTGGAAAAGCGAGACGTAAGATAGCACAGCTGGAAACAGCATCAGCTGCATGTTGTGCTTACCGCGAATCGTGGCAACGATTTACCCAGGCCTGGCCTGGTTTCCGCATCCGTTGCAGTATGCAGCATCCGGCCTGGGCTGTATTTTGCTTTGTGGGCAATGTGGGGTAAGATTTCTGTTTACTGAGCTGCTCTTGATCGCAACATTCTGAAACTCTTGACCTGAGTACCGCTAAGTGTGTAGCGGAAGCGCTCCACCATAGCCGCCGTATGCAGCATTCATTGGCGCCCCATGCGAACCACCGCCGGAAATGCTGACAAGGTTTGCCGGCACCTGCAGGACTGAACAGAGCCACAACGTTGACAAGAAGCCGCCACAGAAGGAAAACTCGCTGTCAAACTTCAAGTTTGGCTCGGAACTCGATGGATGCCTCGATGACAGATGCTTCAACCGGGGCGCCCCTGGAAAGCAAGGAGCAATGAGAAAGCGGCTTGGACCCAGGAGGGGGACACACAAAGTGGAGCACCATGGCAAACTTCATCTGGTTTCTTTGGTCATCGATACCAAGCTGGACAACTGCTTCGAGATGCGACAGTGCTTCAGAAGACTTGGAGCCCGTCATGGTTGATTGCGGGGTTGCCATCATGCCGAAGTCGACCTCATCGTTCGCAGGTGCTGGTAAGCAAGTCTGGGCCTAGCGTCGCGGCCTGAGACTCGACTTGGCCCCGGATCACCAAATGGCCGGCAAAGGCCTGGGATGAAACGAGGCTGAGGCAGTCGTTGCGGATCTTGCAGACGGAGATACTCCTCCATCGACCTCAAGCTCGGTCCGAAATGAAAGAAGAGCCATCGGAACGAAATGTGCTTCATTAAACTCGTAGTCCGTGATACTTTAATTAGCAAGCTGTGTCGGAAAACACATCAAACCACCAAGGCCTATCAAGCCTGCCAATGACCCCGTGAGGCCAGGATCCGAAGAAGTGCAATTGAGGGCTTGAACGAGTGAAAACGGCTGTATTCCTTGAGTCAATGCTTCTTTGTGTTCGTTCAATGGGATCGGACACTTTTCAGCTTTGCCGAAATACAAACCCTTTGGCATCCAGAAACTGTCTCGGAGTGCTGTGGCTGTTTCCACACTGAGCCACGGACAGGGTAGTACCTGGTGTTAACCTGTGCGGTCGCGTCAGCTGCAATGCCGGCTCGTGCGTCTCACCGCATCACGTCTTGAGGTCTGGACGGCACCGGGAGTAGGGGGAGGCAATGTCGACCTCAACATGTCTGTAGCTACCACCCAGCCTCCTCCTCTCCTGCTGCTCCCTCCTGGGGAGTGGGTCAATCCACTTTTTGTCTGCAGCTGACCGCTTCGGGGGTTCCCTTCCAGGATCAAGACGCACGAGAAGGCACAGGAAGAAACCCTGGCGCAAAGCAGGTGAATAAGCGGTCTTTCTATGCTTGGCCTGGCGGGAGCCACTGTCTCTATTACTAACAAACCCTGACGGGCACCGTTCCTCAATGAGGAGCTTGATAGTGGCCATAACTGGCCATAACATGATACCTCTTTAGAGAGAGCCCAGCGTCTCCTCCCAATCTGAGACTGTGAAACGGCGCTAAGCGCTACAGTAATGTTGACTGCAGCTCCCATGGGGTCCGCACGCTGCCAAAGAGCCGCCTGCAGTCACCATGGAGACGTCAGCACCTCAGAAGGGAAGCAGAGCCCTGCTTTCCGGCTAACTTGTTCCCGATGTGGAAGATGAGATGCGCCAAGCCCTTAACACCTCTGTCACATCCCAGTACAAGGGCAGAATCGGTGTTCAAAGCTCTCGGCCGGTCCAGTCCAGTCGCTGGCGATTCCTGACCAGCTCCTGCACCTTGTCAGGGCAATGAGGCTACCGATCAAATTGCAACACATCTCCTCTTCAGGGGCTCGAGTCTAGTCATGATGCAAGCCAGATCACGGGTCAGGGCAGTGGCGAGGGTGCGGGTCTTTCTGCATTCCGCATGTGCAACTTCGTCAGATCATGTGAGCACATTGTCACAAGACATGATGGACCTTTCCGGCGCTTCCCTGAACCCCAATGAAACGCAAGGACGGTAAGTTACAGCACCCTCCTCGGTTACTTTAACTTTGGCAACCAAGAACCCTCCGCACCCAAAGGTGACCGGCCAAGAGTCCGGCCTCAACAACCTTGGGCACGTGCTTGGTAACCTTCCGAAAAAGGCACTTCCTCCCACACACACTGACTCTGCGTCTGTTTCAAAAACTCACTATTCTCAGCTTGTCTGGAGCTTGTGAGGACTTCTTCAAGATCGGCCGTAAAAAGCCCCCTGTCTGCAGGGGTTGGGCAGTCTCCGGCTGACGTAGTTCAATATTGTCTGATGGCCTCCTGCACTCGAATTTCAGGGTGCTCGACAACCTGAATGGGCAAGCGCACTGTCGAAAGCGAGCAATCTGACATGCCACCAACCACGAGATAAAAAGCTGAAACACGGTTCCGGGGCTCGTCTTCAGAGATCGCAAAACTCAAGAAATCGGGAAGCTGAGGTGCACTCCTTCTCCTGCACCTGAAGCCACGACAGGTCTGGGACTCCCTGTCCCGCTTGTCCGGTTTTGGCTCAGGTTCTATGCTACCCTCTGCTGCAATTTCGACAAGTCTTCATAGGAACAGCTCAGCGACTCAAGATGACTCAAGTCTCCCTATCCTTGCATGCCGGTAGCACACCTGACGTGTCCTGTCAAACGCCACGCCACGAACATATAATAGCAATGCCGAGCCTGCACGCACGGAACCTCGACGATCCTCTCGCGTGTCTCGATCTTCGGAACGGTCACCTACAGCGTGGAATGCAGCACACATACAACACGAAGTGACGACAACCAGCGTGAACTGTTTGATCTGAGCAGGCAGCGTGTCGAATCACTTCCTGCACCTGCACCTTGGGAACCTTGTCAGGAGAATCGTGTTTCGCGGATACGGCGAGCACTACAAACTGTGCACCATGCAAGATACAAACCAATTCTGGCACAGCGCCTCGACAATTTTCTCAACTGTCCGGACGTGGGGCACCTGGCAATGAATGCAAACAGCCCAGGCCTCAAGCGATCTTAACGAAACCCTGATGCCGTGCTCCCTTGGATGATTCGCAACCGATATCCCCCAGGTAAACTCAAAGGCCTCAACGACGCGCTCACGGACCTGCACATCAACCTGCACGAGGCCAATCGATTCTTACGACTGGGCTAAGCAGCGCGGCCGAGCAGGAGGACAGCCTAGCTGCCGGCTTTAGATCTCTCGCATAGGATTGTTACTTCATGGCAGCAACTCACAGTCGTTTTCGCCTTCGGCACATGCCGAACCACTTCCTGGACCTGAAGCTTGGGCACGTGCTTCACGACCTCGTGCACCTGGCAATGCTTTCCTGGAGGGGATATGCGCACAAAGAGCAACGCTCCAACATCTGCCCTCTTTCAAGCGACACAGACCTGAGGAGCATCACAAGTCCAATTCTCCAAGCCCTGCGGCCCGCCTGTGTCTGCGGGACCTGGGAGACTAAGCCCAAAGCGGAAACACTGTTTTGAGTGTCTTTGTGATCTGTCGATGCCACAACTCGCTCTTAATCCTCCTCCTCCTCCTCTTCCTCACCCTCCCGCCTCAATGATCTTTTCGACGACCTGCACTTGAGGGACTTCGATCACCTTCTCCTGTGCACATGGCTTGCCCTCTGGAGACAAAGGAGTCAAGGTGTGGATTGCAGTGTGGATTGTCGGGCATGCAGCATCGGCATGTGGACGATGAAGGCCGGAAATGAAACCTTTGTTTTTGGAACATCCTGATCGTGTGCTACACAACATGATCGATTTGCACTTTGGCCAGACCCTTATGCTTGCATAACACATTGCTGTGCGACAATGCTACAGCTTGGGAACATCGAGAGTCCGCTCGGGCACATTTGCTATGCGCTCTGGTGCCTGGATCTGCACGTCGATTTTGGGAACGTGCCTCACAACCTCTTGCACGTGAACCTTTGGCACCTGAGATCAGGTGTTTGAGCGCATGCCATACCGGCAATAAGGTTGGCGAAGCTAGACTCCTAGACGATGTTACGAAAGCTACGAACGCAGGAGCTTAAGGCACAACTGGTGCGAGATCTGCAGATGCAGGAGTTCTTGCAAGCTGCTGGAGAACTTAATGGTTAATCACTCCATCCTCGCGTCACAAATCTAAAATGAACCGAGCGACGTGACGCACAACCTCCTGCACTACGGTCTGAGGCACCTCCACAACCTGTCTGGTGCGAATTCTCAATGGCAGACGTCATTTCAAAGCTGCTTGCATCAGGACGAGCACAAATCTGTCGACGTACACACGACTCATCAAACCGCTTGCAGATGATTGCAAAACAGAGTTGTAGACAGAGTTGTGAGCAGACGTAGAGAAGATGTCGAATGCTTACTTAGGTGCTATTAGGAAGTGGAGCAAGCCCAGCAGTTCGACTGCAAGTAGGAAGATGTTCCCTCATGTTGTCCATACGTCCATGAGTCACTGATGAAATGTGGGAATATAGGGCTTGGAGTAGGAATTCAATTCATTATCGAAGGATATCGAAGGCTTTATTGTCCCCTTGCATCCTCTTGCGATCTGCAGGACAGGCATCTTTGAACAGATCAAGCAGTTGACTCCTGTTGCGAGTATCGAGTCTGTGCCTTACGCTTTGAGAGCGGAAGGGAGGAAGGGAAAACAACACGATGACAACCAAAATAACCGGGGTTTCATGGAAATGGGGGTGGCTTGATGCTGATCTGTTTCGTACTTCTTCCGAGGGAGGCCGCTACTTGGCTGCGAGCTTACTCGAACGTCCTCAACTTGTCGTCTGTCTACTGCCCCTACTGTCCCTACTACTGCGACTACCACTGCATGTACTACTGCCACTGCTACCATCTACTCAGTACCGACTACGACTTACTAACCACTAACTACGAATTGCGGACTTCGAACCACGTCCCACTTCTTACTGCATACTTCTTACTACTTACCATGTGCCACTTGCTACTTTTTGCTTGTAGTGGTAGTAGTAGTAGTAGCACCACTACTCCTACTCCTACTCCTACTCCTACTCCGACTCCGACTCCCACTCCCACTCCCACTCCCACTCCCACTCCCACTCCCACTCCCACTCCCACTGCCANCACTCCCACTGCCACTGCCACTGCCACTGCCACTGCCACTGCCACTGCCACTTCCACTGCCACTGCCACTGCCACTGTCACTGCCACTGCCACTGCCACTGCCACTGCCACTGCCTGCTACTGCTGCTGCTGCTACTGCTGCTGCTACTACTCCTACTCCTCCTACTACTCCTACTACTCCTGCTACTCCCTCTACTCCTACGGACTGCTACCGCTACGTATGGCCTTCTCGACGTGCTGTATCTGCGGAACTTCGATGATGCGCTCTTCCACGCGAACGTCCTAAGAATGCACAGGGCTCTGCTTTGATTTGTACGGTATGATTCTGACATGCTCTGAAAGTCATACATCATCTCAGCCTCGATGATCAAACAGCATTTCTAGCACTGTCGGTGTAACCCCTTTTCCGACCGTCACAGCTTGCCATTGCACTAGCACCATACCGTTGCAGAGCAAGAGTCGATCTTCGGAATGTGCTTCACCTTGCAGCGGAGCAGAGACAATCCACAAGTTTGTTCACTGCAAGTCGAGTCACGCCCCGTTTTATAGATGCCAACCAGTTGCAATCTCTTGCACCTGGATCTTCGGGACATGCCTGTCCACCGTTTGAACGACAGTTTGTGGCACCTCCACGATCTTCTCCTTAGCGCAGTCAATCGATTTTGGAGCAGGCGGGGAAGCCGAAAAGCACAGTCCTTCGGGTGCAAGACAAGACAAGGAATAATTTGCCACCCGGTCGCCACTTGATGGATTTGCGGGTGCTCGACAATGCGTTCCTCAAGCTTCACCTGTACATACAGTTTCCAGACTTTCCCTAACCCAGGCGGCTTTGCAGCCTACGTATTGATGTTTTGGCATCAACTGTGGAAAGCATGGCTTCCCAAGTCTGCCTCGATTTTTGGAACATGCCGCACAATTTCCTGCACTTCGATCTTGGGCACGTGCCGCACCACCTGCCCAACCGCATAAGATGGGATGGCACGAAGTATATGGCGATGCATCTTGTTGATTCTGACGGCTCGCAAGACCTTGAGCCCTTGCCTCCTGGACACGAACCTCTGGGACTTCAACGATCTTCTCGACGTACTGCACTTGTGGGACCTGGCATCACGTGTGAGCCATCGCAGAGAACGGCACACTGCACAAGGGCTTCCAAACAAACGTCCAGTGCCCACCTCCACGATCTTCTCCACCTTGCATCTTTCACTACGCTGCGCTGTTTCGTCTTCACACTCGATCTGTTGTGAAGCCTGCCTGTGAAACTCGCAGTCATTGACTGAGGTGGCCGCCGTTCTGATTTCGATCTTCGGCACTGTACGCACGATCTCCTCTTCGCTTGGAAGTCTGGGTGTCTGGTTTGTGACAGCATCTGTCAGGAGCCGAATCTGCGACAGTTCGCATCCGTGCCCGTGTCCCTCTAGCTTAGCAACATCGAAACACCGGCCTGTGTCTCAATCTTCGGCACATGCCTGTGATCGAGGAGCTCTGCACTGACGTGCTTTGCAACTTCAGGGTGCGTTCCACTTCCCGCTACATCCACTTGAAGCCCCTGAATGTTCTGGGCTACCACGAGAGAGGCATGCTGAGCCTGACCACTTCCTGTACTTGTACCTGCGGCACCTGGCGAACCATCACCAACCGCTGCTTGAAGTTCGAGCATACTCGCTTCTGCAGATCGTCCGCGGTCTTGCCTCGACGACTTTGTCAACATACTGCACCTGTTTTTCGTGGATGTAATTAAACTACAGTTGCTCGCCAGACACTTGGATGATTTTGCTACGCCGGATTGCACGCATGTCGAAATGAACAACGTGCTCCAGTGCTCTGCAGATTCACAAGCAGGATGCCTGTGGCACTTCGACCAGCTTCTCCACGACTTGTGTGTGGATCCTGATACGTAGGACAGCAGCACGACAAATGCTAGTGACTGCTAGTGTTAGCCAAGAGGTGCCGAGCAGGACCGATGCAACATGCTGTGCTGGCAGGGTAACGCGTTCATCGAATGTCTCGTACCAGTCGTACCATGTCCCCTCCTGAGAGTCACCTTTCGAGAATTTTCCGGCCAGCGTGCAAGGAGGTGTCCCACGAATGGCTCCACGAATGCCATTTGATGGCTCTTGCTTTTGTGAGATCCGCCCCGGACTGCACATGCTGGTATCTCTGGAAGCGCCGCCCCCGCCCCCCCCCCGCCGTGCGCCAGGTGATCCCTCGTAGCATCCGTGTCGCTGACTCCTTCAATAGGTCGCCCATCTTCCCGGCTTCGGGCCTCTACTTCTGGGCCACGTATTGCAAAGCTGAATGCTACCAGCCATGGTATCACGGTGGCGCCGTACATTTCGGAGAGTATCGTTACTATCATTTGCACCTCAATCGGGTAAGCACGACAGCAGTATACAGCAGTATGACAAAGATAGCACATGTAACACATGCCATGTGCCAAGCTGGAGGGAGGGACGGCACCTCTCTATGTTTAAGCCTCCTGCCGCCTGCGTGTCAGAAAGTTCATGAACACCAGGCATGTGAATGCGCAGAACTCAGTGCAAAGAAATGCAATACATGCCATGGCCACTTTGGAACGTGATGAAGTCGTTCTTGGATCTCGACTTTAGGCACCTGTGAAACGCAACGGGAGCAACACATGGCAAAAGTCGTGACTATTATTACATGACCATTACTGTAGACATTAACTCTCTGTGTTCGGAACGTTGAGACTTGAAAGGCTGGTTTGCCGCCCATGGGGAACGAGAATACACGCCTAAACTCAACTCCAACAGAAAGTAGCCAAGTCGAGCAGAACATGACCTCCACAAGCTTCTCGACGAGCTGGACCTGTGGCACCTGCATGCTGTGACTCTGCAGAAGCGGTTTCTGAGCTGATCGGACTTAATGTGAAGCGCATGTCCGATTTCACTCTTGAAGAAGAATCACGGAATGCCTCGCAAATCTTCACAGCTGGATTGCGGCAAAGGCCGGACAATCGCCAACGCCTTTGCATATGATCGTGACGCGCCGTCCCGGGCCTCGACGATGCGATCGACAGTCCTAAGCACCAGCTTTTGTACTTCGATATGCTTCGACATGTACCCTCCTTGCTGGTATTCCTGGGTGCATCTCTATTGCGACGGCATCGTGCCGTGCCACTGGACGCCCTTGCTAAGCTGAAACAAGTCAAGGCTCTGAATTTCAACTTTGGGCACAGTGCGCACGACCTCCTGGACTTGAACCTTCGGCACCTGAACGCAACATGAGGACACAAACCCTCATGGCTTCGACGTCCTGGTTTGAATGGGCAGGACTTCCCACGCTTGAAGCCCGCGTGCACCCTGGATCCTCAGACCTAAGTTACCTAAGTGCCGAGCTTCGACCAGTCGCTCCTCAGTCTCTGCATGGGAGCTCTGCGTGCACAGATGCAGATGCAGTACTAGTCTTGCAATTTCGCAATGAGCGGTCCTGCAAGTGCACCTGCGGAACCTCCACAATCCTGGGCTAAACAGATTAGCATCTTAGCTGCTTACAGATTTACCCTTCCCCTTACCGAGCATGGACATTTGCAAATCCATGTCGTGGAGTCTGTGCTTGGTGTGCACCTTGCTCGCATGGCCGCATACCGGCCCTTTCTCACCGCAGCACCAGAACAACTTGCTGCTGTGTTCCATGTCGCATACGGCATATGTCGTAACTACTCTACATTAGAAGTTGCCGCCTCTTCAAAAACCATTCGATACAGCCTCGACCTGCCATGCCCCAATCAATGTCTTAGCATCCTGTCATGCAGAAATGCAGAGGAGTGTCCTTTCCCGGTACTCCATTTGAATCTTTGGCACCTCACGGACGACCTGGAAGGCGAAGGCTCTGGAGCGAAGCCTTACTCCGGTAGAAGAGCAGAGACTTCGCCTCGTGCACCTCCAGCTTCGGCACATGTCGGACCACTTCTTGTACCTGCACCTGAACGGATTTCCAGAGACAAGCCACAGACACACACACACACACAACCTGTTAAACACTTCTAGTGCGTGTTGGGCCTCGCAAAACCTAGTTCACAATCTTCCAAGCCGCGCAAGTATCTAACAACGACCCTGCAAGGTGGTCATTTTGCCACGGCCTGTGGCACTTCTACAAACTTGTCCACCAGTGCAACCTTGCGGGAATGACAGCATTGCACTCTCGGCACATGTCACACTCATGTACACGAAATAAGCCATAAGCCAAGCCCGTAGCTGTTGCTCTACTCCAAGTGCTCTGAAGCACCCCTGTTGCTCTACTCCAAGTGTTCTGAAGCACCAGGCAGGTGGATAACTACGGTCCACCGTGGCCGAGTTTCACTACACTCTGCAGATCCAGCAGCCGTCATGCCGTTCCATCGGCTGGGTTAAAATGTGAGCAGGGATATACATGCCTGTCGTGCTTCATAGTACCTTAGAAGCATTTCACCAGGCTGAGGAGTGCATTGTCGGCAAAAGCACCCCTGACTAGGAGTAGCAGCATTTTCAGTCACTGTAACAACAACGCTAACGACTCAACGACATTAGTTTTTCAGAAGTCCAACTCACCTTCACGACGGCCAGCAATATCGATGCTGTAATCGAAAGACGATTGCCAAATAATCAATACGAAAACAGAATCACCTCCATCGCCACCGCCCCAGCTATAGGCATGGCCATGACCACAAGTATCACCATCGTCGTCAACACGCCCATCATCATCAGTTCTTGAAGTTGGGAATGTCGGGGACTCCGTCTTCCTCGGTTTGCTCTGAGATTATGGCGAGTTCGCGTTTGTGCTCAGTTCGGGCCATGGAGTGGCATGGGCATTCAAAGCCTGGGACTATTTATTATGTTTCAGGTGCCCTAAACCTGAAAACAACAGCCGAGTACCTGAAGGCGGTGGTTTGTGGGTTCGTAAGCACGCAGCCTTTGTGGTCAAAGTGCGACGAGTGGTCAAGACATGAAAACAGATGTCACCCCACAGTTTGTCCTTGGTCATAAGGTCCTAATTCAGCGATTCTGGGCGCGATCGGACTACCGACATTTACGAAGATAATTTTCAGTGTCCTCAAGTTTCATTACAACGGTGGCGATTCGCAATGTGTTTCTTAAGAGATCATGGGCCAGCAGAGCATAGGTACTCACAGGGTGGTGTTTACATGGCGGAAGGAGCGGCCAAAGCCCGAGACATCAATGGAACCGGACAGCTAGTCAGTGCTCAGAGGGGCCTGTGGTACCTCCACCAGCTTCTCAACCGTTCGAACCTGCGACAGGATCTCATACAGTCATGCAGCGAGCGTGGCACGAAAAAAGACCACATACCAGCGTTGGATGGCGCCTCCACCTTTGGCACCTCGTGGATAACTTCCTGGACCTGCCATGGAACAGACTGGCGGAAGTCGGCGAGAAGTGCATAAATCGCGAAAACCTCTGAACTCCAGAATCCCTACTCAAGCCATGCATCGTTCAGCGGCCGAAGAAGAGCAGGCCTCCAGGCGAGGTACTGTTCGAACGACCTGACTGCAACAAGACAAGATTCCGACATCGCCGGCTGCGCACTCACGAGGCTCCAATCACGAGCAGATTGAGATCACAAGATGGGCCTCTTGAATCTGGACCTGAGGCACTTCGACCACTTTCTCCACAGTGCAAACCTTTGGCACCTGCACACTGCTGAGACAAGGTGCCGAAACCAGCAAGATCAAAAAACATTGCGTCGTTCCTACGTGTCACAGAGTCAGTTCCAAGCGGAACTTGGTAGCCGCATGACGGCGACGGCACCTCGACGATCCGCTCCTGCACCTGTACCTGCCGAGTCTCCCAAATCAGGACCATCTCACCGGAACCACGAGCTCAGCTGCGGCAACCATCGGTCTCCCGTTCTCCTGCCTGAACTTTCGGTACGGTCCTTACCTCGACTGCAACAGCTGCAACATGCCACCTCTGAGACTGGAAGTCACCGAGGTAAGATGCAGAAGTATGTATCTGAGGAGCTCAGGCCAAGGCAACTTCCTGAATCTCGATCTTTGGGACAGTTCTAACCTTGACGAATGTACATCAAAGGAAATCTTTGAATAGTAGGCAACGCTCGAAGAGAATGACATTCATATCATGAACTTGATAAGAATTAAGGCAAGAACCACCTCTTGAGTGTGCACTTCCGGCACCTCTACAATCTTCTCCACGTAGCGGACCTGGTGGTTGTAGCATTTCTCATGCCTGTAGCGCTCCGCTCCTATAGGGTTCCCAGCCTCTGGAACTTCTACCACTCGCTCAGAAACCTGGCACGTGAATTCAGCGAAAGTCCTTTGGAGGAAGGGGCCCCGTCAATTCGGACTAGCATTCTTCGCCCTGGCTGGGGTGCCTGGTACTCTATCTTTGGCACCTCTTTGATGATTTCATGCACCTGGCAGAGGCTCTCTAGGCCAGTTTCGAAAAACCATGTGCTGCAGGGAGCCTCGAGCTTCGGCACAGCTCTGACGACCTCCTGCGTGCAAACAGTCGGCACCTGACAATGAAATGTCTGAGCAGACAGATCAGAAGGACCAAATTAAAGCGGATTGATACATGCGAAATCCAGCAACCATCGAGTGTCGAGCATGAAACCCAGAACAATCGAAAATATGAGGCTCCAAATGCAAAAGAGGCCATACGAAGATGAAAGAAACCTCGCCCCAGCCGACCCTGAACATCACCTCGTGAGATGAAGCAGTCTTGGAAGGGTTCCTACTTTTTCGACCATGTGATCTTGTCAACTGGCATTTGCTACGAAGGCTTCCTCCGTGTATGAAAAGCCTCTGTGTCGTTGTTTACCCGCAGGCGTTGCTGTGCGTCTGTGCATGAGGTTATGTGCATTATGTGGTTCATTTGCATTGTGGCGTGCATCCTTTCATGTACACCTTAAAGCAAGCATAGACATGGACTCAGTTGCACGTACATGTAAGTTGTTCTTTTGCTAGCGTTGCTTGTGATCGATACTACAATGCATTTATGCAGGCAGGTCTTTTTGTATACTTGTCTCTGTCAGTCTCTGTGTGTCTCTGTCTGTCTGTCCGGCCGTCTGCATTCACGTATGTATGCATGCATGTATGTATTCATGAAGTAGGTCAATTTAGGGAATCTTTTACTACTGGTGCTTCCCGAATAGAGGCCCAAATATACACTCACCAACGTTTTGCGAGGAGCCCTGAGCCCTACACCAAATCCCTAATGTAAACCCTACCTCATCTAGGTCTGTGTGCCATGCATGTAGCGTATGATCGAGGTTACTGCACTTCAAACACCTTGTAGCGTATGTATGTACACATCAAGGCACCGACACTTTGTTTACAGACATGCACTTGTAACTTGTAACATGTGTAGATACACGTGTATGTATACATACAGACATACATACATTTGCACACACACACACACACAAAAGCAAACACGAAACAAAACACTAGTATCTTTCTTTGTCCGTTTACACATGGGTTTGTACACAGGCCTCAACGAGACGCTCCTTCACGATGGTTTGCGGCACTTCGATGAGGATGTCGGCCTGAATGTGCAGGTGTGCATGTGCATGCGCGCATGTGCACACACGACATATGTGTGCGGCTCATACTGTAGACTTGGTCGAAAACTGCTCCAAACAGGAGACCGCTTCTGCTTTCCGGCCCAGACTTCTTGTTCAGCTAGATTCGACAGCACTTCTGGAAGATGCGTCTTTAAACATCGGAGATGTTGTCCAGCTGCCAGGAGGGAAGTCGACAGTCTGACTGAAGAGACCGACATAAACCTTGAAAAATTCCCCGAACGTCTCTGATTCTGGGCAACTCTTCTGAGGCTTTCCACCTGCATAGTGTCACCCGCTCGAGACCTGATAGGAAAACAGCACAGCAGTTGCAAAAGGATGCATTGCAAGGCATTCGGCTACCAGTTCATAAGAACGAACGGCTTCTGGTGATGAGCCAAGTGGCCCCATCGTCGACACAGGGGTCTGGAGTTGAGTCGCTTGACCTGGCAAAGACAGCTCGGCTACTCATTTTCCGATCAGGTGAAGACAAGATGCCAATGAGACAAATCGCAACAGCCCCTGCCTGGTGATGAATACAAACCCGACATCGTCGACGTGGCCAAGGCGTCCTCAATGCGTCGAAATGCAGAATCCGCCCGTTGGCGTAGCTTTCAGATTGGCTTAGCTCCATGACGTCTCGGGTTGGATTAAATTATTGATTAAGCCGTGGGAGGTGAATCCTAGGTCAGGGTGAAGCAGGATTGTGGTTTCTCACGTTCGATGGCGTAGTTTTCCCCAGTGCGTGCGGGCTCAGTGGCCGTAGCTGGCCATGCGCTGGATTGCGCCGAGTGCGCTGGAATGCGCCGAATGTGCTGGAATGCGCCGACTGCGCTGGAATGCGCTGGAAAGCACCGACTGCGCCGAATTGCGCCGATGCGCCTTTTGTGCCGATTGCGCTGGAATTGCACTGGACTTGCGCTGGAATTCTGCCTACAGCCTGGCACACAGCCAATACTACCCTGTGGCTGTCGCAGCCTGGTTGCGACCTCGGTTTTGCAGCCTGCAGTTTCCGGGCAGTGCCTGTCGTGCCAGCTTTTTGTGGCTCACTGCTGGCAGCAGTTCCCGCAGTCCTGCGATTTCTCTTCAATTTTCAGTCAGAGAGATAAACCAATTCCTGTCAAAAACTCAATGTGTTGTTGTTGCAAATCAGAACTCTTCGAGGTCTTGAAATCCGAGGGTGGGGCCGTGGACTGATGGGGCGCCCCTGATTTCTAAATCAGAACACTTACAGATCTTGAACTCCGAGGCTAAGGCCTTGGGTTGATGGGGCGCCCCTGATTTCCTTACAGACCTTGAAGTTCGAGGGTGGGGCCTTGGACTGATGGGGTGCCCCTGATTTCTAAACCAAAACCCCTGCAGATCTTGAACTCCGAGGCTAAGGCCTTGGACTGATGGGGCGCCCCTGATTTTTAAATCAGATCTCTTATGGATCTTGAACTCCGAGGATAAGGCCTTGGACTGATGGAGCGCCCCTGATTTTTAAATCAAATCTTTTATAGATCTTGGGTTGATGGAGCGCCCCTGACTTTTAAATCAGCACTCTGAGAGATCTTGAACTCCGAAGGTGGGGCCTGGGACACCTTTGATTTTTAAATCAGAACCCTTACAGATCTTGAACTCCGAGGAAACGGCCTTGGACTGATGTAGCGTCCCTGATTTTAAATCAGAACCCTTAGAGATCTTGAACTCCGATGCTAAGGTCTTGGGTTGATGGGGCGCCCCTGATTTCTAAATCAAAACCCTTACAGATCTTGAACTCCGAGGCTAAGGCCTTGGACTGATGGGGCGCCCCTGATTTCCTAAATCAAAGCCCTTACAGATCTTGAAGTTCGAGGGTGGGGCCTTGGACTGATGGGGCGCCCCTGATTTCTAAATCAAAACCCTTACAGATCTTGAACTCCGCGGCTAAGGCCTTGGACTGATGGAGCGCCCCTGATTGTTAAATCAGATCTCTTATAGATCTTGAACTCCGAGGATAAGGCCTTGGACTGATGGAGCGCCCCTGATTTTTAAATCAGATCTCTTACAGATATTGAACTCCGGGGATAAGGCCTTGGACTGATGGAGCGCCTCTGTTTTTCAGATCAGCACTCTTATTGAGCTTGAACTCCGAGAGTGGGGCCTCGGACGCGCCTGATTTTTAAATCAGATACAGGTCTTGAACTCCGAGGGTGGGGCGCTGGACTGATGGGGCGCCCCTGATTTTTAAATCTGCACTCTTAGAGATCTTGAACTCCGACGGTGGGGCCTGGGACGCCCTTGATTTTTAAATCAGATCTCTTATAGATCTTGAATTCCGAGGCTAAGGCCTTGGGTTGATGGGGCGCCTCTGATTTCTAAATCAAAACCCTTACAGATCTTGAACTCCGAGGCTAAGGCCTTGGACTGATGGAGCGCCCCTGTTTTGCAGATCAGCATTCGTAGAGAGCTTGAACTCCGAGGGTGGGGCCTTGGGTTGATGGGGCGCCCCTGATTTCTAAATCACAACCCTTACAGATCTTGAACTCCGAGGGTGGGTCATTGGACTGATGGGCTGCCCCTGATATCGGTTTAGCGGGTTTAGCGGGCTTGGCGGGTTTATCGGGCTCATCGGGTTTAGCGTGTCAATCGGGTTTAGCGGGCTGATCGGGTTTATCGGGTTTAGCGGTGCACGTCCGCTGTTTGCGCGCGCAATGGTTTCCCCTTTTCGATTCGGCTCTCAATGAGCTTAGCGAGCCAGTCTGACCCAAGCGGACTCCACATGGAGTCCTCCTGACCTTCTGTTTACAAACGAAGAAGATTGTTTGCATTTCGTATGCATCCTGGCATCAACTCCTGGCCGTGGAATAGCATTCTGAGCTATCTCTGGGATGAGGAGTGGTTCAGAAGGCCAAGCTGGCCTAGCACAAGTAGAATAAAAGTAGAAAGTTGTCTTGATGAAGTGCAGATCAATCCCACAGGCCTGCGCAGAGGCGTTCCAGCTTTGTAGAATGTCGTTTGGGCTTTGGTACCTGAGATCTCTCTCGCTCTTTCAAGCCACATCCTCCACACGACTGCATCACCAAAGTGTTTGTTGGCTATACTGTATAAGCACCCATGTGACAGTAAGCTCCGGCACGACCCGTGGTAGCCACCGTAGCTGCTCCCTGCAACAACATGGCAGAAGGAAATCGAACGAGGAGCATCCGCAGGTTGCAGCAATCCTTTGAAGTTTGTTTTTTGCAAGTAGTCCTGGGGAGCACTGAAACGACAAGCGCAGTCTCGAGGTCGCAATCATGAGTGTACGATCCGTGCGATTTACGTGACCGTCGTCACTCTTTGGCATCTAGGGCTAGGGTCGAAGGATCCCAACTGCAGAACGGCGTTGTGCAGCCGGGGCGATCATCCGAGGCAGCACAGCTGTAACGGTTGTCGAAGTGAGCACAACAGCCTGGGTTTCGGCCTGGCGTTTCGTTCGCATTTGTTGGCTGTGGTTCGCAGGGGTGCTGCTGAAGATCTTTTGGCAACTAGCACGACACGGAGTCGGGTCTAAACACATTTTGCTTTGTGTCGAGGGCACGGGGTGCTGGATAAATGTCGTTCTGGTATCGTGTGGTCCAGATGCTTACAAAGTATGGGATCAAGTTCTAGTCACTAGTCTTCAAGAGAAAGCCTTCCGCCGACAATTTCCGAAAACCACCAGATAGTATCGTACAGTGCTCGAACTTACCATCTATGGTTACGTATATAGCTACAACCTAAGTGCGTACAGCTGTCCAGTACAGGATGTTCTTTCTGCGTGAGCGAATTACTAATGATGTTGCCTCAATGCTTGTTTGTCTCCGTGTCGCTCCATTCGCCTATGTTGCACAGTCCTTCCCGCTCTGCTTCATGCGTTTCGTTCTGCTCGTGCCACCGTCCAATCAGCGTCACAGTCTTATGAGAGGCCACATGCCTTTCTGCCTGCCTTGCAAGGCATGCGTCTTCGTTGCCAGAAACAGTTATGTTCCTTCGCATGCTTGTGTGCATTTTTTCCTGAGGAGTTGACCTTTTGCTTTGTTAGATCGGTGCTGGCACGCTTCCCGAACTTGTGAATTTCATCCTTTTCCTGTTGCCTTCCGGTCGGAATCCTTCTGAGCGTCTCTCTGCTGGTATTTCCAACTTCGCATGCTAACTTCCAACGAACTACAAGTAAGTGTTGTTCAGACCTCGTCTATTTAACTGTTTAGAAGCCTTAGACTTGAGATTCCGTGCTGTTTGACAGGCCAAGCCGCTACGAAAAGTGCTAGAGAGTTCAGAAGAGTGCCTGCACGAAAGGGTCCTCTTAGGCCGTGAACCAAAACTTCACTGAGCCCTTGTGTCACGGGAGCCGAGCCTGCCGGGCTGTGACCAAGCAGTGGCATCACAGGATCTTCCCTGCGCCACAGGGGAGTCCGGCACAGCGTGCTCCATTGCGGTCCATACTCAAGGCTACGTCATGCCAAGCGAGAGGCCGGCAAGTCAAAAAGCTTTTCCATTTTGAAAGCAGTTGTCCGTGCGTCGCCTTCCAACCATAGGCTCCAGGGCAGCTGTGGAAGGCAGCGATGCCTCGAAGTTCCATTATTAGCAGAGCGAAAGTATGGGAACTGAAGACAACGGAACAGCACAGCTGATAACTGTGCAGACGTTTGGTGCATGCTTCTTGGCTGCCCGCGCACAGTTGCTTGGGGCAAAACAGACGAGAGGAAATCAGGGAGCTGCGCTACAGCGCCGTCGCAGCGCTGGAATAGCAGGCTGCTTCAGAGGTGTCTTTGACTCCCTTTCGTTGTGTTACAAATATTTGGAGCCATGAAACTTGGACTTGGTCCAAGCATGACTTTCCCTGAGCACGGCCAGAAGCAGCTATTTCTCGGAGAGTTCGTGCCGGAAGCTGGTTCTGGCGGCTCACATTCTGTGCAGATGTAAGCATGCGGTACAGATGCAGTCAGCTCGAATACCAACACTGTAACACTCTTTCTCTCATCTTCAACCCTACACTGCCTTCGGCTGCGCCGTTGCCGCAGAGCTGAAAGCCGCGCTTCTTGGGAGCAATGCCCTAGGTTTCCACGCCTTCCAGTGGTGCGAACCTGAATTAGCTTTCTCGTCGGGGCTACTCAGCTCGGGAGGATATCCTCGGAGTCCCCAACACAAAGAGGTGGTTTCAGTTGCAGGGTACTTTGGCCAAGGCTGACAAGGCTGAGGGCTGGACTGTCGCAGCTCTCAGTCGGCGAGGGCGTGGGCAGGTGTGCCTGGAAGCACCATGTTGGTCCTTGGCATTGTCGGATGCAGAGGGCAAGGGTGACACGTCATGCACCGTCTGCCAAGGGTCGACAGATCCGGCAGCGTCTTCCCGAAGGTCACGTGCCGAGGCTTTGGGGAGCTCGGCGCCGACGGCCCGGGAACCTCTGGCACAGGCTGCCTCGGAATGCGGAATACGCAGGTCTCTTGCTGGAGCCGTGAGAAGGTGGCTTGTCGCTTCCCATCAACCCAAATTCACAGTCCTTCCTTGCTCTTTTCCATGTGGCATTTCCGCCTACAACTGGAAAGAAGAGAAAGTCCGCAGGGAGAAACCCACTGCCATCCTCAAAAGAGGAAGCACACGGCCTCTCGTGCGGCCCAGGCGCCAAGACTTGCACTTTTCCAACACTCCTCGTGTGGTCCCGACACGGCTAAGATCGGATATGTCTGATCATAAAGCTCTTTGCATGCTTCTCTGGTGGAGCTGAGCTGGATGGAAAAGCGGCTTGCAGCAAGCCCACATCTGCATCTAGAGATTGCATGGAAGCATCTGGAAAGCCAGTGTCTCTCTTGGGTGTGCCATTCTCTGAGGCTTGGAAACAGAGATAGTGGCATCCAATGTTACAGGCCTGTGGTGCGGGTTGCTTCGCACAAACTGCAGAGGCCCACCTTGATCCTGCCGGCTCGGTCGTAGAGTTCTGCCTCGGGTATGTATTTTTCCGAAACCGTTAGCTGCACTCTTGGTTCCTCTTTGGGCACAGACCGTCTGCTTTGCCACAGAGCCACGTGTCTTCATAGTCTTCAAGCGCTGCAGTGGCTTCTGATTTTGTGTTGCTCGGGAGTGCTTTCGGGCACGGCGCCTTAGCTGCACGAAGTTGACTCGAGCATGGTGTGCTGATATCCCGAACACTCGCTTCGGAAATCCAACAATGGGCCGCGCAGTTTCACGCTGCATTGCCACGTGAGCCAAGAACTGTGGTTGCCGAGCTGCGGATCTTTACAGAGGTCCGTTTTCTGGGATCCCCCAAGTTGCTTGTTTGCTGAAAACTCGCGATGGTCCCATGTTTCAAACTGCAGGGAGTTGCTTGCACGTTGTGTTACCGAGTTTGGCTTTCTGGTGGATCCTTCTTGTCTTCAATAAATGCGAACGTGGAATAACCCCCATGTGCCTTCGAGATGTACCACATCCAACAGGCTGCAAACACAACAGCAAGCCTCCAGCACAAGCTGGCTCGGGTTCAGGATTGTTATGAACCCCGTGTTGGATGAAGGGAACCTCTTCTGGTTATGACTAAACCCAAGACCCTACCTAGCCAAGGCAAACGGAAGGCGAGCTTGGCCGACTGCTAGGGAACAGCCACTAGCATGAAATCACGGATGTCTCGACCGTGCTAGCTGGTAGCCATGAGGATGTTTCCCGACGTAAACCAACAAGATTGATATAACCCCTGGCAGCATTATGATAATCAGTTGGTGGTTATGGTGTTATGGTCAGCATTTGGCATCACTGTTCGTACTGGGACTATCAGCGTCTGTTCTCTGCAGAGGCACAACGCAGCAAAGAAGTCGCTCAAATCGTTGGAGTACAAAGCGACCTGTTGGCACTTCAGGGCTTTCCAGGGGCGACGACTCAGGGATATAGAGTTCAGGCTAAGCTACACAACTCGTTGTCTGCAACCTGCGGTATTCAGCCACTGTTGCAATGAATGTTGCGTCTGCTTCACCCATGCATCGGTTTGATATGAAAGAAGTGACCTGGTATTAGTCTGAGTTATACCACTGTGGTCATACGTAGGAGAATCTTCGTAAGCATTTCGACCATTAGCTTGACTGTGACGACGATGACGGTGTTGATGATGATGGCGATGCTGATGACTATTCGCCTTGTCCTTGGCATAGTAGTGTGACTATGCTTACGTTTGCGTGGGTGTCTGTGATGACGGCTAAAGACTTTCCATTCCTTCATGTTCGCATCTCTATTGAAGTGTCCGAAAGTACGTCTGTCTGAGCACCCCGCTGTCACCAGGAGCGTTGCAGAGTTCATCAGAATCTGGTACACGACTTGGTCGTGAAACAAGGTGTAGTCGAACCTTGCAACTAAAGGGGCTTCCTTTTCTTGCATCTTCCCAGCGACCCGACGGTCCGACGGACACTTGCAGCAAGTGCCTTTGAACTGTCAGCTCAACATCCGTTGCCAAGAAAGTTGCGGTGGGCCCTGGTGGGCATTGATACGCAGAGCAGCAAGCAGAGTCGCAGGGAAACACCGGACACTGGAACAAAAAAGTGAACCCGAGAATGAAGGCAATGACAGCAGATGGGGGCAAAGCCTTAGGGGGCGTTCCTGATACCTCTACTTTAATGCAGGCCTCGATGCTTCGGCGTTTGTAACTGCGTCTGAGCTCCGTGCACTCGCAGTGCGCAGAGACATTTAAAAGCAGAAGGTATGCAAGTCCTGGCTTCGTGTAAAGGTACAGGACGGGTTCGGGCCCGCATCAAGAGGGATCGTTCGTAGCCCTGTTAACATTACCAATAATACTGTTGATATCGACAGGGTCACTTGCGTCCGTCTGGTAGAAGATCGAGCAGAGATGAAGCAAGTGCAAGCCCAGCAACAGAAATAACCAGAAGAACGTAATGCCAGTCAGAACGCTCATTGCCAGAAGCATGACCTTACGTTGCAGTCAACATGCTCACCGTGGTGTCCGACAAGAAGCTGGCAGCAACCATCAGGAAAACACATTACGACCCAATGTTGCGCACTGCGACAACCAATCGCCTGAAAAACGACAGTTCATGTCCAGGAGTCTGAAAGGCTTCCAGCCAAAGGATTCCTGCGGATGCAAGGCTCTCACATGCCAGGTTATGGCACTTTCGGGAGCATGTCCGAAAGCTCAACGGGAGCTGCTGGAAACGTGCATTGTCTACCCTTTGCAGCCCCACCTGATTCGGATCAGGTAATCTGCAAGTATCGTCAAGTCAAGCGCCAGCCGGACGAGACTGGGAAAGAAGCCGAGAACGACCTGAAAGCATCAGCGGCATTCAGAAAGTAAATCAGTGACTTGCAACAACCTCGATGTACCGGGTCCTTACCCCTTCGCACGGTGGAAAGCTACATTAAGAATGATTTCGCGTTAGTCGCGCGGCGCGGGTGAAGGGCATGACAAGCCAGAACGAAACTGCTATCTGAACTGCAAGCCCTGCACCAATAATAAGGCAGGCCACGGCAAAGTAGTGTGCACTCAGACGCACGAGCTGTCCGGTCTGCAATGTAGTCAACATCTGAAGCCCTCAGCTCACAGCACTGCACTCCCACAAGCAACACCGTTTCACGGTCGCTCGAACAAGGCAGAACATTTCCCAACCGAGGCCCGGCCAGCCACGAAATGCAGCGTCTACTTAGATCGGGGCACTTTAGCAAGGCCTCCACACTTGCCGACCAGCTGCTGTCGCAAATGTAGAAAAATGCCGGCAATGTTGTGGCCACTGCAACACCGTAACCTTCAGGCAACAACCGCAGCACTCCGAGCTCAGACGCCAAAATCGGACGACTCTCTTTTTCGTCGTGTGGATGTAATCGCTGCAGGCGCCGTTCGGCATGCAGGTTCAGATCCTACAGCCGGCGCCGGGTGCGCACTTCAGCACCGGCCCGCTGTGGACTGACCGCCGCCGAACCCCTAGAGGGTGGCGAGGGTGGGTCAAAAGCTGAAGACGACAAAGCGCGTCGAGCCAGAGTGCTTCAGGCAGCTACGCCGTTCGCGGTTGTTGCCGCACACAAGTGTGCTACGCAACAACCGCCGCACTCCGAGCTCAGACGCCAAAATCGGACGACTCTCTTTTCGTCGTGTGGATGTAAGCGCTGCAGGCGCCGTTCGGCATGCAGGTTCAGATCCTACAGCCGGCGCCGGGTGCACACTTCAGCACCGCCCGGCGCACCCTGCCCCACCTAGCGCCGGCTCAGAAAACCAGGAGGTAGAGTCAGGTAGAGCAGGAGACCAGGTCCAGCGCCGCCGCATCCACCGCGTAGAGGAGGTCGTCGACCGACTTCGCCAGGATGTGCATGATCTCGGACGCCGGGGTCTGGACCCGAATCCAGCCCTCGCGCCGAGCATGGCTGAAGTCGTCGCGGGAGACCGCGTCGGCCACATTGGCCTTGGAGGGCACCTGCCGAAACTGCACTGAGGTGCCCTGTTTCGCCGCCATGGCCCAGAACGCGGCCAGCAGGCTTCCATAGCCCTTGGTGAGCGCCGCTTGGCCCGCGGTGTTGTCAATGAACGCCGTGACGGCGCCGGGAAGCTGCGATGAGAACGCCACGAAGGCGACCATCTGTGCGAAGATCTCGAGCATATATATGAATGCCCGCCGGGCGCTAAACTTCTGCAGGAACCAAGGGGGGACGACGCCGTGATCAAAGAACACGGATCAAGGTTATACGAATCCAAGGGACCTCCCAGATGCTGTGCGAACCGACTTCATGGAGGCGGAGGGAGGCGAGCTGCCCCTTTCGGCAACGTCATCGAAGGGGCCATTGCGGGGAAGCAACAAAACTTTGACGATTTCGCAGAGGAACAAGCAGCAGAGTCAGCAGAGCTTTGGCTCAGCACTGCAGGCCATGATGCAGGAGCCAACTGCTGCAGTGAGCATGATGGCCATGTTGAAGGTTTGGCAAAACGACGGCGGCAATCGGAGCGGTGATCTCCCACTCCCTGGCTTCAAGCTGCTTGGCCCAGCACAGCAGCCACAACAGCCACAGCAGCCACAACAGCCATCAATTCAGGCCATTGCACTGCAGCCGTCATCAGTTCAGAACATTGCAGCTGCTCCGGCATCCGGCTCCACACAGATCGCGGCCCAGCCGGAGTTGGCGAGCACTGCAGACACGGGCTTGCAGCAGGGGTTGCCACCCATGCCAGCCGAACAGCAAGCAGCGAACATGCTGCAGGCATGGCAGAAGGGGAAGAATGACGAGGTCGTGCCCGACAGCAGTTCCAAGAAGAAAGGCGGTGCAGGTCGCGAGAGTGGTTCGGGAAACAAGGGACCCAATAAGGTGCTCAAGAGGCCTTTTGCACAGAAGCCTTCCAAGAAGCCGGCCGCGAAGGGCATCGATGTCTCCCAGATGACATGGGCCGAAGGGTCAAGTTGCGCCCAAACGGGTGTGGCAAGTGTAGAAACAAGAGGGGCTGCTGTCCTTCTTGTTTCAAGTGAGAGGCTGTGCTGAAACATTACATAGTCACGGGAACATGCCCGTGCTTGCTACATAGGCCTTTGTCAGGTCTGTGCGTACAAAGCCATTTGTGTGCAGCATTATCAGCCGATTCACCGTCATGCTTCTTCTTGTTCACGCGGGTTGTCTGCATGCTACGGGTTTTCTATATACATGTATGTATGTAACTTTGTCAGGTTATATAGGAGTTTAGGGGTTGTAGGGGTTTATAGGGGTATATATAGGTGATATCCTATACGTATATAGGTTTCGGTTACCTGTTGCAGGTTTTGACCGTGTGCATACAGGGAGAGTGCATATAGAGATCGTCCTCGGGTTCGACCGTGCAGAACAAAAGGCCTGCCTGCTTTGATTCAGCCGTCCGATTGCCACAGGATCATTCCTTGTTTCTTGCAGTGCATGCAGGTGCATGAGCATGCACATGTGTGTGTATATATATATATGTACACATATCGTACAGCAGGACATGGTGCACGGCATGTGTGTGCCGAGGCATGTTGTCAGAGACCCATACATATGTGTATGTATTTTTTGGTATATATACATACATATGCACAGTGCCGCCTTGCAGGGCTTGTAGCTCAAAGGCAGGGGCTCGAAGCCTGGCGATGGCTTCGAACTCGTCCAAATCCTCTGGGTCTGCAGCCCTGGCCACTTTGGGTCGAGGGAAATACGTTTCTCAGAGTGCTTTGTCCGCTGTGTTGAAAGAAATCAGGGAGCTTCCTGAAATTCCATCGGCCACGAGCCGCTCTTCGGTGAAGCGAGCTCGAGACGAGCTTGCGGAGAGCTACAGAACCCCATACGGCAACATTGTGCAGGAGCTGCAACTACAGAAAGAAAATGGGGATCACGTCACGGTTCCGGTGCTCCATCCTGCTGCCCTACTGTATTGGGCCGCTCAAAGATGCACAGCATTTGCCACGATCTTCCAGGAGAAGCTGTTGCATAGGCCAAAACCCCATGGGGGTTCATATGGTACAGTGACGAGGTGTCACCAGGCAATCAGCTGAAACATCAGAACCAGCGGAAGTTACAAACGATCTACTACAGCTACCAGGAACTAGGGCAGAAGGCCCTCACCTGCGAAAGTTGTTGGTTCAGCCTTTGCACCATCAGGAGCTCTGTCGTTTCAGACTTGGGCGGCATGAGTGTTTTGTGGCGACAGCTGGCACCACTTTTTTTTGAGAGTCCAAATTTTCGACAGGGGTTGGTGCTGGACTTTCATGGAAGTGCAAGCCAGCTTTTCTTTGCAGAGCTTCGAATCCTGATCAGCGACGAAGCTGCGATCAAGGCCTCCTTGTGCAACAAGGGAGCCAGTGGCTTGGCATTCTGTGTGGCATGCCAGAATGCCCTAGACCACAAAAGCACGGTGTCTCAAAGAAGTCGTGGCACACATAGCTCACCCGGCTTATGGTCCACCGATCATTGATTGTGTCATGTATGACTGGTTTCATATTTTCCTGGTGAACGGAATCTTTCAGATCCTCACGGGGTTCCTGCTGGGTGAGCTGCATTCCGAGGGATGGAAAGCAGAGGCCATCGACCGATTTGTCAACGGCTTCACGTGGCCGGCGCGAATTCGTCCGGCGCCAGCAAGAACCTGCTACACAAAAGAGGTGCCTCCCGGGATACCTTGAAGTGCAGTGCCTCCGAGGCACTCAACTTTATGGTGGCACTAAGGGCATATCTGATACTCTTCGTCTTTCCCACATGCACCGATGCTTTACGAAGATCCTTGTCGAGCATGGCTTGCCCTGGTCGCAGTCATTGCAAAGCTGCAGGCCGTGGCCTCTGCTGCACCCTCGGAGCTTCAGCAGCTCATCGTGGAACAGCTGGAACTCGCCAAAGCATGCTGGGGGACAGAATGGTGGATCCCCAAATGCCACCTAGCTCTTCATCTCCCGCTACAATTATCGAAGCACGCTTTCCTGCAATCATGTTTCGTACATGAGCGGAAGCATAAACTCGTGAAGAAGGTAGGCAATCAGATTCTGGACAACAGCAAGGCCTTTGAAAAATCCATTTTGGACGACGTTCTCTATGGCCATCTAGAAGCCTTGAACAACGAGGCATTGCTGCCCAACGAAGGTGTGCAGCTGCTGGAGCCAATCCGACCGGCCCCTCGCAAACTCGCTCAGGAAACCCAGAGAGCTCTGGAGACTCCTTTGGACGTGGTGACGGCCACTCGGGCCGTGCACGGCGGCAGGTGCCACGTGAAGGTCGGGGCGACTTGCTTCTCGCACGACGAGGTCGCCTTGGTGGAGACCCGTCACATCCGAGACACGTGCAGCTTCAGCCTTCAGGGCGACAGTGCCATTGTTTGCATGCCATGAAAAAATGCACTGCTTGCGAGCTTGCAGACCTGCATGCGTGCATTTCGTGCTGTTCAGGTGCAACTTGTTTTCACACCAGGCTGTTCAGGTGCATATCACTTGTTTTTCACAATCGGATTCCTAACTTAGCATACTTGCACAAAAGACCTAACTGGACTTAGCTATCCTGCCTATGTTGACTTGTGTAAACCCCGTATCTCCGTTTAGCTAAGTCGGTTAAGTGAGTGCATAAGGCCTGTATTTGATTATTAAACCACGTAAATGAGTACTAAGCCCAACGAAGCTTCAAGGAGGCCGGCATAGAAGTCAGCGCCGCGACCTCCGACGGGTTCGCGCGCGCCGCCATCAAGGACGCCGCTTTGGCCTTGATCTCGACCGGGATGAAACAGTCCGCCGGGCCCCTCCCGGCGTCGTGGTTCCAGATTTTGGGCATGGTGAGAACGGCGCCGGAGCCATAGGGGCCGGCGTCGCAGGGTGGGCCTTTGGAGACGTCGCAAACGACGCCGGCACCACCTGCACAGGGGCCTGGCGCCCGCCGTCTCCATCTCCATCCTCCTCGCCGTCTTCCGGAATGTTGGCAAGACCACCAGTGCCCCCATCCGCCGAAGACAGCGCCGCGCCGCAGCAGAAGGCCAGGTCGCCGAGGTCGGCTTCGCCGTGGTAAGGGGCTGGAACTCCTCAATCACCTCCGCCGGTTCATCAGTGCGGCCATCGAGAAGGAGGTTCGCCGCCGCAGCGGCGTCGTTGAGGTCTGCGACCTGATCCGTCGTCAGGAGCCCCACCACACGCGCAAAACCCGTGCGCTGGGCCGCCGCCAAGACCTCGGCCAGTTGCTGGGCGAGCGCCGCAGAGTCCATGGAAGAGAAGGCCATGACCGCCGAAGGTGCAGGAGTAGCTAGAAGAAAAGCTGAAGACGACAAAGCGCGTCGAGCCAGAGTGCTTCAGCCAGCTACGCCGTTCGCGGTTGTTACTGCGCACACAAGTGTGCTACACTACAACATCGCAAGATAATGGCGTGGCAATTCTGAGGCTAGCCTCCAGCATGTCTGAAGCAAAAGACAGCCCCACAACACCTTGACCGGTACTACCGCGCGTCAGGCTCAACTTCGTAAGCCTGCAGTTTCAGACTGTGCCCCTGACGGTCGCGATAAATGCCTTCAAAAACCTCTCTTCATACCTCCTCACATCCCCTATCCCTCACCCCACACGCTACCTACAATGGTTTTGTAGCTGTCCCAGGTGGTCTATTGGTGGTACTTCAAGAGCGAAAGGGAGAGGGGTAATGGAAAACAACAAGAAAGTGTTCCTGTTGGCGCCTCGAGTGTGCATATCACAAAGTCGAGCTTCTGTCGCACAGAAGTTTAGCGACGCCCGAGCCAACGCGACGTGCACTGCACATTCAAAGTCGTTCCATAACTTTAGTTCTCGAAATCGCGCAAAGAAGACCACACGGTAGCAAAGGTGAGCTCAGAGAATGTGCCGCAAAAACGAAGGTGCTCTGACACCGGCACCGATGGCTAGCGATGCAACTCAATGCATATTATGCGTCTACAGCTATCACACGGCATGTCGACGACGAGGCATCCATCTTCACTCCAAAGTGGGAGTCCACAACCGGCCACGTGACTCATGACCTGCACACACGTCACAATTTGGCATGTGTCGTTTGCAGCGATTGGCCCGCACGTGCAAAGGACACAGACCGAGCGAAAAGCCAGACCGAGACAAAAGTTCACACGAAAAGTGCCATGGGCAAGCACAGGGTGAAAGAGGAAGTGCTTTCCATACGTGTCAAGAAGTTGGACCTTATCTCCTGCCCTAAAGCCTCAGACTGCTTGACTTTATGGCCACTGTGCACATATGTGGATCGGGGTGCAAGACATGGCTACTCGGCAAAAAGGGTTGTATCGATTAAAGTTGGCTAGCACGGTGCCGCGCAAATGCTGAAATGCCAGGCCAGTAGCTCACTCGCGAGCCACCAACTTTTTTCAGGATATAATGGCCTTGAGTCAATCTGAAGCAGAAATATGGCAAATCTCACAGGAGAGCTTTCTGTAGCGATGCCTTCATGAGTGAACATCTGTGAACGGCTTGGCGACCCGGACTAAACTGGCAGATGCATGACAACCTTCCGCCTGCCTGCGCGACTATTCCTTCGCTCCTAGGGGTGTACAGAACCAGGCTCAGCACCCGGCCGAACACCTCTTGCACATATCCTTGGATACACCGGCTGACTCGTTTCAAGTCGCACCAGCTCTGCCAGTTGCAAAAACAGATCCACATTACAGGCTTGAGCACGCGGTTCGATCAAGCTGCAAGTAAGCACGGGGGCATGCATCATGGATGCAACATGATCGAAGCAATCTCTTCAGTTCTCACAGGTGATGAGTGTTGGTTTGGCGAAAGACGTCTGACATCTGCCTGTGATGACATTACTCTCAGACGCGTCGGTGACGAGAGACCTGTCAGTCTCAGTTAAGGGACTTTCCTTGACGACCTCGGGGCTGCAGAAGCTGGCAGCATTCGCTGCGTTACATCTTATGAACAGCTCGCTAAGCAGGCACCGTCAAGGCACAGTGTCCGTTTCAACGCAATCGCACAACAGAGGATGTCGCGAACCAGTCCCCGAAGCCAAACCCGAAAACTCAATGACAAACGAGCAGCTGTCGAAGAGCTCTTGTGCCGACTCTCCAGAAGTTGCTTTTGTACCCGATTTCGCCAATGCCAAGTATAGCCTCCCGGCAAATGCCACGGCACAACGGCTTGACCGTGCACCGGGTTCCCTCTCGGATCTGGAATTGTGGAAAGGAGAGCTTCTCTGTCTTTCGGCAAAATTGCAGAGAGCTTTCCTTTCTGTCTCTTGGTACGAAAGAAGATAGCTTCTCTGAGTCTCAGCCAATTGAGAAAGCCGACGATATTAATCTCTGAATGCGATATCACCCTCGGAAGACACGAAAATCCTCTCTACCTCGTGGAAGCTCAAGAGCTCATCTTTGGATGCCCCATCTCTAAAGAAGAACTTGGACGTGGAAAGCCTGTGTGGTTCAAAATCCCTCTCTGGTAACAAACTACAAGGCTCTTCTCCAGTCAGAGGCAACCAGACTCTCTACGCGCTCACAAGAAGCATTAACGCTCTGTTATCGTTCGATAGAGAGTCATGGCCTCCCTCCTTTATCTGACGAATGCATGCTGTCGTCTGATGTTCAATCAATGTGAATATACTTTATGAGTCCCAGTGCATATGATGTGCTCATATGCGCTATATACTGTTGAATAACCGAAGAAGGTGGCGGTGGGCTGTTTAGTTTTGCTTCATGAAGCACTCTGGAGCGCGCTACTATGTCCTACGAAATACAAAGCCGAGCAGCATGCATGTCTACATACAGTGGGCTAGATGATTTACACTCAGATACAGTTTTTGCTGTTCAATGAAAATAAAACAAGAACAAACATTGTCTCGTTAAGGCGACAGCCAAAAAAACAAAACAAAAACCCTGGGAAACCGACAACACATAACAGTTTCGGGCCCCAAAAGGTGTTTTGGACTTTGGTTTCCGTCGTCGTATGTTCTCTTGAAGTGTTTCTTGCTCTTGGTTACACACATTAAAATTCGCGCGGGCATAAGTGTGCACAACTCGGGTGATACGGTCTCGTTAAACGTTTTCTCATTCTGCACATGCCCATGATAATGTAAAGATATGTGATTTGAGATCATCCATGAAGAGTATGCAAAGCGCGATTCCGTCTCAAGAGACGTTCTTTACGACACTTGCAGTGGAAAAGAGAGGGAGATTCGTCAGGGGGTGTGCGTAAAAACGTATATACACATGTTTCGCACATGTAACGAACAAGAAAGCTCCAATTTCTCTTTCGAGGCGTGCCTCTTGATTCCCTTGACAAGCAATGAAAGCACTCTGCTGTCTCTGAATGGAAATTGACTGCTCTTCCGTTTCTTGATGACAGACAAGAAAACTCTTCTAAATGCTGAAACGGCCTACCAGAGGTTGGCGACCTCCTGTGTCTCTCTACAAGAAATGATGTAGATAGCTTACGTCAATGCAGGGTACGAGCATTCTGGATGAGCAAAACCAAACGATGCTCCCGGTCCGAGGAACTCCTTGGCCATGCCCTGCCGAATGATGCCCGAGGATTGCGGCCCGAACCATTCTTCCAGCTTGTTGCCTGAAGGAAGAATTGCTGTAGTGGTTATGGTTTAAGTCTCAGGAACTCAGCACAGAAATTACCCTTGCCCGGACTCAAGGCACGATTGAATTCAACAAAAACGGATATCCGCTCTTCTGAAGTGGCCAGGCGGCCGATGATCTGACGGTCACATGGGATGCGCGTAGTGGTGCCAGGTATGACATGGCCCACTTGGCAGCAGTAGCACTCTGCACTCCTGAGGCTGAGGAGGCCTGGGGTACTTGCCAAAGGACAGCTGGCAGACTTGTCTGCACCTTCTATCATCTGCAGCTGGGATTCGTGAAGCTGAAGGATTCAATCTGGACTTTCATGACCCGAAGATCGCACACCTGCATCACACAAAGGAAAACGAACGTAAACTGAAACCTTAATGGCGTGCGAATGTCTGCCGGCTCTGTGCCACGAGCGCTCTTTAGCGCAGAGACAACAGCACCAACTCAGACCTACGGTTTGCTACGACTTTGCACGACCATGTACAACCTAGGTTGAGTGCGTTTCCCGCAACTGAATATTGAAGCAGAAACCATCCTAGCTCAAGCCACGCTGCAACGAACTTCTGCAGCAAGTCACCAAGTTGCGAACAGCGTACAATGGTGCCAGCATGATTGCTGCTGTCACCTTCAAGCGCCAAAGCACACAAGCTTTGTGGTTCAGGCAGGTATCATCAGGTACCGTCTACAAGACGCGATGCGAATGGAAAGCCAAGGTGAGTGGCAATGGGATCACAGCTGTGGCGGCGCTGAAAAAATATTAACAGAGAGAGGCTCAGACAGGTCACAGATCCCACGATAGTGGCATAGATCTCCCAGCTTTCTACTTGTGCAAGCCCCGCCAGCATCACCTCTCCAGGAGGAACTGCCAGGCTTCTGGTGCATTCACTGCGTGAGACAACTTCCTGCCATGACCCGAGTAGCCACAATGAAAACGCCCGACTGCCGAGTCGTCTGGCTCTTGCTCTCTGCCCTCACCTCCCTAAGCGAGGATAACGAGTCCTAGGTATCAGGAGAATTGCTATCGAAAGGCCATGACGACAAAGACGCCAACCAGCACCAGCACCATGAACACTCCTGTGTCGTTATGCCAAGGCAAGCTATAACATTAAGCATCGATGAAGGCTGTGCACAGCGCATCTATAGGGTTTACACAGTACTTTTTTCGAGCAGCTTGACCAACTGCCGCTTTGCACAGATCAACCGGAAGCTGTCTGCGTACGACCGGATTCCAAAGCGTCCTTGTGCAACTGGAGCGATAATGAGTTGCCTCAAGGACCTGAGCTCGACGTAGTCTCAATTTAAACATGTCTCCATGGTACCTCAGCTCCATACTTTCGCAACTTCGTCCACGTGGCAATTTCCTGAGCATGTAGGATGCCCCGGCGTGAAACTTGAACATTTGGGCGAAATCACCGTATATCCTCCTTTACACCTGCTGCCGATCTCCTTGCCCTAAAATGTGCCAAGCAACTTCACTAGTGGGTGCATCGTGTTGCAACCAACGACAAAGGACGGAGACTGGCGGCTTGTTCTTTGCAAGCAAGTGACGTAAACGCACCACAAACGAGTGAAGTACCTGGCGAATTGCACGTGTGGGGCACTAACGTGTACAAGCTCAGGGTGGGGCTCGATGCCATGATGACAACCATCCCAGAGAGCAAAGTGCGTAGCTGATTGCCGGTCATGCCGTGAAATCCAAGACGGAGAAAAAAACAAAACATGCTGATTGCACAAATGAAAAAATGGGAGCAGACACGGCCGCGCGCCAACTTGTGCTAACTCAGGTTGGCAGTTTGATGCCAGACTTCTGAAAGGTGTCAGATACCTGGTGACCCTGTAATGACTGGAAATCCTGTAGTGAAGTCGGAGAGGTGAGAGTAGCGCGAATAGCAATCGCACTAGGAGCATTCGAAGTGGAAGTTGGAAGCAGTAGCAGTAGCAGTGGTGGGTAGTAAGCAGTAGTAGCAGTAGTAGTAGTAGTAGTGGTGCTGGTGCTGGTGCTGGTGCTGGTGCTGGAAGTGCTGGAAGTGCTGGAAGTGCTGGAAGTGCTGGAAGTGCTGGAAGTGCTGGAAGTGCTGGAAGTGCTGGAAGTGCTGCTGCTGGAAGTGCTGCTGCTGGAAGTGCTGCAAGTGCTGCTGCTGCTGCTGCTGCTGCTGCTGGTGCTGG
>BGNK01000522.1:83974-107945 GCA_003297005.1 Symbiodinium sp. clade A Y106
TGCTGCTGCTCTTGCTGCTGCCCTGCTGCGGCTGCTGCGGCTGCTCCTGCTGCTGCCGCTGTTGTTGCAGTTGTAATGTCCTTGTCTTGTTGCTTCACTTTTCGTGCCTCTGTCCATTGTGTCCTCACTCTCAGCTTTATCGGCATAGTCGTTTTTACAGTCGAAAGAACAGAAGTACCGTGGGAAAAGATCGGGACGGCATCAGGAGCCGGCTTTGCAAGTCACGAACACCTGCCCTCTGACAACGAAACACAATGCTGATTGGTGCTTGTCGGAACGAGCTGTGCAAATACTTTCGATTCAGGGTTTAGGGTTTCGGGTTTAGGGTTTAGGCTCGTGATGCCAGCTCTTCGCTCGCCTCGGGCTCCAAAGAACCACCAAGCGCTTGGAAAGCCTTGGACGTCGGTACCAAACCATGCTAGACCAATCGGAAGTGTGTGCGGGACACAGATGCCAAGAAGCTTCAGAAAGCCAGCCAGTCCCATGATACCTTTCTGCTTCCTGAGAACATCGGCCGTGTCAGTTACTTGTTGCTTAAACTCACACAAGATGCATCACTTGGACCCAAATTCTATCCCCCTGGGACTCGAGGGATTCTTGCAAGGGTTTCAACAAGGGAGTTGGTGAGGCGCTCTTTCTGCTGTCGTCTGCCAGAGCGGTGGCCAACTACGCGGGGCTGGGCTCGGGCGCACCTGCGAGCATGCCGAGGATGCCACTGCCTTCGAGGAGAGCGAAGATGAACTGGAAAGGTTTCGCGTTCTCCAAGTTCACGACGAACCTGATGTCACTGGGGAGGTTCTTCAGCTCCACTGACTCGATGCTCACCAAGTCCCTGTTCACTGCATTCATGACTTCCACGCCTGCTGCAGCGAGCGGGTGCGATGCAAATTTCTCCAAGTGATGCTGATGTGCCAGGGACCTGTATTGCTCCTGCAGGCTCCGGAAGGTCATGTTCATCCCGGGGAGCGACGCGGAAATGCCCTTGACAATTTCGTCATCGTAGGCCACACGGACATCCACTGAGCCGCCAGTGAAGATCTGCATCAGCTTCTCGCTCATCGCCAAAGCATAGTCCGTAGGCGTCTTCGCGACGGCGCTGCCACCACAGAGAGGCGCACACGTCTGATTGTACTTACACTGAGACTCCTTCCAGCTAGCACGTTCTTCTTCATTATCCTCAGCATCAAAAGCAAGGCATTTTGCTCGCGAGCAGCAGCTGTCTGGGTGATTAACATCCACGCACGGAGCCTCCATTGTCGGGCACTCTACTTCGTGGTGGCTTCTTTGCTTCATCTGCTCAACAAGGGCCTTCTCAACAGCGTCGGTGAGCGTGGCATCCAACATGATTTTGGTGCCTGTCTTCGCTTGATTCCAGATCGAGTCATCAGGGTGCGCCATCATGTGTTCGATGTTGTTGTTTGCCGACACGGTGTATGTCACGTGGCCGATGTGCTTCATGATCATGGTGAGCTCTTGCTTTAAGCTTGCTGTGTCCCCCTGCAACGGCATGCTCAAGACGGTCACCAGGCTGCCGTAGCTGTGAACTTCCAGGAATGGCCCGGTGTTCAACTTCTTCACCAGGGTGTTGCACAACTCTGCAAAGCTTGCGGCAGCCTCTGCGCTGGCGGCTGTAATGTTCACTTCGATCTGCAAACTCAGGGATGGGTCAACGGCGGCCTTGCTCTCGTGGAAGAGCATGAAGGAAACATTCTCGTGGGTGTCGAAGTGGCCCAGGCTAGGGCCCATCGAAATCGTTGCCTTCAGCGGGATTAGCTTCGTCGGTGTTGGCGGAAGCTCTCTCTCGAGCGACTCCATTGCANATTCTCGTGGGTGTCGAAGTGGCCCAGGCTAGGGCCCATCGAAATCGTTGCCTTCAGCGGGATTAGCTTCGTCGGTGTTGGCGGAAGCTCTCTCTCGAGCGACTCCATTGCATGTTCGCTTGCTGCTTCAGCCTTGAGAACTCGATTGGCCACGGCAGCCTCCACCTCCTGCACTGTCTCCACCTCTGTCGCTGGCATGAACTCAACCTGGTTCCTCCAGCTGTGCATCTGTTTGGGTGCTGGGGCCGGAGCCGGCACTGTCGGCGCAGTCTCGCCTGCTTCGTGCAGGAACTTGATCACGCCCAGATCCTGGAGCATGCTCCCGGCGACTTTGAAGGGGTGCACATTTGTGAACGTCACCTGGGCCTTAACTCCGGGAAGATTCCTGATCGCCACAGAGTCCAGCGTGTCCAAGTCGTTGGCAGCCTCCAAGACGTCAGCGAGCGGGCCCAACCAGGGCTGCGCCGAACCATTCACCGACAGCTTCATGTAATCCCAAGGAACGGACATCTTGGCAACGATGTCGTTGAAGCTGGCATTCAAGAATGGAATGGACTGGAACAGCTCACGCCGCTTGGCGTCGTCGTAGGACAGGCGCATGTCAGAGGAGGCTCCTTTGAACATGGCGACCACATTCTCGACGATGTCTTTGGTCTTCTGCTGCTGCATCTCGATTTTTTCCTTGCAGTATTCCCAGCAGGAGGTGCGGTTGAAGAGGCACATATCGTCCTGGTAACGCGGATATTCTGAGNCTCGACGATGTCTTTGGTCTTCTGCTGCTGCATCTCGATTTTTTCCTTGCAGTATTCCCAGCAGGAGGTGCGGTTGAAGAGGCACATATCGTCCTGGTAACGCGGATATTCTGAGCCAGCCTCAAGTGGATGAAGGCAGCTGCTGGTGCTGCAGCAGTGCCCCTGCCAACTGTACGGACATGGAAGTTCACCGGAACTGCAGCTGCCTCGGAGAGGACCTTCGTAGTTCAGCGGATTGGCGTGTCCTGTCAGCTGCAAGATCTTCTCGGAGATGACCTTCTCGAGAGTTTCGTCAATACCACATCCATTTCCACACGGAAGCCCTGAAACATCTCCTCCAGGATGGGCTTGTGCTTGTCCTTCAGCACCGTTGCCGCATCCATCATGGTGCTCTCCGTGACGTTGATGTGCTTCAGGTGCGTGGCGAACATCTTTACGGCGTGCACCTCGTGGGGCGCGAGAATTCGATGGACACTCAGCAGGGTCAGCTTCTCATGCCAGCAGGACAGCGAGAACATCTGGGAAATCTTCACAGGACCAGTGACTGAATCGACTGCCTGCAGCAAGCGACCTTCGATTTGAAGGCGTCACAGCTGGCTCCATCGACGGCAGACAGATTGGCTTCCAGCCAGTACTCGCCTTCTGGGTCCGATGGAGCGATGGAGCAGCGCCTTCGGTGATGACACAGTTGACCGCGGTCTTGGGCACGATGTCATCAAGACTTGGACCGACCTGGTCGACGGTCGAGACGGTGGCCCACGTCTGAGCCTCTGCCTTGGGAGCTGCATTGAGGCCCTCATCCACATTCTCCACGACCGCCTCCACAGTGGCTTCCGCTTTGGCAATTTCCTCTGAGGGTTCAAAACTGGATGAAAGCCCGTGCTGCGCTTCCAGGTTGGCATTGCTCCGACGTCCGGAAGAAGGGCTTGCAAAGCAGCTAAATGCTATGAATGCCACGATCTTATTCATCAAGGTCATGGCGAAGTGGGATTGCGCAGAAGAGCGGCGCGATTGAGATGTTCCGCGATGGGATATTGTTCTAGGCTTGATCTGGGCGTTGAGCCGTCGCCTAGCGGTTCAGGGCCAGTCAGCTTGCAGGAGCACGACCTTGAAAAACATGTTTTTTCGATCGTCGGTGTATGGCCTGTTTGCACCGAGGACCTAAATCACTAGGTGAATATGCACAGCATAGGATCGACATGTATGTTGGCATGTCTATAGCGAACTAACAAGCCAGCAGGCCTCCAGCTGAACATCTACCCTTGCGACTCAGTTCTGGATGCAGCGGAGGGTCAATGTCTGATCATTCTGCTCAATGCAGAGCCTGTGGTAATTGCGCGGGCTGCGATTCGTAAAACGATAGTTCCATCTTGCTCCAATCCAACGTGTCTCGGCAAGCTTGGCAGGCTTAGCACAGCAGTTACAGTACTTTAGGAGTCTTTCTTTGATGCACATCGGTGCCAAGCAATGATGCACTGCTGGCCTGTCCATGAAGACTTTCCGGCTTCGTCGGCAAACCTCGATGGGCGGATGCGGATGCTTGGGAGTGCTAAAATTATCATCACAAAAGCAAAAGTGTAGCGTTCAACATCACTGCTCGGCACTTGCATGTGAAGCAGCATACCAGCTGCTCATCAACCAGTGTCAACACCGGAAAACGAACAGGTGCCGATGTCATTCAGGGACTTGGGGACACGTTCATGAGCTCCGGGGTTTCACTCTTGTCGGTTTCGTGGCTTGGGGGCTTTTCGCCGTGTGCTCATGGCCATCGTGTGTTCGAAGCTTCTGGTTTTAGAAGCAAGTGTTCGTTCGTCAGACTGCCAGGTTTCATTGCATTTGGGTCTGGTGTCGGGGATTTTGAAACGTCGCTCGCCATCCTGATGCGGTGGAGTCACATCAGGTTTCTCGAGCAGCAAACTTCGCATGGGTTCAAGGAAGGATCACCCTTCATCCGTTCTTGAGGCATGTGCCCGGCCTGAACTTACCAAACCTGTACACTGTACAAGTAAACGTTCGGGCCTACGAACTCCTCAGATTCAGGCACCCAAGCAGAGTTTCAAAACCTCACGAATGCTCTCTGCTTGTCGTCCTTCTCCGAGCAGGCACACGTCAAAGGCATTTCCGAGTGAAGCTGGCAGCAACACGAGCACCTTTCTGCAGCCATGAAGCCACATGCTGCAGACGCTGCCAGAAGCACAATGTCAGCACGTACGAACCTTTTGCAGGCAGCTCTGGCAAACCGTGCAAAGCAGTGAAACATGCAGAGATGCGCAAAGAAGTTCGTTGCGACACCAAGCAACACATACCACAGAGGAGCCCGAAGCATCCTGGCGACAAATGCGGATCCGGAACAAGCGCGGATCGCGGCTGACGAAACAATACGATCATGTGCCTCCCTGTCTGTCCTGGCAAGATTGCTTTCAGTGCAAACAAGCATATGGAGAAATAGATTTAGCACAGAACGACCACCCAGAAACCACTGCAGTCTGAAACTGTTGATATCTTTTCATTGTTCCTCCAATGCATACATCTGCCGCAATAATCAGCTCTCCACGGTGTGTAGGAGCGCCCGCCTGCTGACGGCACTTCCATCCTCTCACGTCCGATGAAAACCTGATGCACCGTATGCAGCAGTTATTCGAGGGCGAGTTGGCATGTTTGCTGCCTCTACCACTATCATGCTAATATGTCATGCCAAGCCGCAAAGAGCCCTGGCAAGAATCGGAGCTCCTCAAAAACTGTTTCCAGAACTCCCGCAGCGACGGAGACCTTGGTTGTCGCAAGAACCACACAGAACAACGCCACACAGCTAGCACCAATCATATTGCGTGGCCCTGCACCCGGAAGCGGCACTTGCCAGCTGAGGCAGCAGCCAGAATGGCCTTGGGCTCACACAGCCGGTAACCGACAAATGCTGACACTTCCCACTTGCATCCTTCAGAGTTGAAGACAACTACAGATATTTCGAGCTGAATGGAACTACTTGAGAAAACAAAGGCTGGTACAATAAACAACTCTGCATACGATTTATGCAGTCGACCGAAGACCTTATACCATGTAAACACAAGAGCCCCATCCCCTCATTGCAATTGCACGCTGCTGCGCCCAGTAACAAGGTCCAATGTGTTCAACGACAGGAAAGTGTGTTTCATACTGATTGCTCAACAGTTCTTCCAATAGCTGCAAATCCTCAGCATAAGGCACGGCATTCGGGTCCAATGCAAGCAAGGCACAACGATGATCGCCGGTTTTGCGTTGTAGAGCGTGCACCTGGTTCCCGTGGACATGGACATGGCTCGAAGCTTTTGGAAGGAAGCTTTGGGGGCATCGACGGCTTGCACTGACGACGCTCGCGGATCAACAGGATGAAACAGTTGAAGACAGAACTGCACTGAGCAAAGAAACGCGGCCAAGTCGCAGAGTGATAAACTTCCTAAGTTTCTGTGCCGAGCTGCCACTATCGGCTTTGATCTATCACTGTCCATGCCTGCCGCCTGCAACTTCTTTGAAAGCTTTTCCGGAAGTGCGATGACATGGCATTGAGGTTTCGGGTTTAGGGTATAGGGTACCACTCACCCACTGGCAAGTAGCATCGTGGCTGGAACTCTGTGACCAAGTCGTACTCTTTCAAAACAGCTCCTGACTTGCTCCAGCCGCGTCTCGCTGTGCCGTTGGTTGACCAGTCGTGAGAGATGAAATCGTCAATCTGCGTTGTCTGCCGAGCTTTCTCCTGAAACGCGGAATCCCTCATTGCTTTGGCATGTGGTTTAAGGTCGAGAAAAGGAGCGCATGCGGCCCACTGACGCAGGAGTCCAGGCTCATCATCACTAAGCTACCCTGGATGATGCTGTGTCCTGCACGGTTTGGCTGTGGCCCAAACCACCCGTGATCTGCCCCTGCCAGTGCTTGCCTGGGCTTCGAATTTTAAGCACACTTGAGCAGTTATTCCCGAATTCGGCGGCCGTTTTTGTGCAGCCAGACCGCCAAACCCCTCGAGGCAGTCTGACAGGTGCACAGCCTGGCCAAGGGTATATAGGAGGGAATGCACAAAATCTAAACCCTCTAGGCAACTTCCGGTGTATGAGCAACGTCCACTTACGGGGCGTGTTGAGGTGTGAAACAAGGCGGAGTGCATGCAAGAACAAGCTTCACAACGTGAGGGCAGCCTGCCTTCGAAATGTCCGGGCTGAGCTCTTCCACCAGTGCGAAATTCCTTGGACAAGAGGCAAGTCGAGTACTACTGAAATCCCTGATAGCATTTGTCCTCAGAGGTGTTGCAAGTCGGGCAAATAGATAGTAAACTTGAACACGAAAGCCCCACGCTCCAAGCCATAAATTATATAAAACCCTGAAGCCCCAAACCAAGAAACCCTGCAACCCTCAGACTCGGAAAGTCTGAAACCCCAAAGCCCGAACAACATAACATCGCAATCCCACTCTGCAAAAAGAAACCTTGAACACCCCATACAACACGATTTCTCAAGCACTGCCATCGCCCAAGTCCCGGACAGCATCCCGACGAGGCCGGGATCTTGGACTTGGGGCAGGTCCGGATCCTGGAGAAGGGGGTGCTATAAAGGGTTAACCATATGGGTCACTATAAGGGTGCTGGCCAAGCAGTCAGGGGTTTTACGGCGTAGGGCATTCGGCAACAGTGTTGATCAAGACGAGGGCCATAAGAAACCCCAGACCGATGACAGCAGCAGTAGCAAACACAAGACGGGTCACAGCCGTAAAAAGAATCATGTTCAAGAACTGTAGCAACAGCGTTTTTTAATCATTGCAATTCACTGTAGTTAAACCTCATGACACAAACACCAGCAAGTGAACAGTAGCAGCTGACACGATGAAAAGTACCTACTCGTATATATATATATATATATGAATGTATGATGTGGTTTCAGCAGCCGAGGCAGCAGCAGCACTAGTGGTAGTGGCAGCGGCAGGAGTAGTGGCAGTCAGGAACGGTTGCGATAATGGTAGGTGGTAGTGACAGTGTTTGCCGTTGTGGTGGTGGTTGCTGCTGCCGTTGCGGTTGCAGTTGCTGCTGTTGTTGCTGCTGGTGTTGTTGTTGTTGTTGCTGTTGCTGTTGCGGCTGCAGCTGCAGTTGCTGGTGCGGTGGTGGTGGTGGTTGTCGTTGTCGTTGTTGTTGCGGTTGCGGTCGCGGTGGTGGTTGCGGTTGCGGTCGTTGGTGTTGTCGTTGTGGCTGTGGCTGTTATTGTTGTTGCTGCTGCTGCTGCTGGCGTTGTTGTTGTTGTCGTAGTCGTAATGGTAGTTGCAGTTGCAGTTGCAGTTGTGGTTGTTGTTGTTGCAGTACAAGTAGTCGTCTCGGTGTGGTAGTCGTCGGCCTAGTGGTTCTGCTAGTTGTGGTCGTTGTCATCACTGCCGCCGCCGTCTTAGCACGATTGTTGCTTGACTGATCTTGCATGCTCGTCACAATAGCAGCACATTGAGAGCATGATGGACTGGGCTGCATGCACATGACAGAAGAAACTTGCAAGAGCAATCGGGCGGCTGTCGCCACCATGCCCACAAGTAACAAACGGTAACGCGCCTCGCTGCCGTCGTCCTCAGCGTCGTTCCGAGAAGACACATGGCATGGGTCCATGCGCTACTCAGGAACGGCGTCCATGTGCGAGCCAATGTGGCATTTAGAACCATTCATGTGCAGCTTAGACATGTCTTCCAGAGCATTGCCGACAAGTCTCATCGAAATCCTCACCTCAATCAGGGCATCTTCAGCTGCGACAAAAACAGGCAAGTAGTGGCTGACTACAGAGAGAGATTGCATGCATCCACAGCTCGGACAAAAGTAGGTGCGGGACTGAAAACAGACTCTTCTTCGTCGCTTCGAGTGCCACCCGCGCCGCCCTCCTCCTCACTTGGCGCGACCCTGCTCGCTGTGCCCGCCACGTCCACATGCATGCCTGACCCGCGCAGGAAAAAAAGCTCAAATATATCAGGGCGAGAATTCCTCAGGTGCGAGCCGGCTAAGGCCCGGTAGCCAACAGCAGCCGCATGTCACGGTGATGGCCGATGTACATGGCTCAATCTCTCTGCTTGCTGATGTTTGTTGGCTGGGTCATGCCCCAACCGTCTATGCCCGCACTACGCGAGATGCCTGCAGTATGCCTGCAATTGCATAGCAGTTGGAGAGGTGAAGCTCAAGTTTGAGCTACAGAATCTGCTTCGCATCCTTGATACCAGCTTTGAGTTTCTACATGCCGAGCGGATCATACCGTGCCGCCGACACTAGTCACACGGCATGTTGGCACACTGCATTAGTGTCCGAGGCGGGTGACACTGAACGAACTTCAACATCTTCAACCCAAGTCCATCCATGGCATGACGTGCTAAGCCCATCTCTCCCGAGCACCGATGTGGCGACTGGAAAGCCATGGCTGCGTCAGCTGCTCCCTGGCTGAGGCTCAGAAGTCAACTGAGCTCCTACCCTTAATTTCCTACCAATGAGGCTGTTGTGGCTTGGCGAACGTCATCGTGCCCACATCGTTTGTACGGTTGTTGACGATTACGGGCTCCTCTGCCAAACTACTTGTCAGAAGCGTCGCAGCTTGTGACGGTTGTTGCTGCTGCTTCTCCTGGCCACAATGCTGGTCATGCCTTCCATTAAGTGATTGCCTTTTTCAACTTTTGGATACTTGTGGATCGTCATGGTACTTCTGCTCATACTGTTCAACTAGACTTCTTCCCTTCTTCCTCCCTATGTGTTGTCACGACTACATCCAGCAACACTCGCGTCATCACGAATCATGAAGGGGACACATGCTGGCCCGTGCTCACATTGCAGCACCCCGACGATCAGGTAGTTTTGCTGCCTCTCACTATATCCTGAAAGCCCAACTCTAGAATTCAGGAGGAGTGCAGCAAATTTGGCATCTTCCAAACACCAGCGGCAGCCAGCACCAAGGCAAATCAACACGGAGGCCTGAGAGTGTAGGCGCCGATGTGGCGTCCCCCGCTTAATCACTACTGTGTAGTGATGAATCGGATAGAGTCAGACTTCAGCTGTGATTTGAGCACCGAGGCTTGGATAACCACAAAATTCTCATTCTAGGTCGGGTGGATTGCTTGTCGGCAACTGATCGCATCTGTGCTTGATAAAGGTGCAAGGGTGCTACGACTGGCTCTCGCCAAGGTCTGTTCTTTTTCGTTTGCTTGCGCAAGCATGTTTCTTGATGTATCTGGCTGCGGCGGAGTGGACGCTTTCATCGTTCGGCCACCTAGCGAACCGATCTCTATAACAAGGAAGACACCGATCCCAGTCTGCTGCAAGTTGCGTTTTCGCTTTTTTCAGCATATTCTGCGAATCACCTCCACTGGCGGCCGCCTTGGGAAGAGTCGCCGCTCGCCAATGACAACCCCGAGCTTGCCTCCATCGGATTCCCGGATGACGCTGGCAAGAAGTAACTGCATGTCACACATTTGCACAAAAATGAACTTGCAGGAAATGCTCAATGGGCAACGCAAAGAGCTCGGGAGCACGTCCGGCAAATGCACTGCAAAATCTATGCACATCAGGGCAGTGAAATTACCCGTCCCCCCGGCTCGTTTGGCTTGACACTGACACGGCTCCATAAGAGGAAACCTGCCGGACGCACACCTGAACCCCCGGCTCTGTCGCAATCACACACCGCAGCCACTGGTCTGGGTGACACTCACTGCTCTGCACCGCCTGAACACGTCTCACATCAAGCTCTATCCTCATCTGGACTGCCGGACAAAGTTGGAAAGCGCCGCCGCGGAGAACGATTCTTAAGAGGCTTCCGCCGGCGGGACCACTTTGCAGCCTTGCAATCTCGTCTGCCAAACACGAACTGCGCCCGCCCTGGACCTACGCAGCTGTTTCGCTTCACGGTTCTGAGTTACCCCCGGTAGCCAACAACTTGCAACAGGTAGTGACTCCCGCTCGCAGCAATTGCAGCTGATATGTCTCTCTGCCTGGCTCCCCCGTTCTGCCTTTCGGAGGGCCCGCTGTTTCACCAGGCTTGACAGGGTTTTCGCTCTTTCTTTGACCATGCTCGCCGCAGAGGCCACATCCGCTTGTTGAAGGGGTGCCCGGTGCTCACGGTAGTGGTTGCCCAGACCAGCGCCCCGTTCTGCAGAAACATGACGTCAAGTGTAAACTGAGTTCTTCGGTGGTCTGCGATCGCTGGCGTGCAGAGGGACCCTACAGAGTGGTCGCCTTCACTCGTCCGACAAACCAGCATAAAGTATATTCAAGCAATCCAAAGCACCAACATGACTCGACATGGGCCTAGGTCGGCCTCACGCCAAACACAAACACAACCTTGCACAACTTTAGACTCGGCAGGGGCGTGTATCGCCTCACAGGAGGACTTTGCCTTTCTGATCCGGCAAAAGAAAAAGGCCCACCCTCTTGCAGGTATGCTGAGGCTGGAGGCCAAGCATTCGGCTCCAACCGCGCGACACATCTAATTTTTTCCTTTTCCCTATAGAGTTTATTCGGATCTTCCCTTGGCACGAGTCTTTCCTTTCATGCTGGCTTGGAGGTGTAAGTCTTGCTTGCTTGCTCCCGACCTTGGAGAGCAGCCCCCGGCAGGGTAGACTCCCCGCGCGCCCACACGCAGCCGCGTGCTCGTTGTTCAGCTGCAAGTACAGGTCATTGCCGAAGTGCGGTGTGAGGCTATTGCAGTTCCTCCAAAGCCGGCAAGTCAACAATGCACCCAACAACGGCGGGTTAGAAGCGGCGCAAGCAAGTGCCCGCAGCAAGTTGTACTGTTCCCCCGGCTTCACAGCTTTACTGTACCCTGTCACCAGGCCCGTCCGGAACAAATCCCGAAACCACTCACTGCCTGGGACCTACCTGCCGTTACCTGCCCCGCAATTCTCACCCCCACTGTCTCCTATGCTTCGCTGGCTCTGACCGGATTGCAGTGCAACATGAAAGACACAGCAAGCACTGGGAAGTAGAGTTCATCCAAGCTGCTTTAGCTTAGTTTGGGTCGAAAGCCGCATGCATGCGACGGCGCGATATGTGCCGCCTAATTGTACTACGCCTCCCCCCCCCAAAGCGGCCTCTCTCCCCCTTACAAGGGCCTTCCCTCTCCCATACCGGGTTGCTACCCTTTTCGCTTGTCTCTGAACCGCGCACGGCTTGAGCGTAATCTCAGTTTTCCGCAGCCTAAGGGACAAACAGTTACTCCGGCCACCCGCCTGGGGGGATCCTTGCTGGTTCACCTCCATTAATGGCTCTCCTACAAGTAGATGAAACCTGCCGTCTCGCCAACCCCCGACAACAGCAGTAGTCTTTCTTTCTCCATAACGGGCCTCTGTCTCTCCATTCCATGTCTATGAGTCGTCTCCCGCTCTGCAGGCAGAAGAGGATCCAGGAGGAGAAGGATGCTGAAGTGCCCAAAACGGAACGAAGAAAAAATGTGGCACGGCGTATGCTGTTATACAAGGTCGGCAGTGCACCAAGACAACTGGCATGCAAACCGTTGGCCTGGCGCCGGGCGGAAGATGATCATCCTTAGTCACAGGTGCGGGCTTGTGGTTGACAGAAGCTAATTGGATGTAAAGCAGTGTCACTGGCAGTCAGCGACATGTCATCTGATGCATACGACCGTAGGCATCTCTTGCTCAGGCATCACCACCAAAAAAAAGGCCAAGGTAAGAACAAGTCGTTCCCAAAACTCCCCACAGCAAGTGCGAGCCCGCCGTATCACAAGCCCCCAAGCGGGGTTGAAAGGTGTCGGGAAGCACAATCCTGCCATCAGGCAACCCCCAACACCAAAGCAGTCAATGCTTCGCAACACCGTGGGCAAGTGTCATGCACAGCTGCAAGCTGTGCTTGAACAACGAGGCTGATTGCCAGCGCGATCGCGACAAACTTTTGCGGTTGCCGGTGCAGCCCGCTTTGGAGGAAATCGAATCAGAACGATCACGGAGTGTCCTGACGATACTCAAGCGTTTCAACTAGATGTTCCATGTTGTCCAAGGCTTAGGAAAGTAACACGGTGCATGCCAGCGAATCGACTGCAGCCTCCAGTTTCTTATGGTGTGACGGAAGCTTCATGCTAGGTGGCCTCCCTCAGCTTCCATCCCCCCCCCCTCTTCTGCCGCTGCTGAGAGAAGGTCGCATCACGGAAGAATCACACATCGAGCAGGAAAAGACTGGAAGCCATCCTCTCGCACGCTCTGCCACCGCAACTCAGAAGCCTTTGTTTTCAGCTGCCCGTCTGACCCCAAGGTGTGAATTCTGATCTCGTTCACACCAAACCGTGGGGGAAATAAGGCTTTCCCGAAGCTGGTACATTGAAGTGCACAGCTGTGACATTGTGTTCAACGAAAGCCTACTGTTTCAACTCTGCGCCTGGTTGAAACAGCCCAAAAGTTAAGCAGCAGTTGCTTTTTGACGGCCGAGAGTCGCGCCATTGACCTGGCTGTGTCAGCATCCATGGCAGCCGATGCACTTACGATTACGCAGAATCTACAGCAGCCGACCGAATCAGATAATTCAGCAAACCGTCATTCACTAAGGGCATTTCGCATCCAGGCCTGAATCTCACCAAGGACTGGCAAGTGCAACTTCTGCTGGCAGTCTTTCAGGTGCAGCTCCTACACGCACTTGGGTGGTTTGTACAGGGAACGAAAATCAAAACCAACGAGAACACGCTTCACTTGCCAGGAAGTGCGCTGGCATGACACTTGAATTCTGAGCACCACTAGCCGACACACAAACGACAAGATGGTTGGTCTGCGATCATGACGACCGACACAACTATTCTCTCCGGCCTCGCAAACTGTTGCCCAGTTCGTCACAACGCCAACTCCTGATGGACGGATTCTGTGCTGTTCTGTTCGTCTCACGACTGCTGCAGTGATCTGCCCTTGACTCTTGACCTGAGCGCATTAAGACCCCTTGGAACTACAGGAACCATGATCGCGTGGACGAGCCACGTCCCTGTGTGCTGATGCTGGCCCCTAAGTAATCCCAAGTAAGAGTCCCCATCACACCGCATCGCTTAATAAGGAGGATTATAGTCGGCATCCTAACATTGCAGCCCTCAATGAGAGTGGTTCTGTTTAGAACCCCAGTCGACATTAAGTTTGAAGAGACCAGAACATTGCGGAATGAGACCAGCAGCTGTCTTGGACGAAAAGTGCAAAATCTGAAAATCGACCATGTCATGGGGCAAATCTCAGCGAAGCCACTGCCGCGGACACTAGGAAGGAAGCCCGGCACGTCCGAACCTTCAGGAGGGTCAGCCAACTGGACACATGTTGCTGGAACGACTGTGGCTGCAAGACTGCAAGTCTCTCATGTAATCTTGCACAAGGACAAACAGGCGGCGTATTTCACTAAGCACTCTGGGAAGTTTTCTGGGAACTCGGGCGGCCAGCACGAAAGGAAGGAGATTGCAGCGAACACCTGCCACAATACGGACATCCGAGATGTGCTTGCCTTTACTTAATTAGTTGCTTGCACCATGTCTGTGAAGGTGGTCCCGTCGCAAGGGTGGGCCGAATTTCGCAGAAGCTGTTTTGAGCTTTGAAGACCCTCAAGGCCTGATGCCAGCTGGGCTTGCAAACTCTTCCTGAGCTGAAACACCAGCAGACGACGTGCTGTTAGGGATTGACCTGTATTCTTAGGTCTTATCGTATTGACAAATTTGCATGTCGAACTGCCTGTGTTCTCACTGACTCGTGGGCGTGGGAGTGGTGGTAGTAGCAGCAGTAGGAGTCGTAGCAGTAGTAGTCGTTGTCGTCGTGGTGGTGGGTGCTGGCGTTGGTTGTAGTTGTAGTTATGATGGCGGTAGCAGTCGTAGCATAGCTGTTGTAGTTGTAGTCGTTGCGTTGTCTTCGTCGTCTTTGGTGCTGTTGTCGATATTGATGTTCCTGTTGATTTGTCTTCTTCGGCTTATCAGGGTAATGTTGTCGACTTTGCATGATGGGTTCAAGCTTGGACAAGTGGCGGGCCAGAACTGGATGCCACCTTTGTAGTTGCCTGGCACAGCGAGGAGACTTTAATGCAGATGCACAGGCGAAGTGCCTTTGTGCAGCGCCACCGAGCAAGCATGCAACACCGCTGCTGTCCCGAAGGCTGCGCTCCGCACTACCCTAAGCGATTATTCAAGCCAGGGATGTTGCGTTCTCCTGGTCATTCAGAAGATCTTCTGTACAGTAGCGCCACCTCCACTTCTTGTGCTATCCCGGCGACAAGAGTGACAAGAAGTCAAACTGCCGCCCGCACGAGCTGCGGCGGTGGAACCCTACTTCTCCGGAAGCGGCCTGCATGGATCTTGTCCAGTCCACAGAGTCGGCCCCTGAAGTTCACCTTGATGTCACTGGCACGTCTAAAAGGAGCGTGAGCCCATGCTTGAAACGCTGCTGGGCTTGATCACCTCCTTTTCACGTCTCTGGCTGCTTTTAGTAATCTTTCTTCTTGATAAATTGAGAAATCAAGAACCTAGTACTCTTCAAAATTCCCTGACACCTCGATGCTGCTCGATGTTTCGTCTATGCGAAGCCTGCACATGCACAACCCACTCTCACATGCAGGAAAGTGTCGGACATGACGCCATAGGCGAACTTTCCACTTGACAAAAAGGACGACGTCAAGACCTGAGGACCACCAGACTCCTGGAAAGCTACCCATCGCACAGTTCACTTTCCATCATGTCCGCAACGCCCTCACACGATCCGAGGTACGTCGTTCGTCGATACGAAGCTTTCCGCGGAGCTTTGGCGGCGCTTCTCCTCACCGGCTTTGCACGAGCCGAAAACCCTGAACCCTGGCCCCAATCACGACCCTTGCTCTTTAGATTCCACCGGAGAGGGACAACTGCTGACTTAAACAGGTCACCGGCTAAAATCTTCCCATGGCAATGCTTCAATGAAACTCCATGAGTGCACCGCGTCATTGCTTGATAGCAAGGTAGTCCTCCTCTACCCAGGCTGTGTCCACCTCCCACGCACTCCAGCGATGCCTGGTTCGGGAAACCATCGAAAAACGGCGCAGCAATGGATCGGATCGGGGTAGCACCGGGCTTAGCCTGACAGCGTGGTTCCGCCTTCATGAGACTCCTTGCACAGGTCGTCGGTCGTCGAGCAAATGAACCACGTCGTCATCACGAAGTAATGGGCTCGGAACTGTGCTCGGCTTGCCAGGTCCTCTTTCACGAACAGCTTTTTTCAACGAGGCCGCACTGGAGAGCTGTTGATCAGTCTCCCAACGTCAGCAGCAGTTCGGGTACTCTGTCTCATAGGAAGCTGAAATTGTAGACAACAATCGTCCAGAGATGGATACCGCACTCTCTGCATTGCAATACCCCAGTCTGCCACTGCGGCCGCTGCTGCTACTGCTATTGCTACTGCTACTACTGCTACTCCTACACCTACACCTGCTCCTACTCGTATTCGTACTCCTACTCCTCCTCCTCCTCCTGCTCCTCCTCCACCTCCTGCTCCTACTGCTACTCCTGCTACTACCACTGCTACCGCTGCTACTACTGCTACTACTGCGACTCCTGCTACTGCTACTGCTACTACTGCTACTGCTACTGCTACGGCTACTGCTACTGCTACCACGAGAAATCATCGTAGTCATAGTCATAATATTAAGAATGAGAGAGACTCTGAACTTTCGTCATGACGACTCGACGACCTTCCGACATGCGGAGAGTAAAAGTCGCATCGGCACAATATTTGGCACCCTGCTTATGTTTCCTGAACACATCGGCGACAGGCTCCGTCATGTTGTCAAATCTACAGCATCAGGAAACCCCACACGAGATCCAACCGCTTCCCCGCCGCGGCATATTGCAACTTATCGCCTTCTGCTGTCACTGTCAATCTCGTCTCACCCTGACAACAGTCACCTGCTTCGCAGATTGCGATCCAACGTGGAGCCCCACCGCGCGCGCCGCGAGTTGAGCCATGCAACCTGCACCACCAATCGATCCAGCGCAGACTTCATTTGCTCACCCCGGCCTTTTCCATCCCGAGGGTCTGGGCCATAGCGGCTGGAAATTCGAGCTTTCCTGAACAAAACTGCGGCAAGCTCAAGGCTGAGAACACCTGACTATTCAATGCCCCTTTGCTGCTCAGGCGCGCATCGGGTTCAGCCTCACCCGCGCTGGTCCTGCGGCTGGATGTTACAGACCAACCGTTTTCCCGCAAGCTGATGATATCCAAAAGCGCATGGTCTTTTCTGCAGTGGTGGCGAGCTTGCCAAGAAGTTTCCATGTGCGGCGCATTGATGGTTGCTTCCCCAGCTGCGTGCGGCATCCGGCGTCCTTCACCGGCTGGGTATACCGTCCCGCCTGATGCCCAGGTCAGCAGTACAAGCAAACAGATGCTGTTCAAGATCCAGCTCCGAGATAATTACCGAATAGCATCGGGCTTTGACCCCAGGCATGCACACCAACGCAGGACCACCCTACCTAAACCCATCATCACACCTTGTGCAACCTGTGCATTAACTTCAAAACGATGCACAAGCTGGCGAAATACATGCCCTAGTCACAACGTGCTCATCCACAAGACTTTGGGAGTCATTTGGGGGAGCTGTTTCCGTTAGTGGTCATCCAGAAACCGCATTTCAGCGCTGATCCCATGCCTGGCCTATCTCCTTTTCGCGCTGGTCCAGAGCGCCGTAGATCCGATAGTAAGTAAAGCCGTCGCCCAGAACATGGCTGAGGGAAATTACCACTGCGAATCTGCCTGCAGCACTGCAGCACAGAGGCTCTGGTGCAGATCTCATGAAGAAGAACACTTTGTGCACTTTGTCTGAGTGTGGAGTAGACTGAACAGCATCGATTGGACAACCCCGGCCAATCTTGACGTACATAAGGCGGCCGTGTAACCCGCAACACGGCGTAGCTCAATAGCTTGGGGTGCTTCAGAACCACTGCTCCCACAAACCAGCCAAGCTGCCTGGGGCGATAGTCACGACCTTACTGATCGGTACTTTGGAGAGGGCCCAGAGTGAGTGAGGCATGCTCCCTCCTTCACTGGAAGCAACAATGAAGTGCAAAGGCACACTGATCCCCGAGTACAGAATCTCTCTACCAGGATTTGCTCCACCTAACAGATCCGTGGAAACCCGTGAATAAATTTCGAGATATACAGGTGAGGAAATCTGAAGTTTGCAAGCACGAAACACGTACACCCGGATCAATTTTCTCTGAGTCACCGACACACGAAACAGAGGGGTTGAATTGTCAATGCAGTCCACACCCGGCGGCACCGTGACCTGAAATTTAAGGTGCTTCCATGAAGAGAGGCTGGGCCCTACTCAAGGATTCTTGTCTCTTACGAGAAAGTTCCCGGCAACACCTTTCAAACACGGACGAGCAGCATCTTCCAGCAGTCGGCGCATTCTCTGCAGGGGCGTCCGCTTGCTCAGCAGTCGCCTGGAGGTCCTTGGCTACGGTCAACGGCTCTTGGAACTTCGATGCATCGCAACCGCGCGCCAACCTACTATACAAATCTGCCTCTGGTTCAATACTCATAATCACCCGCAAAGTCGCGTCTGGTGACCCTCAAACAACCGCAAGTAATTGCAGGAAGGCCACTCGGTGAAGTGCGATGTAGCATGTGGTGCATCCGCTGGCACCCAAAGCACAGTGCTGCCAGAGGCCCTGTGGCAAGGCACGTTCCGGGTAAGTACACACGCAGAAACAGCTTCCACCAAAGTCTGAACAGGGCAGTCGGGGCTTGGGCCAGGCACTGACAACCTTGCGGGGTTTTGTAAATATTATTTATAGTCTTATAGTATACTATTGTATATTATGGCATATTATGGTATATTATGGAAATCTAACTGGAGCCTCAAGGCTCTCCCTCAACTCTTTGCGTAGCATCTCGCCTGTCTCGCCGCAGTTGTCCGCCCAGCCATGGGTTTGCAGCCAGAAGGGTCTGCAGGGCTGTCAGCTCTTGACATGTCCAACATTGCACATTGCATCTCCTGAACATCCATATGATACTATCAGGCACTAGCTGTGACGCCGTTCCCTTGTGATCCCACCGAGATAGTCCTCGGTCATGTCCCGCAACAGGGAAGCGGGAGGCTCGCCTTCGTAAAATGTCACCTGATCGGAGCAAGCTGAACCCCCAGACTTCACAGCTTTCCACAGCACTTTGGCGCGGGCATAAGGGCTTTGCTCTCGACATGCCGAGCTGCGGTTGTAATTGAAGGCAACATCATGATAGATCCAGCCTGCCAGGAAGTCTGGAAACAGCTGCGAAGCATCTGGTTTGCTGCATATAATATACCAAGAGAACCGAGTAGCGACTGGCCGTCTTCCAGGCCTCATCAGGAAGCAGAGGCACTATACGGGGCGCCCCATACCTGACGTCTCAGAACTGAACCATTGACCAGAAGAAACGCGACTGTTGTGCCGTGATGTGACATATTGTTGTTCGGAGTTGGGATGGGCTATACAACTTCGGGCTTCAATTACCGATGTCAGCAAAGCAGGCCCGGGCACTGCATGAAATCCCTGAAACCTTTCCGCAGCCTCAAGCTTCGTTTCACTCGTCGACATACAGCAACGGAGGGTGCCAGCATAGCGGCTGAAGCCAACAAACCTCGACCAAACGGTGTAGTATGCACTTGCCGATGATGATCTACGACTGCAACGGCTTTGTCCACGCGCAGGCTGCTCGAAGTCATTCCGAGTTATGTCGAGGGTCTCCGAGCTTAGGCAGGAACTGCTGGTGCTTTGACCACCTCGGCGCCCAGATTGGCGACGTTGCTGACGGCCTTGGTGCTATGTGCAACACGGCGTCCATTTGCCGGGCGCGAAATGGCATTCGAAGGTTCAGGATGGCGTGAAGGTTGCGGCCAGCCCCCCCGGTGCACAATCGGTTGAGGCTACAATTATGATCCGCTCGACCTTGCGAAAGGACTGTGAGTGGAAGGCTTCAAGCCCCTGGAGGTCTGCTGTGGTGAGTGCTGTCGACTCCATGCCATAAGTGATCATGGGGACAAACACCACATTATAAATGGGGAGTTTCCACGCCACGCTCAAGCCTGTGTGTCGCCGAAACCGGTGCTCGTGTTGTGGTAGCAGCTACTATTCGTGTTGCGATTACTCACCATCTTTAATAGCTTTGCGTCACTATCAGCTACATCCTACAGCCACTTACCTCTTCCTGTACAATTCAGAGCTTCACTGTGTCGTTTACTGTCTACACACAAAGCTTACCGCCAGTTGCAACGACTTAACAACATGTTGAATGCTAACCCTCCGATCACGTGCCTTGCTTTTCGCGGCACCGCAACTGTGAAGAAGTGTCCGAAGCTAGAGCTGTCAAAGTCGGCCGAAACGAGCACTGCTCAGAAAGCAGCAAGAAGCTGCAGCACGGCCCTCAAAGAAAGGCCCGACTTTCGTAAACAGCAGAAGCGCTTCACTGTACTTCCACCCATAGCGGCCGGTCAGGTGCGGAACGGCAGCTGACGAGCAACTGAAAGGTAGACTCGAGCCCCGAGGAACAAGCGTCTGTCAGCCTGGGTCCCTGAGCAAGGCCAGGAGCTAAAAGCGCGCAAAAAGAGTTTGTGCCGAGAGATCAAAAAGCTTGGATGCAGCACGGATGCGGTTACGCCCATCAACTGATACATCAGTCCATCAGTCAAAGCAGTGACAGCTGCAAGCTCTTGCAGATAATGTTCAAGAGTGGACAGATGCTTGAGCCGCATGTCCCACTGTAAGGCGGCAGGCGACGTGCCTGCTCGGTACCGTTGAACCGTGCCACCACCTCGAAGCCCGCCGGGCGTAAGCCCGAGGCCCCGAGGCACATCCAAGTGCCGAAGCAGATGATCCCACCGGTAACAGAAAGCAGCAGGTGAAGCCGGCCACAGTGGATCATCAGCTTCCAGATGAGCAAACACCAAGCTGATGAAAGCAACTGCACCCGCATCCGTTACACGAGTATGCTGCACTTTGGGTCTTCCGCGAGTGGCCGTCTTGCTAGTTTGCTAGACCCAAAATTTAAGTAGGCAGCACACAGCTCGTCGTCAAGCAAATCCTGCGGCAGCAAAAGGTCCCGTCGTCTACAACGAAGCACCTCGCCAATGCGAGCGAGCCCATAGAACGCCAGAAGAGCACATGCCGCCCACCGTTGCATATTCCACCTGGCCGCCAAGTAGCAGCGGTTCCGGAATGGGGCAGCGATGGACAGGGGGCTCCAAGGCTTCCCACCGCGAGACCATCTCCCAAGCTATAGACAGGTATCCCTTCAGCCCCATGACGCGGCGCTAAGCTGCTATGATGGTGTAAAGTTTTCCAGTCGAGTAACTGAAGTTGCCATACGCACGGAGGGCCATGGCGGCGAGGGCAGGACAGAGAGAGAAGACAAGGAAGGGATCAGACAGACAGCGGGAGCACCAAGTGAGAAAGGCTTCCCAAAGCCGGTCCTCGTAAAAGAGAGTAATCGAAGACTGCAGCAGACGAGAATCCAAGTCTCCTTCCCTGAATGTAGCCTTCTTGCGAGGGCCGGGATTCTTTGCTTCACCAATCCGCAAGCTGGTACATCTGAAGCTTCCCAGTCCGAGCCCGCCATCCCGCAGCTCTGGCAGCCGCAGCTGCGAGACCGTCCGTGAAGCTTCGGGGATAAGGCTTCGCCACCTTAGTGAAGGTGGTCGCTGAGCCCCCAGAAGTTCGTCCGCGGAGCACAATGTGCGGCTGGAGGCAACGGCAAAACCTGCGAGCTCCTTTAAGTTCCAAGGTCATCGCGACCTTAGTACGTTTCCTCCAAGGGGCTACTGCTTGCTGCGACTCCGGAAGCCATCCAAGTCCCAGAGGAACGAAGAGTCGGGATGCTCCAGCCACCATTGCACCCCTCGCGCTTCTGTCTGGTTCCCCTGTCTCACCAAAGCGCACGCACCACCTTTCAGCCAAAGAAATCCTTCAGGATGGCACCAAGAACGCACCCGAGGAGTAACAGCCGATGAAAACATACCCACAGGCGGTGCCATGCCAGCAACCAAAAAGGCATCCGAATCGATGGCTTTAGAGGTGCCACAGAAAAGGTCTAAAGCGCCACGAGCGCCGAAGTCCGGTCGCCTCTTTGGAAGAGCAAACTGCTTCAAGGGAAACCCCAATGGCCACTCATCCAGAAGTCCGGGAGGATGTCTGTCGCATGATGGTTCACGGTCAACTGTGGCCGCACTGGCCTGAGCCCGAGCTGCCCTGAAGGTGCGCAGTCAACCTCATCGACCACAGAAGGGGGTTCAGGCGAAACGTCACACCTCACATGTGAGAAATCAGGCCCCGGGGCCCAACTCGGCAAAGACCTCATCCAGTCATCAAAGCCCTCGAAGCGACCACAGCATAGATCATCCCACCACTCCGGCAACGGCCTGGTTGCGAGGGGCGGAGGCTTCCCTGGAGTTGGCCCGTCGGCTGGATTCAGATCAGTGGGGTAAAACCTATAATGAGGATACAAACCACTGCCTATGTAAGGTCCCAGCGAAGCCGAAAGCATGGAATTGAGCGCCGATCCTTCACTAGGCATCCCAAGCTCACCTGAGAGTCCAGTCCAGATAGCATCCGACAGGAAACCCGCGTCCTGGAGATGCGACCTTCCTCATGTAGGTAAGCACGCAGCTCCTTGCAGTTTATGTGCTGGTTCTGCTTGAACTGCTTCCTCCATCTCTCCTCGTACGCGAGGCAGGTGGCAAGGGTGTTAGCAAGCTCATTTTACCAGCGTATGGCGAATAAACTCCAACACGCATCCCTCAGGAACTTTGGCACGTACAGCGGCACCTCCCCAGCTCGAGGCATCGGTGGCAGCGATGAAGTCGGTCGGCTCGGCTCGCAAGTCAACCCCAGCAAAAGCACCTAAGCCGACCAAGCACCACATCTCACTTTTTTAAGCTCAAGTGACAAGCGGATCACAACCTCGGGGTCGGGGCCGGACGAAGCTGCAAAGATCAAGTCCATGACAGAAAGGAGCCGCCTCCTCAAGAGCAGCACTGATGTCCACGATCCACAGAGGCTTTTGAGCAGCCCGACGGTCGCGAGCCCCAGGGCCACGACCCTGATGGTAATTGCGATAAGAGGCCAAAGCCGCGAACTTGGCTTTGGTCTGATTCTGGAAAGCCTTCGTGGGGTTCGACAGAAGATGAGCTCCTGCATAGGCGAGGTCGGCCCGTGCCATCGCGACATCAGCACGAGTCTCGGGCTTAGGCTCGGGATGATCGCTCCAGCTTGAAGAGTATCAAATCATCAACGATGACCCCGAGGTGTTGAGCTGAGCTTCCGTGAAAACGCCGTGACCTCGCAATACTGAAAGATGCGAGCACTGAGCATACTCACAAGCCGAGCAATCTCCCATCGCCATGGTAGACAGCTCCACATAGGCCTTGGCAGGAATGTCGGGTTTGTCTCCTAAGACGAAGCGAAGCTGATCACGATCAAGAGGACTTGAAAGGGCATTACGAATCGTTCTCTCCCTGGTGACAATGAATTGGTAAAAGAAATCCTTCAAATCTCGGCCCGAAGCGAGGAGCACCGTGCCCTTTTGCAGGAAGATCCCCGCGACCTTTTCAGCTGATGCCAACTGTTTGGTCCAAGCGTTCAACGGCACCTCATACACATGTGAGCCTCGGCCATCAAGGATGAGGCGGTCCTTCACCAAGTCCTTTGTCACAGCAAACATGCCCGACGTGATGCCACAGTTCACTTCCTCTGGCAACAGTATGCCCAATCGTCCTGTCGCCGCCAACAGCTTGAACAGCTTGAGCTTCCCCGCGCGGGCGCAGACCTGAGCGGGGGAGCTTCACGAGGGAGCAAGTACACTTCCGCAGTGGTCTTGTCAAGGTACGGCACAGGGTCAAAGCTAGGAGCAGGAGGCACGGTGATGCGGTCGGCCCGGATGGCCTTGCAGTCACAAACTTTTTGTCACTCAGCCTACCGCTGATCCACCCGAACGGCTTGTCAACTGGAAGTTTGGTTGGGCGACGACAATCGGCCCGAGCCAAATGCGCTTGAGCTCCCAGACGAAGGTGCCGATGAGCCATAACACACCGGCCCAAATCAGCGGGCTCCAGAGAAAAGGAAAAATCACTGACATCCACCAACCCAACCAAAAGCTGAATCCGTTCGCTCCAAGCCCTGCAGGACGACCCAGCAAATACAGCCAGTCCATTACGGCGACTGCCACGTTGACCAACTTCTTTGAGCATCCTGCCTGCACCACCGCAAAATCCAGCTGGGACCGTCTCGGGATACGGCAGCGGTATAGGCCAGCTCGACGCCGTAGACCCAGGTCTATCCTGGGGGGTGCGGCACAATCCCGCGAAGAACTGAGGTTACGAGCACGCGGTAGACCTTTTGCGTGAATTAACCAGGCCGCCCACAAGAATGGTGGGAGCGCCAGAGCCAGGAACCTTCAAATCGCCCGGCTCGT
>BGNK01000522.1:107962-133597 GCA_003297005.1 Symbiodinium sp. clade A Y106
CAATCCCGCGAAGAACTGAGGTTACGAGCACGCGGTAGACCTTTTGCGTGAATTAACCAGGCCGCCCACAAGAATGGTGGGAGCGCCAGAGCCAGGAACCTTCAAATCGCCCGGCTCGTCGCTTTCAACCCATTGGGGCCGCCCGTGCAACTTCGGCCCTGCTCTAGGCCTTGGGCTTCGCCTTCGGCTTGGGCGCTGGTGCATCTTCGCCCTTGCCGTCCTGGAGCTGCTGGTTCTGCCGGCTGCCGTGCTTGCGCCGGCGCTCGCTGTACTCGTCGGGCGCTGCATGAAGACCTCGCACCACCTGCTGTCCAGCAGGCGGGACACTGACTTCTCCGATGGGTCCACTGGCATGTGCGCCGCAAAGCTGTGGAACGGTGGGCTCAACGCCAAACTCGCCTCCGCAGCTAAGCTCCACGCTCCCTTGTCGATGGCAACCTGCTCGCTCTGGAGCAACATCAAACACGCTCGAGCGCGAGCCTCCTGAGGGCGATTCTGGATCAATTCATCTAAAATCCCCGCGGTTCCCCATGCATGCCTGACCGCAGCATTGAAATTCTGGAGTCGGGACCGCGTCTCCAGCCACGCCCGAGCAGACAGCTCGGGGCGGGGCATACCTGGCGCCAGTGTCCGGGACGTGAGGTCCTCCAACATCAACCGCTCTATCACACCGTAGATCTCTTCGGGCGACTCCAGCAAAGCGGTGCGCAGCGCCCTGCGACCCTGCCGACCCAGCCGGTCCAAGCATAGCCCCGTCCAAACCAACGCCGCCCGCCTCTGGGGACTCCGCTGCATCGTACTTGGACTCCTCGAGAGCGCGAGCGGGATTTCCAATCGACGCCGGCAGCCAAAGCTGAATGCACCACTCCTGATTCCAATCCCGCAAGGCCTGGATCCTCGACTCTCCCGGACGGTGTTACAGGGGCACCGGCTTGAGCGGGCATGGCCCGTGCTGTTGGGGGAGCTGCCGCCTGCGCCAAGGTCTTGATGGAAGCGGACATGGGAGAGTCGCCCTTCCATCGCATCGCCTGCCGGAGGCCCGGGATTCTCGGAAGCCGTGTGGAATTGGAACTTGTCCTTCGCGACCTCGACGAGCGCCATGGAATGAGGCAGGTGCCCGGCACCGCCGCCCGCCACGACGAACGGTACGTCGATCTCCGGGGCGTTCTCCTCGGGAAGCTGACCTGCTCTTCCAGCTCGGAGTCCAAGAAGCCAAGCCACACCGTCATTGCACCCCAGCGGCCACCGCCGCACGAGACGACCACTTCCACCTCAGTCGCCTTGACAAGGGAGCCCGGAGGAAGCACGCGCCCCGCTGCTCGGCGATTCCATGCTTGCTGCGGCACAGCAGCAAGACATCGCCCGTCCAGCTCGCAGGCGAAGCCTCGCCCTCTCTATGTACCACCCGCCAGCTTGAGCACCCCCACGAGCAGGAAGCCCGACGAATATTGAGTCTCCACAATCAGACCCTCTCTTCACCGCAGCCTTGCACTCACCGAAGCGTCCGTAGACTGCCGGTGGGCTAATCACACGGCCCGTGAGGTCACGGACCACAATGCATAATCTTGATGCTAGCTGTCAGCGGTCCCTGCCCGAACTCCCGCGAGGCTCGCCTTGCAAGCACAGGCGAAGAAAACGGCCAACGTCGTCAGCAACAGCTTCCCTCTCGGAAGCCTGGGACACAGCTGGCGAAGTACCAACTGGGGCGACAGGAATCGCCGAGGACCCAGAGGGCCCAACAAGGGATCTGCTTTCTCGCTCCGGCTCAGCAGGCAAGCCAATCACTTCGAACTTGTCGTCCTCGAACTCACGAACCCGGCTCTCCAATTGGATAATCCTGCCCTGGAGCTCTACAACGATAGCCCGCAAAGAGTCAATGTCACAAGCAACAGCAGCTGAACTCATGCAATGACAATCACGGCAATCGGTAGAGGGGCTCTCGTTCCACGAAGCCAAAATGTCTCAATGCAATCCTAAAGATCAGGATCCTTGCACTAAGCAAAGCCTCGCAGAAAGGTATAAGTAGAAATCCCACCAGAATGCCGACCAAGAATGACTGCCAATGCAAGTGAATCGAGCTGTCGGTATCCGAGGCCAGCGCGTTGCAGAAGGCAGCTTTGAGGGGCTCAGGTGAGGGAGGGATGACAGGAGAAGACTGACTTGAAAGGAAGCGGGCGACCTGAAATAAGAGAGACAACCCTGAGAGACATCAGAGCCAAAACAACTTACGTCGTTGGCATTAAACATGAGGGGTGCATCGCCACTGTTGCGGGACGGTCAAGCACAGACCACGCATTGCTACTAGGGGATCCTTTAAGGGTTCCTTGAAGGGTTCCTTTAGGGGATCCCTTAAGGGATCCTTCAAGGGCTCTTCTGTAATACAACATGTGCAGTTCTTACGGCTTCAACATGGTATTGCTGATTGTGATAATATTGCCAATGGCTGTTGCTACTTACTACTGTTACAAATAACACCCCCCCCCCAGAAGGGCTGCATTTTTTACTAGTACATTTCTTGGTGCTACTTTCACATGCGTCAAACATCATGGTCTAGAACTGTCCGACTGCATAGGGTGATGCTACTAGCCCTGTGATTGGTAAAGTGTTTCAATACTGCCAGCACAGTGGTCAGTTTGTTTCGCTACTCTGCTTATGGCCATGGTCACCACTGCCACTGGTAACAGTAGCCATACGGTCGGAACAGACTGATTCTTAGGTGTGCCACGGCTACCAAGATTGTCACGGTGGATTCTTGCAGCTTTCGTGCCTGGACCTAGCACTGCAGCAGGTATCGACCATAGCGCAGGAGAGCCGGGTGCAGGAACCAGCATCGTGCTCGGAGGGCCCAGGCGATTACAACATGTGCGGCTTGGCATTTCTGATTATTGCTCACTGATAACGACAACAACCAATAACCAACAACGAGATCCTCTACTGCTCCTGCTCGTCTCGCTGGTGCTCTTGCCGTTGCTGCTACCCCTTCCGTTGCTGCATACTGCAAATAACATCATGGTACGACTGCTGACTGCTACGACCACTACTGCTACCGCCATGGCCATTGCAGCTGCCGGCACTTTTCCTTGCGAATCAGCACACAGAAAGTCCTGAGTCCTGACCACAGTTGTGCACCAACTGGAAAGACAAAAGCCTCATGCATGTGTCATGTGTTCAGCTGCGCTATTTTGTTTGCACTTCGGGTTGCACTTTGGTGAGACATGGTCAGCTACATGAACTACTTATCCAGGCGCGGCGCAACTCCACGAGTAGTTGACGAGCCCTGGCAAAAGCCTACTTCCACGTCACTCCTCGCCTCCGGCAAGAGCATCCCACTCATACATGCTGAAGAAGCACACCTGGTCCTAGCAGCAACCGGTTATAAATGTATCTGCACGATAGACCCACACACTTCTTAGGAAGGTTCACAGCCGTATCGACAGTAGAATCCCCGCTGCATGTGCAGCCGGAGGTCCTTGCACCGAAGGATGCTCTGCTCGTTCTTGATGGCTGTCTCAGGATCTACAACCTGCAGCCATCACGCTTAATCTCTCCCCAGCGAGCACTACTTGTCATCTCTCGTATTGGGGAAGTGAAAAGCTATTTGAGAACTGCCCTTGTTCGATGATTGTTTGTTGACACATGCCAGCTTACCTCCTTCTCACTGTCCTTGAGCTTAACGTCCACGTTGCTAAACGCACGGACCACCTCAGCTTGTGGGCTCCACCACCGACAGAAGCATACCTCAAAATTAGAAAAGGCTGCGACCAACTGCTCATCCTGCTGCTCATAATAGACCCAGCAAACCTCAGATTCACTGCTTTGCTTAGCGACTTTCTCTCCGTCCGCCTGTCAGGCTGTGAAGCTGAGGACTGCAACGTAACTGCGGTTGTCGCCGCGTCCGGAGAGCTTGGAGCTTTCCTTTAAAGGCCAGACCTGAGTTTGGCAGGAATACACTTGTGCGCGATGAAATGTGATCAAGAACCACGGAAATCGGCTCGCAGAAGCGCACACATAGGGACGGCTGCGACGGCCGGATCGGACACCATACGACCATGGTTAGCCTACTGCGGACTTCGATAGTCGGCACCAGACGGCAGAAGTATCCCAGATCCTTTACCTTAATCTGACAGTTCCAGGGAAACTGCAGTCCAGGTGCCATCATGGAGAACCTCCATTTTGCCATAAAGTCCACACTCAGTACCTCACATGAGCAGCGGTTCAGTCGACTTGAGTCACTGTTGGAGCGTGGAACAGCTCAAAGAGGCATCCCGTACAATAGCCCTTTCACCCCAACCAAGCCCGATAACCATAGAACCCCAAAACTATTTAAAAAGATATCTGCGGTGTGCATGTAAATGTATGTATATGTACATGCATACGTATGTATATATATATATATGTATATATGTATAGGCAGATGTATATGTCTATGTCTATGTATATGTACCTATGTATATATGTATATATGTAAAAATGTGTATATGTGTATGTGCATATATGTATATATGTATATATGTATATATGTATATATGTAGATATGCATATATGTATATATGTATATATGTAGATATGCATATATGTATATATGTATATGTGCATATATGCATATATGTAAATATGTATATATGTATATGTGTATATGTGTATATGTGTATATGTGTATATGTGTATATGTGTATATATGCATATATGCATATATGCATATATGTAAATATGTAAATATGTAAATATGTAAATATGTGTGTATGTGTGTATGTGTGTATGTATGTACATATGTACATATGTAAATATGTATATATGTATGTATATATGTTTGAATGTATTTGTGTGTGTATGTATATATGTACATATGCACATATGTTTATATGTACAGTTGAATATATGCATATTTGTATATGCGCATCTGTGTATATGTACGTATGACGTATGAACACATATGTAAATAGATATATATATATATNACTGACTGACTGACTGACTGTTGGATGTGCTTATGTGTTGATTTGTTGAGGAGTTGATTTGCTGAATGGTTTGTTGGTTGGTTGATTGGTTGATTGGTTGATTGGTTGATTGGTTGGCAGATTTGTGACTGGTTGATTGGCTTATCGAATGATCCATTGATCGATTGAAAGATTGATCGATTGATTGACTGATTGACTGATTGGCTGATTGTATGTTACAAACCCGGAAAATGTGTGCGCGTGCCTGCCTACCTGCCTACCTCCCCACCTACCTGCCTGCCTACTGGGTGCCTACTCATACATGCGTACATTCATACAGACAGACCGACAAACAGACAGACAGGCAGACGGACAGACAGACAGGGACGGACAGAATCAAACGTATATTATCACACACACACACATACTTACTCATACAGACATACAGACATCCAGACATACATACATACGTACATACTTACTGGTTCTTGCTTACTTACTTAGTGGACAGCGGGAGGCTCCCTCTAAGCCCCAAGCCCAAACCCACCAACGATGCTACCCAAGCACGGTGTCGATGTGCTTCCCTCTGACGATCGCAGTGCCTTGGCTGTTCGCGATCGGAAAAGCAATCGGAAACGAGTCTCATCTCCAAGCACATGGCGCTTGACCAGGCTTTTCCTCAGCTTGGCCTTTTCGAGGTCCTCCTGTGCCAGAACATCCTGCACAGAGGTTCGCCGGTCTGCGGACGATCGGCAGGAGGAAGCCAACAAACAACAAGCGACCCCACCTCGTTTGTTGGCCAAGCAGGCGGGCACCAGCCGTCCGCTGTCGGATAGATGCCCTCCGTAGCCTCTGCTACCGAATCGCATGCCCCGCAACCCAGCAACTGGCACAACACTCTTGACGTGGTGTGACAGCCCCAATCCACTTGAACGCAGACCCTTCGTCCATACCCCAAACCCAAGCCCCTATCCTCACTGAGGCTCGCGCCCACATGATGTGGCAACGATTGGCCCCGAAACTCTCTGCAGTTCGAGCCACTGGTCCCAGATGGTTCGGCTTAAAACTTATGAACTCCAACTAGGGTTTCTGGTACTAGGCCGCTAGGTCCGTTAGGTGTTTAAGGCCTCAGGATTCCCATTTAGTTTCGATGTTTAGGGTCCTGTCCTGCTTCCGCCCCCCCCCGCCCGGACAAAACTGCAGCCTGGCCTGCCCAAGCTTTCCACAGCTTGGCATTTTCGAAACAAGGTTCAGAGTGGGCTACAAGCTCAAAGTCGTGTTGCTTTGTTCAATCACGAAACCACAGAAAACGACAGAAACTTTCAACAACCCCACATATGCCTGCAAGAAGCCCCACCGTACCCTCCCACCCACAACCAACCACCCACCTCCTTGAGCAACAAAAACCAGTGTGGGCGTCTGCAAAATGCAAGCTTGCCACGCCGAGTTACCGTCCCCACACCCCTGGACCAGAGCGCATTCCGAGTCATCAGCCTCTTCTTCTCATGTTGTCCTTATGAGCAGCACCAATATACTTATTGCCATGATGATGAAGGTGATGATGACGAGGATGAAGATGATGATCAGGATGATGATGAGGATGAAATGATGGTGACGATGATGATGACGATGGTGATGACGATGGTGATGACGATGATGAAGATTAAGATGGAGATGGAGATGGAGATGACGACGAATATGATAAATATCGTGGTGATGTTGATGATCATGATGATGCGGACGACAACTACAAAAACGACTGCAATGATGATGATGGAGGTGATGATGACGAGGCAAGTGCAACAGAGATTCTGCACCCACCCTCCGCCCTTCTCAGCTGAGGTCGATGCACGCAATCTTTTTCATCAGCATGGTTGTCGAATCTGAGTCTCTTTCGTTAGCTTTTCCGTGACAGACTCGAAAGCCTTTGCTGCTCTCAAGCGCCTCACGTTCTTCCAGGGTGGGCGGGTGGGAAATATCAGACACTTCGGGCATCCGAGCCTTCACGGCTGCCCTTCGGAAGCATCTGATGCCCTCCCTCCACCCTAAATTATCTTGCGCACATTTGCCTCAGATCGCAGGCTCACTTTAGGCAAGTGCTTCAGAGATTCTGCACCCACCCTCCGCCCTTCTCAGCTGAGGTCGACGCACGCAATCTTTTTCATCAGCATAGTTGTCGAATCTGAATCTCTTTTCGTTAGCTCTACCGTGACAAACTCGAAAGCCTTTGCTGCTCTCAAGCGCCTCGCGTTCTTCTCGTTGACATCGTCGCGCTTTTCTCTGATCGACTTGCATTTGTCGCATTTTCTCCATGCCAGGTTTGGTCCGCTAGCGAAGGCTGCTTCTCCTGCCCCGTCTGCGAAAGGCCAGCCACACGTTGTTTTCCAACTGGAGAAAGGCACGTCCCACTCAGCACATGAAACAGAATGGAGCACTCGATTGTCTTTCGAGGTTCTTGTAGAGTACACCCACAGTGTGTCGGCTTTGGGTCCCGCCACGACATTGCTCACACTCTCGAACGTGACAGTCTCCTTGCGGCGGTCGACATGCTCACTCTTGTTGAGTTCCGCTGCTGTGGTGCCGCGGGGAGTTGCTGGTGTAGCCGGGCCGAAGACGGGAGTCGCCGGCACTATGGAACGACTTCCTTGTGTGCCAGGGGCGTTGTTCACCTGCTCCAAGCATCTGCTCGTCGTTCTGGAGTTGACCGGCATCTCTTCCAGCGCCTCCTCCGCGTACTGCAACACATCCGACTTCCATCTGCCCAGAAACGCTAAGTCTTGAATGCGCATGCCCGCGCGGACGTACATCATGGCTCCAGTTCGTCTTGCAGAATGGCCCGACACCTCCTTCTAAAAGATCTCCTTCCGGCACTCGACTAGCTCCGTCGTCTTGGCCTTCTCGCCACTCCACTTTTGGAAGACGAAATCCTCGGGCCCTAGATGTGATGTCCTCGCGTCCAGTTCACACCAGAGTCACCAGAGCTTCCACGTACAGTCACGCACAACTCCAGGAACATTTCCGTCTCCTGCAGCACGATAGGGTTCTTCTCATACCCCAGGCTTTTTGATCCATCTTTGAAATCGGGATTGTTAAGGTGACGGTCTTCTCCGTCGCGTTGACCTTCACGTGGCTTCTTCTTACATTGGTCGTCTCGGCACAACGAAGCATCCACGTTGTAGCCCATGCGAATGCCAAGGCCGAATTGATCACCTTCAACTGCGGTCGACCCAGAGTCCACAGCTTCTCTGGTTGCTCTGCTTTTCGCACTTCGATAGCTCTTTTCGGTGGCCCTGCGTTTCTCGTCATCGACTTTTTTGACCAACTTGAACATGCGAGCCATCCACTCCGGTACTTCAAATCCTTGTTCGACGTGCCACAACTTCAAATCATTGATGATGGCTGGCCCAGACTTCAGCTTGGCTTCCTTGACCGCGGCCGCCGCTTTAAGGATCATCTCGGAGCACAGTGGAGGCGACCACCATTCGCCGCCGATGGTCTTGACTAGCTCAACAACGAACTTGCGCTTGGCGTCTCTCGAGTTTCTCGCGGACTCCGCCCAGAAGTCCTTCTTCAGCGACTCCACCGCGGCAGACAAACATGACTTGCTACTTGCAATTCTGAGCGCTGCTCGGTACGTCGCTCTTCCGGGATTTGCAGGTTTCTCGTCCTTGATGTCGCCGATTGCAGCCTTAGCTGCCCCATCCGTCGTCAACACGATGTCCTCGGGCAGGTACAACTTCGACTTGTGCGCGACAGCTGGGCGGAGAAAACTTGCTATGTCTCGCTTTCCCATTCATGTTCGGCGAGCTGCTCAGTTTGCCTGCCCCAAGAATCGCTTCCAGCTGCCGCTCCAACTTCATAATGTTCCTTGTTCGGCATCTCGGAGCTGGCCTTCTGTCCAGAACCTTTGGTTCGTGTCCATCTCCCACGGCACGGGTCTTGCTCTTTCCAGCATCCTCCGCACAATGGGATCCATGCGCAGCCGATTGCTGCCATCTGTAGTTGCGCCGGCCGTCGTTGACTCCACACTGTTGTTGATCTCGCCTTGGGGGGCGATGCTGTTGTGATTGTTGCTCGCTTTTCTTCTCGGAGTCTCCGCAAACCTGCTCGGCATGTCTGATGAAGACTGAGATATCCCGTTCGTTGCCCGACGTGGTGAGCTTCTCCTTCTTGGTCTGGTCAAATGGTGAGCCGAAGTGATTGAACAAGAATTTGCTGATGTCTGCACTCTCGGCTCGTTTCTCCTCCGCGGCAAAGGTGAAGCTGTCGTGGGCGACCTCGTTACAGAAGTACGTTGATCTTTGTATTGGCGCGCCCATCTGCCCGCAAACTGGCCTGCCGCGCGCAGACGCAAGGCTAGGAAAGCCAAACATGGCCAAAGCATGCAACACGGCCACCATTCGACGAGGCCCCATGCGCTTGTGGCTGGGGACGTGCTAGGACGCACAATGAGATCCATGATAACCTGCGGGACCGCGACGTTGCACTGCTGAGGAGGCGGGGCGGGAGTGAAGGACCATGTCATGACATGAGCATAACCGAATACAAACTGGACTGACATGCAAGATGAATCTCCGCTGCCCTCGCACGGACTGCGGTCATCTCGCCTTCTTTTCATCAAAGACCCTCGTACACCTGGTACAGTTGGTTCGACGACCCGCCCCACATTTCAGGGTTGGCTCCAGGTAAAGGAAAAGGTGAGATTGCCGCAAAGCCGACGCTGTCCTTCTTCCTGATCTTCACTCCTTGCAGCTTATTCGGCATGGGTGTGTCTGCTTGCTTGGTGGGACGAGATAGCCAGTCCGCCTCCACGTTCAAGACCCCGGCACATGGTGACCCACGAATCTATATTGGCCATCTCGCCAAAGAAAGCCAAGTAAGCTCCGATGCAGTTCATAGCCGGCGATCCTGAGGAGAGCTTTACGGAATCGGACTCAAGAAGGACTGGACCTCCTCTGAGTTTGTCGGCCCATGTATTGATGGCGACTGCCACCGCCGCGGCCTCCAGCGGGCCCTGCGAACTTGATTTCCCCCATTCCAAACCCAATTCACGAGCATCCTTCTCGGTCACTTTGATTGCCAACGCTGCGATGGGTTCAAAGAATTGTGTGCCCGGTTCCACATGCGCCAGCACTGCACCCAGTCCCTCGGGACTGGCATCGGTCACGATCATGAACTCTGGCGACTCCTCCTCCAACTCTTCGCTTCGCGTGAGCCATTGGGGAGCGGCCTCGAACATTGCTTCCAACCATGCCCTTGCTAACTCAAACCGCTTCACCGGTACGACGGTACGAGTCCTAACTTCGGCCTTCGATCGCCTCTGCGCGTAGCCCTTTCCATCTCCGTACCTTTTGTCTCGGCCGCCTCGACATCGGCGACGACCGCGTACAAGATGGAAACCGCCCAGCGAAGACGACGAACAATTCCCGCAACCCATGACAACTTTCCTGTGGTGGCCCTGAGCTCCCTCAACGAGATCATGCCTTTACCTTTCCATACCCTCATCTTCTCCAGGATCTCGACAGACACTTTCTTCGGGACGGACAGCACAAAGGATGCTTCACGAACATTCAGCTCCATTGCAACGCCAATCCACTTTACCATAAGGCCTCGCTCTCCTTTGTGAAATGCGAGGTTGATTCCCATAGCCAAGGCTGTATATAGGAGCATTGCGATGATGCCCTTGCGTCTGTTGGCAGGCCCCAGCACGCCGAACAGCGGGTCATCCATGTACAACTGGAGCGAGCCGTCCCTCATGATCATGGATTGCCAGAGTCTCGCCAAAGCGGAAGACGGCCTCCCCATCACCAGCGGCGCAGCCAAGAACCCGAACAGCATAGCGCAGAAAACAATGATCTCGTGCTCGTCCAAACCGGGCGCCAAACAGTTGCCCAGTTCTTCTTTTGCCACCGGGAAGTGACAATAGGCGTCGGACAATCGGCCCCCACGATCTCGATGCCCGGGTCGTCTTTGTCTTCGGCCTCGTCCCCGATGCTATGCGCTGCTATCCAATGGGTCTACTTCACCGGCTCTCTCGTTCTTCAGCTTCCACAGCAGCCTCATCATGTTGATAACGTCCGTGCCCCTGGGGAGTATGATTCTCTCTGGTACCCTTGCCCGTTCGTTCCCTCCTGATCTGAGCAAGTCAATTATGAGTCTGCGCTTGATGACGTCCTCGCTTTTCTGTTTGGCGATCAACGCGAGCTTCGAGACGGTACCTCTATATCAAATCGTCGCGCCGCCTGGTCTTTACTCATCCTTTTGCAGAAGCCCTTATCCAGGTACCGTCCGAGCTCCACGCTGGCACCCTCCGGATCCTCGAACATGCTCGTGTAGTTCTTGATCTTCGCCTGCCACTCCAGCGCCGGCATGTCCGAGGCCCCATCGCCGACCACATCCACCTCCGGAAACACTCCCCCACTACTCGGAATTTCTTTTCCCATCCCTAAGGGTGCGCCCGTCTTGGCCCAGTCGGCGAGGCGGTTTTCCGGATCGGCTGAAGCTCTTTGCCAGGCTCGCCACATCGCAGGGCCCAGTGGCGAAACGAATTCGATGTTTCTTTCAAGTTGATGGTACTCTCCTCCTTCACCTTGAGCAGCAACTTTAACTCCTCTTTCCAAGCCTTAGCTACATCCATATCCGGCTGGCAATCCTTGGAACCTTGTGACCTTGCCACCTCCATTGCTTCCGGGTGCTCCTTGGCGAACCTCCTCCCAAGCCTCGCGATGTCCCGTCCAACCTCGGCAACCTTCTCCTCGAGATGCTCGAGAAGAGATTTCTCATGCCGCCAATGGCCCGGGTGTTCTCCTGCTCTCGCCTAGCCTTCTTCGATACCCGTCGATCTGGATCGACATCTGTTGCGGCCGCCCTTGCAGACCACACCCTCTTCGACTCGGTTGGCAAAGTCGAGGGCGCCTGCTGCCGAAGAATCTTCTTCTCCTTAGACTCTAGCCATTTGACCTGCAGTTGGGATACCATCTCCTTCTTCTCGCGCAGCTCACTTCGTCACCATTCCAACTGCAAAGTCCTTTTGAATGCCTTGACCACCAATGCTGCCTACTTCACGCACAGGGCCNTGACCTGCAGTTGGGATACCATCTCCTTCTTCTCGCGCAGCTCACTTCGTCACCATTCCAACTGCAAAGTCCTTTTGAATGCCTTGACCACCAATGCTGCCTACTTCACGCACAGGGCCTTTGGGCACTCAGCCGAAGTGCCCGTCTGGGCTTTTCCCATGAGCCTTTCGTGCCGGTGGACATGAGCAACTGGCTTCTAAAGACTCAAGGTCCTCGAGCCGCCCGGCCCACATGGCTGGTTTCCACCACCGGTTCCTAAGCTCCATCTGATAAGCACATGTGTTCAACGAAACCTTCACCGTCTGAGCGTCCCTCTCGAAGGCCATCACCTCCGGGAGCAACCACATGGGTCCATCGGGCCCCTCTTGTGAGCCCGGTGGATTTTCTAACGTGCCCACCTCGGGTACCTTCCTCAGCTTCTGCGAATCCAGAACAGCTTTCAACCACTGACAACTTCGAACTGCCAATATGGTGCCCATGTCCGCGTCCCTCTGCTGTTGGATATTGTTGCTACCCAAACCATAGATGTTCCACTTATCTCGCACCGGAGGTGGACCGTGACCCTTATCGTTCCATCTAGCCCGGCTGAAAGATCCGCAAGGTGGCCCGGCATGTCCCCCGTCAATGTTGCCCTCGATGGCAGCTTTCAGCAACTCTGAGAAGGGCTCGGCTTGGCTAAGATCGGCGGGCTCGGGGCCTTTGACGTCTACGGACCTGACTTCTACGACCAGTCCTTCAGCTGCCGCTGCTGCCTTAACTGTCTCGCCCAACACATCTCTTTGGCCGCAAACAGGTGCACAAACAAGAACCTCCGCTTTGCTCTGAACTCCCCGAAGTTGGCTGATCCCCGTAGCGCTTCCCGGACTTTCGGCGGCACCGGCGGGTCCTCCACTGGCGGTGCATTGCTCAAGCCGGCATTCGAGCTAGCCTGTGAGCTCGTCATAATTCGAGCCATTCAGGTCCTTCCCTGACTCTCGTTGCCGCGATTCGGGCAATCCGCGTTCTTATGGACAGGTGACGAACAATACTGACACTTGTGCACGCGCTTCACAGGACACTTGCACTCACCGCCAACGGGGACATCGGCACAGGGACCTTTCCGGACCCCCAGCTGAAACACAAAGACGATCCAGCCTGGTCCTTCGACTTGCCTTTCCTGGTGCCTTTGGAGTCGCCCTTTGAATCGTTGGCAAACCTCTTGGGAGCACCGGCGCGAAGGCGAGCAAGCTCATCTCGCTCTTCTTGCAGCCTCCTGTTTCGGGCCAGCCTTTTGTCCTTGTTAGCCTGCTTGCGCCTCTCGCTGGCCTCAGGCGGTCTGCCGCGATCGGCACCGTCTGCGATACCAGGAATGTGAGTCCCAGCGATCATCTCCGCCGTCGCCATAGGTGCTCCTCGTCCACCGGCCGCCGTCCATGCCACCGCTGGATGCCGAACTTGATCCGACCAAAACTTTTCGTCTGCAACTAGCTCGCGAAACAGCCAAGTCGTCGGACAAAAGTCGTCGTCTAATCTTTTCAAGTCTCTCTGCTCTCGCTTTGTCTTCCGCTTGGCAAATGAGGCCCCACGAATTCGGCCATTGGACCACGAATCTTTCTACCATCTTTTCGGAACTGAGCAAATTCGACAAGGAAACCACATTCAACATCAGTGCAGCCACCTTGAACACCCGCCACGAAGACATCCATTGTTGAAAATTTTGCGGACCTGGCATTTCCTTCATCATGTAGCTTCCATCGCCTAACGGGTGATAGACTCGAAACTTCTGGGCCTTGAGCGCTCTCCGGTCAAAGGGAAGCCAGACCCCGAAATCCACATACGGAGCTTGCCCCAAAGTGCTCATTTTCTTATGCAAAGCTGCTAGCTGTGCTTCTGTCGGTTCTTCTTCTTCTGGCGGAGCACCCATAGTCAAAGTGTATCTTTGCACCCACAACTGCACCATCTCAGGCTTCGGGGGCAACAACTCGGAATCAACGGTCTGATCCAAAAGCGATGACATCTTTAGAACGCTCTCTTTCACACTCTGAACTGCTGGGCTCGCTTTTGGTGTAGCTGAAGGCCTCGGATCGATGTCAATGAAGTCGCTTTCGGCACCCCCGTCCTTCAAGAAAACACACTTCCTGCAGGAGCGCCACACCAACCCCAACTGAGCAGCCTGGATCACGCTAACACCTTGCCCTGGAGAAATCTGTGTAGCACCGATTGCGTGAGTAACGGCCCATTGATTCAAAGCTGCAATGTGCCTGATCTCCTCGCCTGGGTTCCCCATCACGTTTGTGAGAGCAGACCACAGCGCTGGATCTATACGCAAAGCTGTCAGCACATCACGGACACTGTCCCACGCCCGCACCGTAGCCGCCGCAGGTAATGCCATGATCCGCTGCTCGCGCTCCCAGAGGAAAAATCAGACACTTCGGGCATCCGAGCCTTCACGGCTGCCCTTCGGAAGCATCTGATGCCCTCCCTCCACCCTAAATTATCTTGCGCACATTTGCCTCAGATCGCAGGGTCACTTTATGACGTTAATGATGCTGCTATACATTAACGATCTAGGTTCTCTATGTAAAATCCTAGTGGTGTGCTCTCCCAGACGAGCTATAGGACAAAATGTAAGCCCCCGGCCACTGCCAGGTTTTTCCGAACCACTCCGATGCCATCCAAACCCTAATCCCTGAACTCTGAACTTTGCCGCTTGTCGGCCGTGGTTCGGGGCCCTTCTGCCCTAACCCACAAAACCCCAAGAAACCTGCAAGACCATGATAGATTCAGAAATGTTTGCAGTGCCACGAAACACATGAGCTGACAGGCCTGAAGCGGTCATGCTGCTCACTAGAGTCACTAGACAGACGAACAAAACAGCCAGATCGAAGACGGCTTGCTGTTTCCTCTCATGTTAGGGATCCAGACAACCCAGGTATGCATCTGCAAACTCAAGGTTGCCCTGTACATTTTCCTGCAATCTACCGCGTTCGTGCTCCAGCCGCTGATGGGTGGCAGAACCGGCTAATCGTGCAACAAAAGCATGACGCAAATGATGACTAAGGAAGGCGTGGCGCCCAAAGATGCCGGCGCGGCACATCAAGCAGGGCACCAGGCACACATTAACATGGGACATCGGCAACCGACTGCTGCGACCGAACATGGGGAAGCGCACATCGATCCGAAACGCAGAGCCAACTACGCAGCCCTGCTACTTATCAGGGATACGCTTGTAATGGTTGCCCAAGCACTTGTGGCCACGGCAGCTGCAGCGCACGCAAAGGGCCACCTCAAGGAACGACCGCAGGCTTCGATGAGAGTGAGCCGTTCGCTCATTAGATGCAAATTAGAAGGCGATGCCGTGACTTCTTTGAAACATACAGCCTCCATGCCTACAAACTGAAGGCCCCGGCCAAGATGCCGACCAGGATGACCAATAAAAGGCTCCGAATCACCTAGAAGGTGCACATCAACTTTGCTCGAAAATTCAGCTTCTGGGCAGAGAGGCCTTGCATGTGGGCACCCGAATGCAGTGCAAGGGACTCTTCAGGTTTTCGTGCAAATAACAACCTTGTGCACATGGATAGACAGCTCGGATCTATGCATGCAAGATGTCCTGCGGGCTTCAACAGCAGCAAGCTCTTGTCGGATTCAGAAGCAACAAGGGTTCCTGCTGAGCATCCCACGGCGTTCCACAGGCCCGCTTGGAAGATAAAGACGTACACGCCTTTGTCATTCAGCCAACGACTAAGTCGCTATCAACATTTCCACAAGAACAGTACAGTGCTCGCGAATCGACCTCACGAGCTCTGACATAGGAAAGAAGCCCTAGTGCGGGGTCGAAGGCCACGTCTTAGGGATTAAATCTGTGGCTTCCGACCTGCGCTGGAAGGCTTTTAACCCTGACTTACCGGGTTGGAGGTTGAAGGCTGTGTCAAGCACAGGATTACTTCATCTTTGCACAGAGGACAAGAGAGTCAGATCCCTTCGTCTAGTTCTGCCTATATGCTGCTGTGCCTCTGCTCCACAATGGCCCCCATTGGCCGATGCCGACTCTCTACTGCAAGCTGCACAAGCTTCAAGCTGACGAGTTGCTCACGCCCGCAAACTCCATGTACGTCCACACGGGATCCGGGTTGACCGTGCACCACTGGCCGGCAGGGCATGCGAGGCCAGATTGCATCAAGTTGAGCGCGTTCTGCTAAGCTGCTGAGCTAGGTTCTCATAACCCTACGCCCCCAGCTTCAGTCAATGACTTGCACGACTTTCTGCATCATGCAACAGGTTCACAGGGCCTACTTGCTGCAGGACGCTACCTGTGGCACCCTCCAGCCAGATGTCATAAGATGATGTGGAGCATACCTTTCGCGAAGAGCTTCCACTGCCAAAGGCCACGGAGTGCTATCTCCGACAACGCCTACTCAGAATGCAAACTCCAAAGACGCTGATTGCCGAGCCGGGCCACCATAAGATGACATGGTCAGTGTATATGGAGTTCTCGGGCCAGAACTGGCGATGATCGACACCTCATGCAGGAGACAGGGAAACACATGGAGGCAGCGTCGTCTTGACTTCTGCCCACTGAACACCTGCAAGAAGCTATCCCACATCACAATCATCATAAAAGGGTGTTGTGGCGAGCCGTGTAAACCGATAACATGAAGATCGTGTGAGGTCCAGGCTGTTGGTTGCACGACTTGATACACTGATACACAATAATAGCAGCAGATACCTGTGACATTATGATGCGCTCCGGTCCCCATCGTGAGTTCACATGTCAGAGAACCCTCGCCAGCCTGCTGCACAATCCGTCGAAGCATTTCTGCAGATCCGATGCGTGCCCCACACCGGGTCGGAAAAGAATTCCTGAAAGTCCACTCGCTCTGTCAAACTAGTCCTTTGACGACGCACTTCTGACACCCTTGCCTGACAGCACATGCCCTGGCAGAACAGAAGTAATGGATTCCGGCAGCTGCAGAATTTCTTGCAGGCTTTTAGGTTTTTAGGCATGTATATACGTATGTATGTAGGTATGTATGTATGTCTGCATGTATGTATGCATGGATGTATGTATGCATGGATGTATGTATGCATGGATGTATGCGCATGCATTTGTATACGTGTAACAACCATTATTTGGATATGTACATGTACCTGATACGATACAAAACAATATAGTACAAAATAGCAGTTTCTAGTGTAATAAGACTAAAACTTAGCCGAAATAAGATGTAATGTTACAAGCTTATTGTAGTACAATACAATATGTGTTAGGACATGTGTCATATGAAATATACAACAAACAACTTGCCATATATAGCATATACCATACAATGTGTAATATAGAGTGCACGAGTTGACCTTTTCCCATGTATACTAGTAAACCCACAGACAGATATGCATATATGATGTATGTACATATGTACGTAGGTAAGTACTTGAGTACAAATGCGCGCATGTACGTATGTATATATGCATGTATGTATGTATGTGTGTGCTTGCTTCAATGGCCCTGGTGCAGCCAAGATTCGTACGGCAACGGCACATACGGTGCATGCTTGGTGTTCCAGGGATAACCTCGGAGTTGGGGACAGAAGAAACCGCATTTTTTTAGCGATGACAAAGCACCGCCGATCCACAGCTCCATTTTTGTCGAGTAGCTAGGCGCCGTGTCTTGGCCATTCGTCAATCGGATGACGGGCACAGGCTGGTGGTTGCGCGCCACGCTGTTCAGAAAGTACTGTCCTGGGCTTCGTTGATTCGTTCACTCGATAAATTCGCAGAGCATGCACAGAAAGCGCACATTTTATCTTGGCACGCCGTCGTAACTCGTCACAAAGACTGAGATGTACAGACCAGTCCCGACAGCACATGATTGCCCATCTGCTGGCCAAAACCGCACAAGAGCTCTGCCTGAGCATGCACGGGCAACAATCCCGCAAGCTCCCGCGTGTTCGCCTTTGTGCGAGTATGAATCCTGACTGCCCTCGGCCCGAAGAAAGCAGAATTTTGGAAGGTCTGAAGTGACGCTGAGAAAAACATCTTCCAGAAGTTGAGTATGCTTTCCTTCCCTCAATGCTGCAGCTGAGTGGGTAGCACCCACAAAAGCTCGCGCGAGTTTGGTGATTCATTGGTACTGCTGAGTCCGGATACTTGGCACCAAATCCCGAGTCTCCCGCTACATACTCGCTAAACAGACTCGTACATGTGCGATACCATCTGCAAAGTTTTGGTGACACGAGAGGCTACTTTGCCTGCCAGGGTCCAGCCCGGACAAGTCGCGCGCCTGAAATACTCTATTTCTGGTAAAACAAATGGGCGCGACATCCTGCCATCATGACTATGATTGTCATTGCCATTGCCACGGCATGATTACAAACAGCGTCGGCAGATTCATCCTTGCCATCAAAAGAAGGACCATAGTTATCAGCTCCGTCCTTATCATCCTCAAGTGCAGCGTTATCAACTTATCAACATCTTCGACGACATCACGATTATCATCATCAACAACATCAACAGCAACATGGTCCTCGTCATCCACATGTCTATCGCCGGTGTCAACAGCATCATCAGCTGCAAATGACCACATGATCACCGTCACCGTCTTCACTGCCACTGCTATGGGCTATTATCTGAATATGAGGTCTAAAGGAAAGCCAGGCATCTGTAAGCTTCGTTGCCTGTCATCGGTGGCTCAAGCACATAGGACAGCGCAACCTTGCAGAACAACACGTCTCTCGGCCCTTCTGGGATTTCAATGTCAGTAGCAGCAGAGCCGTGAACACAATCCACCTTCGACTTCTGCGGCAGCACAGTGCGTTGATGAGACTCAGCTCCGGGCATTGTAACCTGACACGTCCCAGCACAGCATGCCGCTCCACCCGGTCTATCACAGGCCGTGCATGAAAGCTACATGCTGCCACTCCACCATCGGCATTCGATGCTCAAAGTGAGCTGCATGGCTGGCCACAAATAACCAGCCACCAGCCATTAAGTGCAAGTTGTTTTGAAAGGACAGTCGGTTTGAAAGGATTTGTCAGAGTCGGTCGTGCAACTTTCGCAACTCGACACCCAAACTGCAGGCGGCTTCAAGATCGTCAAGACACCGAGGTTGGTGAGCCCAGCGATCATGATGGATGAGACTGCTCCACCCAAGGAATGGCCTCAGTAACACCGCCCTCACCAAAGCTCAGAACTGTCGCATCTTATGACTTCTTGAGCAGTGGTAGGTAGTGGACATGGTCGTTGTTCACAGCTCTAAACGGTGAAAAGTGTGTGTGTGTGTGTGTGTCTCTGTATACAGTCACATACACGCACATGTGTACATGCATTCAACTGTATAGGGTATAGGTCTAGGTACAGTACATAGACTACACCTTCGTACCGATATTTTACGGACATACATGACATACAGACATACATGCACACATACATACATACATACATACATACAGACAGACAGACATACATACAGACATACATACATACATACACTACCAGTCCATTACCATTCCATTTCCATTCCACTACCATTCCATTACCATTCCATTCCGTTCCATTCCATAACATACATACATACATCCATCCATCCATCCACCCATCCACCCATCCACCCATCCATCCACCCATGCATGCATGCATACATACACACACACAGCCACAAATATGTACATGCGCACATGCTCTTGCCCACATACCGGTCTATGTACCTAAGTTGCACTGATACATGATGCACCGATGTCTGCAGGTAGCCTCTGGAGGCAACTACCGCTCGGTTTGCTTCTCTATCGTCATCTTTCACACGAGAATGAAACTCCGCAAAGTGTCCGGTGATCCAGACGGAGTCGCCATCCTCGCTCAAGCCGTTCGGATGGAAGCCATGGAATAGTGCAGAATTACAGCTTCGAAGGCCTAAACCACTGCTATCAAAAGTCCTCGCGACTGCAGCCGTGAGCATCCTGGGCGAGGGCACGGGTTAGCTGCAACCGCGGCCACTCGAAGTGACGCAAATCTTTCTTTCCATAATACTTTTCCAACAATCAGGGCCTCAGCGACAACGAGCAAGAATCGTTTCTTCGATGCAGATCGAGCGCTGAGTCACTGGTTTCACCGCTCTTGTGGCTAAGATTGCCGCTCCGATGCTGTTATGGATGATGTACCGGTGCTGCTCTCGATGCTTCTAAAGACGGCTATGGCGCAAAGCACCATCTCATCCATGCAGATGTGGGTTAGTTGGAGCCTACGAGGCGCGCCTTTGGATTCGCAAGTCTGAAGACTCTGACCAAACAACAACCAAACACACACACACACACACCCGCACACACACACACACACACACGCACACACACACCAATTTCACAATTGATATCTGCGAGTGCCAGGTACATTACTCGTTCTGTTGGACTCGCCGGCCCTGTGGTATATGCCAAGATTCAAGATACTTCTGGATATCAGGCAGAGCACGATCATAGACGCCAAAATAGCCTGCGAGAGTCTGTTGCGGGGACAGTTCTTCAGTCATTCCAGATTCCTCCTGACGTTGCAGGAAGGCTGTGCTCACCGGACAACCTGTACATCTGTGTGGAGATCTGGAGATTCGGAACCGGACCAACCCACTGGGAGGTGTGCCTTTGTGTAAGCGGCAGTCTGGGCATTGTGACCACTCCGGATCCATCATTCCCTCAGTAGCCAGTGGCGACACAGCCAGCAGAAGCTTAGCCAGTGTGCATGCAGCCGCTGCTGCTCGTTCTGCTCACATCGACATGACACATGCATGCGTCATCAGAGGTCCCCATGCGTCCCAACTCTGAGGCGAAGGGCCATCTGAAAATTCGATACCCAGTTAGCCTTGTTCGAGCTCCCGCGAGTAACGACGAAGCATCCTTTGGAAGGAACATCCTGCGACAGGCTTTGCGACAAGCCTAAACACACGCTGATGAACGTCTGCCTTCGCATCGTCGTTGGTGCGGACAAACTGACCCAGAATGAAAAAGTTCGCCTGGAGCGTTCGTGTTGACTAGTGATCGGGGCAGGTCGGCACGCGCCACGAAGCTTGAGCGTGATCGCCAACCCCTCCCTGCGCTGAATGCTCAAATCTTGGCTCCGAGGGCACAAAGAATTCAATGTTGTGAGCCATGGGCAAATCTGGGCATCGCCAGGCCTCGGGATCTCCGTGGAACCTCGGAGTTTCAGGCACTTTCCACTTGCGGGTCCAGGAAAAAATGCTTTGAGGTTCCCAAAAAAGCGAAAGCCTTCACCGAGGGACGGCACAAACAGCTTCTCCACAGAGCCCTTCACAACCTCCAACCATTGCAGATCCCACGCACGGCCACGTAGCAACGGGAAGCCTGGCCTCAAAGCCTGCGCGGTCACAAGCAGGACACTGCTCCACCCGCGCCGCCTGCAGCTTGTTCCTTCCGGGAGGCTGAAAGATAAGGTTTAGGGTTTAGGTTAGGGTTGAGGGTTTAGGGCTTAGGGTTTAGGGTTTGGGGTTTGGGGTTTGGGGTTTGGGGTTTGGTGGAGTCCCAGGACGGTCCCGCAGTATGAATAGGCTGCCAGCCTGGCGACAGGGGAGGCAGTGAGGGCTCAGGGCTCTCCAAGAGCAACATGCGAGTCCGAAGGTCCGCGCCTGCCCATCGCCAAGGCCTTGAGAACTGCTACAACTCTACGATTATAATGTGGCACACGCCTGAGAGCTGAGACACATACCAGGAAGACTTAATAAAACGGTTGATGGTCTATGCGCCTGTCTACTACTGAGTTGCGCCCGTACCAGCCACAGCAAGTCTGCCAAGGAGCAATGGAGGGATGGAAGAGAGCCGTGATCTCCTGCTCCGCTACTCTCGCGGCGAGAACTCCGGAGTTCCGGGCCCCCTGCAGCTTCGGCTCCTCGTCGGTGGGCCCGACGAGTTCGGCCTGCACATCACTCTTTTCATCACCTTTCTTGGGGGTTCATGTGCTCCGCCATGGCCTCCGCCTGCGCGTCGGCAAAGGCCAGGCCAACCTCGAAGTCCAGGACTTAGGAGCACACGGAATGGGAAGTCGAGGCCGGCACCTTGACCAGGAGAATCCCTGCCAATGCCTGACACTCGCTTAGGCCGGCTGCAAGCTTTCTCTCACCTCCCCCGTGCGTCACGGTGTGGAAAACCGCCCGCCTTCCAGAAGCCCATGCTAGAAGCCATGGCTCCCACAGATGCTCTTCTGAGATTGGACCCGATGCCCGGCCGCCCGAGCCCTGCCTCGAGTCGATGTGCTGTGGGGTTTCTAGAGGCCTTGAGGGGCCCTTTACTGTGAAGTCGTCTGCCATGGGTCACACTGTCGCCTAAGGAAGTCCAGAAACTGTGAATAGGCCGTGATGGCTCCCGCTTGAGCCAGCAATGCTGATGAGGCTCGAGATAGGCTCGAGCATTGCTTGTTGAACAGCACTTTGGTCAGCGAGCGATTGAACACCAGTTTTCCGGTACCGAGCTTTCTTCTCAACCAGTCCGCGACAATCGTCTCGATGTCACATGCAAGTGCAGATGCTCAACAAATGAACAACAGCAGGCTGTCTCGACATGATCCGGATTTTGGACTTGCCTGCTGCCGGACCGAAGGCGTTAAAACTGCCGTGGCTCTTCAACATCTTGTGATGTGACGCCAGATTTGACAGACTTTGCGTGCGAGCCGGAGCATGTGCAGTTCGGACATTGATCTGTCTTTCAGCTCGTTCAACAGACCAGTCAGTGACCTTCAAGCACATGCGCCGGCTCTTTGGCTCATCAATCCCCCAACGGATAGGCCTTTGAGCAGTATGAGGCTGCACAAGCCTAGCAACTAGCAGTGTGCCTGGCCTCCCTTCGCTGCATTGCTTTCCACAGCGTGCCGTGTGAGTGCGACATCATGCCTGGGAAGACATGACAATTCCAACACGAAGCTAAGTCTCCATGGTTCTCAAGAGGTGCCCGCCTGCTGAACGGCTCCAACCACCACGGTGGGCTGGCCGGGCTGGCCCGGTTTCGGCCCGTCGTCGAGCTTCGCGTTGCAGCACTGGCAGCAGACGCAGCAGCCCAGGCTGGCAGCGACGATGCCCAGCACGCATGCGGCCCAGCCAAAAGCTCCGATGTACACCACAAAGAATCCCAGGGCATTGCATGTGGTGGTCAAGCTGTCCCTGTCTAGCTGAGTGCATTGGATTTCTCCTGGACAAAGGTCGTCGCAAATGTGATCGACGAAGGGTCCGCAGGCGCCCATNCAAGCTGTCCCTGTCTAGCTGAGTGCATTGGATTTCTCCTGGACAAAGGTCGTCGCAAATGTGATCGACGAAGGGTCCGCAGGCGCCCATGGAACCCAAGAACGGGACGACCAGGGAGGCGAGTCCCAAAATGATGGCGATGGCGGCAAGGACCTGTGCAGCGGCTCTTGTGACTTCATGTCCCACTGCTGTCTCATGCTTCCAGGAAAAGCAACAGCGAGGCTCACTCCTTCCCGTACTGCTTGAGCACACCGCAGCACAAGGGCAGCGAGGCAATAATCACCATCAGCAAGCCAAGGACTATGCCACCAATGGAGCCACCAAGCAGTCCCGCTTCGAAGGCCGCCTCGGATGTCCAGAGTGCTGGCAAACCGTCTGCGAACGCTCACGTTCCGGACAACTGCGACAAAACCAAAAAGAAGCAACCGTCGCGTGACCTGGTCGAACACTTTGCCCTCGCAGGCCATGGCATGCATCACGCCCGCCGAGAGCACAAGGAGGCCGCGGGAAAGAGCCATCTTCGGGTCCTCAGCAGCAGGGNGCAACCGTCGCGTGACCTGGTCGAACACTTTGCCCTCGCAGGCCATGGCATGCATCACGCCCGCCGAGAGCACAAGGAGGCCGCGGGAAAGAGCCATCTTCGGGTCCTCAGCAGCAGGGCGATGCCACAGCAAGCTGCATCAAAGGCTCACAGTGCAGGGCATGCTCGCGATGCCAGGCCTGGTCACCAATGGGAGTCGGAAGCTGCAATGGATCCCGTTTGCACTTGAGCCACCACTTGCAAGACTGAGCTCGGAAGGCTCTGTTGCGAAGGGCTACTGCATGCACACCAATCGATCTCGCAAACACCATCTGGCTTCTTTCACCACTCGCGTACTTCGCAGCAGCTGTGTTCTCGCAGCAATCATTCTGATGCCACGCTGACAACTGAAGATCTCAAGATCTGAGACCTAACTGGAATTCGGCAGAAGGCTGCTCCGCATCACTAAACAAGGATACGGTACGAGTATGATTCAGTATGATGCAGACTTGTGACTTGTGACTTGTCTTCTGCCGGACCAAAGACTTCGGGCTGCTGTCTGGCCGTGGCTATTCAACATGTTGTGCGATGTGCCACCAGCTTCGACAGCAAAAAATGCATGCAGAGTGGAGCATGGAAGCTTGCAACGTGAGAGGGTCGTTNGACTTCGGGCTGCTGTCTGGCCGTGGCTATTCAACATGTTGTGCGATGTGCCACCAGCTTCGACAGCAAAAAATGCATGCAGAGTGGAGCATGGAAGCTTGCAACGTGAGAGGGTCGTTTAAAGCGTACCCTTTTCAATGCAGAAAGAGGAAAGAGCTCTTTGCAAGGTTTCTACGCCCGATTGCCATGCAGACCTGGCGGAGAAAATTTCAGCTGGATGTAACTGAAAGCATGTCCCCTTGCCGTCCCTTGCCTCTACAGCAGCTCCCGGCTTCTATGCCGCGGCAGCATTACTGCTTCGCATGCCGCATCATCCCTGAGCAGGATCCCGTGACGCACGTCTCAAACAGACACAAGACTCAAGACCGAACGCGGTCCCTCCCAGACTGCCAGATCCGCAGCGGTATCGGGTCCCAGCCTGCTGAACGGCTCCAACCANGCAGCAGCCCAGGCTGGCAGCGACGATGCCCAGCACGCATGCGGCCCAGCCAAAAGCTCCGAGGTAAACCACCAAGAATCCCAGGGCATTGCATGTGGTGGTCAAGCTGTCCCTGTCTAACTGAGTGCATTGGATTTCTCCTGGACAAAGGTCGTCGCAAATGTGATCGACGAAGGGTCCGCAGGCGCCCATGGAACCCAAGAACGGGACGACCAGGGAGGTGAGTCCCAAAATGATGGNAGGGTCCGCAGGCGCCCATGGAACCCAAGAACGGGACGACCAGGGAGGTGAGTCCCAAAATGATGGCGATGGCGGCAATGACCTGTGCAGCAGCTCTTGTGACTTCATGTCCCACTGCTGTCTCATGCTTCCAGGACTCTCTCAACACTGGACAAACCGAAAAGCAACAGCGAGGCTCACTCCTTCCCGTACTGCTTGAGCACACCGCAGCACAAGGGCAGCGAGGCAATGATCACCATCAGCAANAGCAGGATCCCGTGACGCACGTCTCAAACAGACACAAGACTCAAGACCGAACGCGGTCCCTCCCAGACTGCCAGATCCGCAGCGGTATCGGGTCCCAGCCTGCTGAACGGCTCCAACCACCACGGTGGGCTGGCCGCCCTGTTTTGGCCCGTCGTCGAGCTTCGCCTTGCAGCACTGGCAGCAGACGCAGCAGCCCAGGCTGGCAGCGACGATGCCCAGCACGCATGCGGCCCAGCCAAAAGCTCCGAGGTAAACCACCAAGAATCCCAGGGCATTGCATGTGGTGGTCAAGCTGTCCCTGTCTA
>BGNK01000522.1:144207-175446 GCA_003297005.1 Symbiodinium sp. clade A Y106
AGCAGCATCCATTTCCTGGAGGCGCTCAGAGAGGGTGGTGTCGTCTACCTCCACAGCAGTAAAGGATGTGAGGGTGGAGTTGACATTCTCATCCACATGAGCAGCCAGGTTATGGGCCATGTTCTCCCAGTCCTGGTCGCTGTCTCCTTCGTCACGGGGAACAGGGAGGCTTTCGACCGTCTCCAGGCTGGAGGCCAGGACATCATCGACATCGACAGCAGGGGCGAACGACGACATGACNCTTCGTCACGGGGAACAGGGAGGCTTTCGACCGTCTCCAGGCTGGAGGCCAGGACATCATCGACATCGACAGCAGGGGCGAACGACGACATGACCGAAAGTCACACGGGAGAGAAAGCGAGAGCGAAAGCTTTGAAATTTTCAAGGACCCACGGTCCACAATCTTGAGCCAAAATGGCATAAGCCATTTTGGCAGACGTCTCCTGACATAACCCTTGCAAACCGGCAAGCTCTCGCAAGTAGTTAAAATAGACGCATGGCCCGCATGATGCGTTAATATGAGGGTCACACGGATCTGGAAGGCCTGTGGGCTACCTACTGGTCTACCGATCTTGCCTGCATGGCACAACCTGCCTCGCAGGCCTTTGGAGGTGGCTCTGGTCCAGAAACCACGCTATCAATCAGAGCAAGCGACCAGGCGGGTGAGCGCATGTCTCAGAATGGACGATGCAGCTTCAACGTTACCGCAGCGGATGCCGGATGGACAGCTGTCGAGATGCTCGAGTTACGCAACTGAAATTGCTATTGCATAAGCGACCCGACTACAGCCGTGCAGCCACGAACTGCAGGCTGCAACTGGACTACAACTGTCACATCGCTCAGGCACCATAGCCACCCGCATGCAGAAAGCGCGCATGGTGCTCTAGGTGCTCACCTCGGTTGCCGCCAGTCAACTTAGGATGTCATGTTCGGACTTTCAGCACCGGCAGCACCAATACAACACAGAGGTGCAACACTGCTGCTTGACTGATTGCACGAAAATGCAAGTTGCAGTAACCCCGTACTACCCATGCAAGATAATGATACTGCCAGTACGATCCAAAACTGCTAGACCGGGTCTTCTCGTTCGGGCGAGAGTCGAATGAAAGTCGACATGAAGTAGTACGAGTGGTCATACCCAGCCTGCATCCTGCGTTGCAAGATCTCGAATCAGTCAGTTGGAGCAGAGACCGTTGCCAAGAACATCCAGGCACGCTCCTGAAAACCCGGTAAGCTTCCGAACTCCTCACTAGAGTCACTAAGAGGTTGCTGGCTGCTTGCATCACTGCCTCTGCACAAGGCTACGAGCCAGCAGTTTTGCTAGTTGCCCCGCCCATGCAACAAAAGGTTCATGTCCTGAAGGTGATTGGGACTTTCGCCTGCTGTGCTGCGGCCATGAAGGCCAATGGCTGCAACTGGTTCACGTCGCCCACGAGAAAGCTGTCGGCCTCGTTTGCAGCTGCATACTCCAGCTAGCACCTAACAATCCGACGTGCTGCCAAAAATGCATGCGACGAGTAGCCGTCCCACAGTCGCACAGGATATGCAGATCTTTGCCTCCGTCGGCAGACACGACGTCCAAGCCACAGAGTAGAAGCATATCTTTAGAACAGCACTGCATAGCACGAAGTACGTGCAAGTCTGGCGAAACTGTTCCATTTCTTCTTCGGGAAGAAAGCCAAATAGCAACAAGCGTTCTTGCTCGCATATGCACAAGTTGCATCCACACAACCAGCATGGCGCTCACGTGGCCAGCAAAGAGGTGAAGCGCGGAAACTGAAGTCGCGCCTGTGTACTGCGAGATGAGCTCGGTGGCGTCGTACTGCTTCCAGCCCTGCTTGGATTGGGGGACTTCGTCTTTTCGTGTTCTGTGAGGGTCTGTCAGTTTGGCCCAAACCCTGCCTGCTGGTCCTCCCCCAAGTAGAGCTTGAAAGCTTTCTGCCCCCAAGGAACGTTCATTGGGTTGCAGATTGGGGCAAAGGCAGACACCGAAGTGTACCTCAGTCAGAAACCGGCAAAGCTTCTACTCCTCATCAAATTACAGAGTTCCTTCGCACCTCTCTGGGTTCTTCATGGCGATAGTCAGTGCACCGTGGCCGCCCATAGAGTGGCCTGAGCTCCGCGTTTTAATTCCTGGCACGACTCACCTCCCCTAGCCTCCCCTCATTCGCCCATTGCCAAGCTAAGCGGATGCTACGCGAGGCCGAAACAAACGGTGAACGCTCAACACCAAACCCAACAAGCTCTCCAGACACCTCAGCCACAACCCCTAACCGTCCCTAACGCCTACATATCGACACCCTGGATCACAGCAACTGAGTAGCCGGAGATTGCGCGCTTGGAGCTGACGGGAAAGTTGGCCTCCCACGAGCGATGGCAATGATGAGGATGATGCTGCTGCTGCTGGTGGCGGTGGTGGTCATGATGATGAGGATAAAGACGAGAATATGAAGAACAAGATTATCGTCATCATGACGGTGATGATGACGACAGCGACGGAAGTCGCGGCAGCCGCAGCGCACGAACAGCAAACAACAGCGCGAATAAGGTTGAGCGTCAGAAATAGCGTTATCGTCGTCATCATCATCACCAGCATCACCAGCATCATCATCATCATCATCATCATCATCAATATCATCATCATCATCATCGACGTCATGATCGCCATGGTCATCTCCTCCCGCATTGCGATGCTGCTCTTCATCATTAGCATCATCTGCTTTCTCACATGTACCGTCATTGTCATCACGACCACCAAAATCATCGTCACAGTCAACATCATCATGCCGACCTCACCCGAAGTGATCGCTCAGCGATCACCGAACCCCAACTCGTTCCCAGCAGCCCTCCCTGGGCCTCCACAAAGGCAGGAAGCTCCTTGACCACAAAATCATACCTTGCCCCGGCACAACTCCTTCGATAGCCATGCACTGCAAAGTTCAATTGAACTGCTAAGTGGCATGTTGTAGTGGGTCTTGTACTTGTCCGTCGTGGCATTCAAGTAGAACCCAGCTCCGATTCCAAAATCGTAGGCGTGCGGCTCCTGCTGATCTCGCTGAAGACTGTAGCAGGCATCGAAGACCCGCAATGGCCGGGCAGGGACATGTTCGACTCGACCCTACGATGACTCGTGCAGCTCCTCGTCTGGTACACCATCGCCCCTTGGAGAGGTATCCGGCATCACCAAAACAACCTGCAATCTGCTTGCGATGCTTCAACCTCGTGCCGACAATCCGACAGACGAATGCTATGTCTGCAGACCTTGGTGCAACCACTGGCAGTACGAAAACTGTCAACATTGCCACTGCCATCCCATTACTGTTGCTGCTACTTGTTCCCTTAACCTTCACTATTTCAACTTATTACTTTCGTTGTGCTTTGCCATTTGCAATACTATTGATGCCAGCTTTTGCAAGAAAGCACTGCTACTGCTACTGTGCTACTGATACTGTGCTACTGCTACTGTGCTACTGCTACTGCTACTGCTACTGCTACTGCTACTGCGACTGCGACTGCGACTGCGACTGCGACGACTGCGACTGCGACTGCGACGACTGCGACTGCGACTGCGACTGCGACTGCGACTGCTGATGCTACTGCTAGTACTGCTGCTACTACTACTACTAGACTACTCTGCTACCGCTACTGCTACTGCTGCTGCAACTGCAACTGAAACTGCAACCGCAGTTGCTACTGCTACTTCAGCTGCTACTGCAACTGCTATTCCTACTGCTACTACTACGACTACTGCTACGACTGCTAGTACTACTGCTAGTACTACTGCCAGTACTACTGCTAGTACTACTGCTCGTACTACCGCTCGTACTACTGCCCGTACTACTGCTCGTACTACTGCTAGTACTACCATTACTACTACTACTACTACTGCTGCTGCTGCCGCTGCTGCTGCTACTACTAAGCGTCTCGGCTCGTTCAGGCTGGCTTCGAGTTCCACGCCTGAGATTGAGGTTCACCGCATCCCTCAGAACGATGATGAACGTGCTCCCTCTTCTGATCATGTGACCCCTCCCGCTGGAGACAACACTGTGCCTGATGCAGCGAGAGAAGCCTTAGCTGCTACTGAAGCCAACCAGCCTGAGGCTGCTCCGAAGATAGAGCTGGATTCGAATGTTGGTGCACCCTCGGACTCTCATTGCACCGCAGAGAATTACATGCAGGGTCCTTGCTACAGGTCTTCTCTTGAGTTGTTGAGCTGCTCTCCTAGGGACACTTTAATCAACTCCGCTACTGCTGTCAGGACTGCTGCCTATGCCCAGCGCCTCGATTACAACGTGGCGTGGCCAAGGCCCCTCTCTGCACCGCCTCGTTCTGCACTTGCCTTCCTGCCCCTTCCACGCTCTGTCATTGTCCAGGCAGGTGATACGGTGATACTTCTGGTAGTGCCAAAGTGTTTTGTCTCAAACCCTTGGATGTCTCTCTGCTTGATCTCGGCGCCACTCTGCCCATGGAAGATTCCGACTCCGATGCCCTCTTCCAGGTCCAGGCCACCCCGGATTACAGGACCTACCTGCCGAGAGCGCACATGGAGACTCGGCTGCCACGACTGCGCCCATAAGGCTAGCTCCCCAAAGGGACAAGCCCTACCCGCCCATATTTGCCCGCACTCCGGTCCGTGATCTTCTCGCACCTGTTCCTCCCCGTCAACAAGCGAGTGGCCAGAACGCGGCAGATGCACAGCCGAGACTGGGCAATCTGACTTCAATGCCAGATTCGCCTGTGGAGCTCTCTTCCTCGTCAACAGGAGACCGAGGCCCTCCTATCTTTTCGGCGTATGGGTGGCCACCTGCTTCTTCTTCTGCAGCTGTTCCTGTCCACCTAAGGCCTGCTGCGGTGTGGAGCTGCCCGGCGACTTCAAGATCGAGGACCTAGAGCCTTTCACTCCACCCGCCCCGCCAACAACGGCAGCTCGGGCTCGCCCTCCGGCTGCTCCCGCAGCCGCAAAGATGCTGACACGAGCAGGATATAGATGTGTACAGTGCTTCGCCATTCGGTCTGACGCCAATGCAAGGTCGTGCATACAAGTTCTGCGCGACTGTTCATTTGTAGGCCAGACACTCTCCTCTCTTCCCCCTTCTTGCTCTCCTTAGGGGCTTTGTCACGGAAAGATGGACTCATGGTGCTGATTGAGAAGTCCTTCGTCTCTTCTCAGGCCACACGCTCCTCTGCCGTTGTTCCTGGTCGCCTCCTTCAGCTGCGCCTTGACCTCGAGCCATGTATACACATCTTTGCCCTCTACAGCATGTCTGACCACTCCATCAATCCGGATTGTGTCAAGAATAGGGAAAAGGTTTGGGCTGGTCTGCAGTCATGCATCAGGCGTACCGTGGCGTTCGCAGCTGGTCATTGCGGGCGACTTCAACACCCCATGTTCCCTATCTCTCCCTCATGCCGGGCAGGGTCTTCTCCAGGCCGCGGATAAGGTAAGGCAGAGTGATCAGGACCGCCTACATCACACCATCACTGAGTTCAACCTTTGTGTCCTTAACTCCTGGCAGCGTCGCAAACACTCCAGTACCTATCGGTTTATCACGGACAAAATTCATCATGAGACCCAGATCGACTTCATCCTGTTTAGACTGAGGGACACCGACCCCCAAGCCAGGGAAACCCGTACTACCACTGCCCCGTTTGCCTCTACAAAAGGCATGCATCAAATTCCGCTCCTTGCAAGCCTAGCCTCCCCCGTCCCACTCTTCCACAGCGTACAAGACCGACCCCGCCAAAGCTTACTCCAGCCAGCATCATCTCGCAACTTTACGACGACCCCTCTCTTGCTGTCGTCTTCAAAAACCGAGTACAATCTCTTCTGCCACAGCTTCCGTCCCACTCCGACTCGGTTGACTCAAAAACTGTTCTCCCCCAAGCCTGGCTCCAGGTCTGCCCTGCACGTCGCGGTCCCTCTCTAGCTCTATCCCAGCCACAACGGCAGCACATCAGTCACACGCAAGGTCTGGTTCGTCAACTTCGGCGTCTGCGCGCCCTCAAGGCACGTGCTCCAGACTCATTCTCTGTTCTCAGGGGGTGGTTGCTTGCGGCTAAGCTTTCCCGTGTCCAGCGTCTTCTTCACAAAGCCTGTCGCCTTAAAAAGCGTCTCAGGCTCGAAGCTATCCTGTCTGAGGCAGAAGCATCACGGCACTCTCACGCCATCTTCAGTGCCATCAAACGGCTTGCTCCCAAGTCCAGATATCAGCGTGTCCAATTCAAGGATTCTCAGGGCTGTATCCTTTCCCCCGCAGCTGAAGCCGAGCATGTTTGCTGACTACTTTAGGACTTTAGGAGTGTCTATAGCAGCGCGCACATCCACTCCCATCACCTCGCCCATCACAGGCATGCGCTTCACTGCTGATGAACTTTCCTTCGCATTCAGCAAACTCCAGCCTCGTAAAGCACTACCCAGTACTACCCAGTAAATTCGTGCCGGCACGCCTCTGGAAAGAGGCATCGGGGGTCCTTGTTCCACTAATGCTTCCAGCTGTCAATCTTGAGAGCAGCACTCTCCCTCCTAAATGGCACGAAGTGCAAATATGCACCATTCCGAAGACAGCGATTGTCAAGCTCCCGAAGCAGTTGCGCCCTATCTCCCTCCTTCATCCTGGAAGCAAGCTGCTGGCCACTATGGTAGCTCACAGAGTCCTGCCTAAAGTTGAGCAGTACCTCCTCCTCACCACAATGGGGATATTTGCCAGGTCGATCGACTGGCGACGCTCTCGAGGCTGTCTGTGCTCACCTCGCACAGGCAAGGGATCTTGTGCAGGCATCAGCCACCACTCTGCTTCATAGATTCGCCGGCCAATCCTCCAAGCAGATGTGTGGAGGGATCTCGGTCTCCCTTGACATTCACAAAGCCTTCGACTCTCTCCATCATGAGTTTCTGCTTGAATCCATGTGTGACGCAGGCTTCGAGCAGTGTGAAATTGACTTGATTATGCATCTGCACCAGAACGCAGCCCTGTGCTTTGGTTCTCAGGCCTCTGCGAAAGTCTTCATGGGCTCTGGTGTGAGGCAGGGGTGTTCCTTTCGCCAACTCCTGTGGGCTCTTATCACTGGACTCCTTCATCGCAAATATCAAGAGGCACTCTCCTTTCACCAACTCTGTGAAGGCACAACTACTCTTTTCGCCGACGACGTTTTTGGAAGCTGGCTCTTCACTACCCCTGCTGCCTTTAAGCGTGCAATTCGTGCCATCGGTGTCCGCATTGCCGCTATTCAAAAAGCAGGGCTCCAGCTTAGCATGGAAAAGATAGTGATTGTTTACACAGCCCAGGGTACATCTGCTGCCTCCATCATTGGTAGGTACCGCACCTTTATCGATGAACTACCCCACTTCATCATTCCCATAGGGCAAGCACGCACGCCGCTGAAGGTAGTGACGGAACACAAGCACCTAGGTGCAATGCTCAGCTACAGAAATTTCGAGCTGAGCAATCTGCGGCATAGACTCTCCGTAATGTGGGGTGCTTTCTGGAGGTTGTTTCAGATCCTCCGCTGTCAGACTCTCCCTTTGCACACAAAAACCCGTCTGTGGCGAGTCTGTGTATTCAGCGTTCTGAGGTACTCTCTCTGTTGCAATGGCGAACAGCTTATACAGCAAGCTGCGCATCGACAGCTGAGACTTATTGCCAAATCTCCCGCGCATATTTGGCATGTTACCTCAGCGGACATCCTCGCCAGGCTGCGTCTCGAAGATCCGTGGGTAACTCTCTGCAAGGAGGCCCAATCACGAAGCCCCAGGCCTGGTCTGGGGTTCTGCAAAGGGCCCAAATACTTCAGTCTAGTTTCCTACTTCTGTCTGACCCCGCCTGCCCTGTTAAATTTCAATATTCAGGCTTTAAAAAAACCGTCCTGTCAGAGTTATTTTTAGAAGCAGTGACTGCTGCAGATGTGAGCGGGTTCGGGCTGCTAGGATGCTGGGTGATGCCTCAAGAAACGATAGTTGGTTGTTCTTGAGAAGATGAAGGTTTGTTCGAGCGGAAGTCAATGCTGCCTCCTGTCCCAAATGCTACTGTTTGCAAAAAGCCGAACTGGTTTTCTACATCTGTCCATCAGTGTTCCGAACGCCAGGCTGGGAAACAGTTATTTGTTCTTTCTGCTGTCCCGTTAATTTTCCCAAGGCCCAGGCTGTAAAAAGAAACAACGATTTTTTAACTGTTCCATTATTTTTACCAAAACCGAATTTGCTCTTTCTACTTTTTCCGTCAATTTTCTCAAGGCGCAGGCTGAAGAAAAACAAAGCTTTTCACGATTTTTTGTTTATTGAGAAAAAATTCCGGCAAAACAATTTTAAATGTTCTCACAGCCAGGCTGGAACACAAACAGATGATTTTTTCTTTGGATTTTTCCCAGAAGTTTTCCCAAAGCACGGGCTGGAAAAAACAAACTCCGAATTGTGTTTTTTTGATTTTTCCCTCTCCATCTCGGAGTTACACCGAACGCCAGAACCATTTGTTGGTTGCAAGACTGAGAGTTCGTTTGTAAAAAGTTTGTGCTTTTACTGTTTCGTTCTGGGCCGTCAGACAGCCCGTCAGCAAGGCTCCGGAGTTGACAAGGCCCAGATGTTTTGTCCTTGCTTTCGCAGCTTCAGAACTGGACGGCTTCCGAAAAAGCATTGTGACAGCACCATTTTTATATAAAAAATGGTGCTGTCACAGTTTTTTTTTCCGCGTTTTCCCCCGGGGTTTTGCTCCAAAAAAAACTCTGACAGCATCATTTTTTTATAAAAAATGGTGCTGTCACAGTTTTTTCCACGTTTTTCCACCGGGTTTTGCTCCGAAAACAACTGTGACAGCACCATTTTTTATATAAAAAATGGTGCTGTCACAGTTTTTTTTTCCGCGTTTTTCCCCCGGGTTTTGCTCCGAAAAAAACTGTGACAGCACCCTTTTTTTTAAAAAAAAAAAAAAGTGCTGTCACAGTTTTTTTTTCGGAGCAAAACCCGGGGAAAAACGCGGAGAAAAAACAACTGTGACAGCACCATTTTTTATATAAAAAATGGTGCTGTCACAATTTTTTTTCGGAGCAGAACCCGGAAAAAAACGCGGAGAAAAAAAAACTGTGACAGCAGCTGTCAGAGTTTTTTTTCGGAGCAAAACCCCGGGGGAAAACGCGGAAAAAAAAACTGTGACAGCACCAAATGGTGCTGTCACAGTTTTTTCGAAACAAAACAGCGTGGACAAAATGTGACAGCAGTTTTTTCTTTCTAAAAAAACTGGTGCAGTCACAGTTTTTTTTTCGGAAGCCGTCCAGTTCTGAAGCTTCGAAAGCAAGGACAAAAAATCTGGGCCTTGTACAAAAATTATTTTTTCCAGCCTGGCCTTGAGAACATGAAAAAGCTCTTGCGTTGCAAGTCTACAAGAAGGTTGTGTGGTGGCGGGTGAGTAATCGCTGCGCAGCAGCCAGAGCCCTTAAGCTTCGCACATGCGTTACAAGCACGTAAGTACTGACCTGAGTAATCGCTGCTGTGTCTTTAACCAGCAGCCTGAGCCTGAGCTGCGAAGCATTAGTTCGTTGCTTTCGCATCCACCGCCGAGTGCTTGCCGAGTTGAGAAAACCGCGATGTGTCTGCCTATCCATGACTCGTGTCTGCGTTAATTCCGTGAAGACGCGAACATGTATATGTAATGGAATGATGGAAATTTTGCTTGATAGATTTGTAATGTTTGCAACTCTTGCCGCGTGCCCCCTTAACATCAGCACTATCACGTGTGGGTACATTGGCGGTCCAATCGTATTGTGTCACTGGGCAATTCCTCCAACCGCAGAGCCTTATTGGACAAGCCTCGCGTGAGGGCCTACACGTTAGATCGGCAAACCATGTCACGTTTAGATCTTGAATCGGTGAATGGCCCTATCAGGGCGTTGCTGCGCCAGGCTACCTTTTAGGAAACATCTTTTGCAGCTAGGTTTTTTCATTTCGCTTCAAAACCCCGAATATTGAAATTGAACAGCCTGCCCTCCCTCCAGTGCTGATGAGCTGCAGCCGCACATTGATGATACCCAATCTACTGTAAACTCCCACGCCTCGCTTAATCCCGGCACCTGTCGATCTGGGCACACTGCCTGGTTACTTCACTGCCCTTGGTGCCACCAGGTTTTCTCCTCTCTAGCTGCCATGCATGCGTGTGCATGCCACTGTTCAGCACCGTAAGCCAGCACAAGACACGTTGGATGAAAATGCTACAACGTTGGAGGCAGGCCTGTCCACCGAAGTGCCAGCTGAAAGCTCAGATTCCGCCTCAGCTGCTCCACCTCCTCCTGAACCCCTTCCATTAGACAATAGTAGCCACCAGCTCAGGAGAAGTGTTCAGGTCTATGCTGACGAGGCCTTTATGAAAGAGCAACTGCATCCAGCACTGCAGTGCGCAGATGCCCAAACACGATTTCTCTGGTTGCACGGCACTCAGGGGCTTTGCATATGCAAGCACTGTTCACGTCGATGTCGCACTTGGGATGATTTGAAGGTTCATATATTTACCAGATCCTGCTCTGTTCTTTTTCCTGATTCCTTGCATCATTCTTACGATCTTAGTGCGACACCCAATCGTCTTCCGCTGCTTTGGCGTCTAGCTGGCCAGCAACAGACTTGTGCCGACTGTGTAAACAGCTTAAGCCTGATATCAGTGACCTCAAAAAGAGGTGCCCGATCTGTGACCAGTGGATGATTCAGTCTAGGGGAGTATGGAATCATGTGGAGGCCTTTCACCCATGGGCACTCCCCAGCCTTCAAGCGGCACACAGCGGTATGAAGTCGACTCGACGCAGCCTCATTTTGAGCTCACCCTGTAGCTGCTGCGCATCCTCCTTTCGAGGACACCAGGCCAAACACGCGGGTGAATGTCCTGCTATACTCCTCACTCGCTTCCTCTCCATTCTTCTCTCTCCAGGTTCGGAACATGGACTGCGAGTCGCTGACGGAGGAGGAAATCCGGGAAGCAGCTCAAGAACTCACCCTTCTACAAACCTCGGCCCTCAGCGGCGCAGCCTTTGGGACTACTTTCGGCCGTCCGCCGACAGCCACTCCCCCACTAGCCAGTGCCACCCCGTTTCAGACCAGCCCGCCTTTCTCGAGCTTCTCCAACGGTCGTCTGTCCCAGCAGACGCCTCTGGAGCCCCTCCAGGAGACGCCCAACAAGTTCCCGCGCCACGAGACACAGACACCTGGTTCAGCAGATGGCAGCTCTGCTCCTCAGGCACGAGGACCAGTTCGGGGTCTTGAGCCAGAGCACCTCTTGGGTTCTCTTTGCGGGCACAGCTCCACCAGTGTAGATCATTCCGTAGCTGCAGTGGCAACCCAGTGGAACAAGGAGCAGAAGGAAGCGCCCAGCAAGGTGAAGGCTCCTCTGCGAGTCATCATGTTCCGGTGCTTTGTGCAGGAGTGGCGGCATGCTCTCGAGCGCCTGGGCTCGGATCCGAACTTCCGTGCAGAGGCGGTCCGCCTAGAGATTCTGTCGGAATCCGGACAGCTCCCCTACCTCCGCTGGAACTCGCAGACCATGCGAGCGGAGGTTGTCGCCGACAAATCCCCACTCACGGTGGACGAAGTGATACAAATGCTCAAGGAGCTGACAGTGCTGTCCATTGCAGATGGGACCATCACCAGGTTCCATCCAACGAGGGGCATCTCGGACTACATGATGGGGCCGACAGTCACCTTTCGTCTCGAACTGGGCCTCCGGGGAGTCAAAACCTTCCGGTTTTGGCAAATCCTGGAGATGCTGTCGGCCAGTTCGGCCCTTCGACTCGTCGCATCCTCGCTGAGGAGGGAGCGCATGGCACGATCACCTCTGCAGCACGCATTGCATCAGCCATGAAGCCTCAGTCGCTTTGCAGCACCTCAAAACACTTAAGCTTCGTAATCTCTCCAACAATTGTTATGCGAACTCGACGCTTCTTGCTGTACTTTGGTGCTCTGCTCAGCACTCCAATATTGAGGCATCAATGAAGATGTCCTTGATCAGAGATCTGCAGGAGTTTCTTGCTCTGGCTACACCTGTTCATGTGTGGTCTCGCCCATCTTGGCGCAGGAGTCTGCGTCACTGGCCCGACACCGGGCGTCAGCAGGACGCCGCAGAGTTCTTGAGTTTCCTACGCACAGCAGCTCAGCTTGAGTACTTTGCAGGCTCTTGGGCCTCACTGGTTGCCAATGAGCTAACGGACTACGGTACAGTCTGCCCTGTCTTCCTGTCGTCTTCGCTGGACAGCGCCTCAGACAGTGACAGACCGTGCTCACTTCACAAGCTGATCCGTCAATGGCAGTGTTCAGAGAGACCCCCGGTCTTCACGGCAGGAACGCAGTGTGTGGCTCTGCAGCTGAGCCGCTTTCACACAACTGACCGCCGTGTTCTCAAGAGCCGAAGCCCAGTGTCTTTGCCTAACACTGTCAGACTACCAGTCTGGGTTGCAGGAAGAGTACAGCAGCTCCTTTTTCACCTTTGTTCAGCCCTAATCCACCTAGGACACACTCCCAACAGTGACAGTGGACATTACAGAGCAGTTTTGATAGGCTCTGACAACACTTACTGGATTACCGATGATGACACTGTTGCTAGGGCGTGCTGTTACGGCTGACCTTGATGTCATCCTTCGCAATGTTTATGTTGTCTTTCTTTTCCTTCCAGTACTGTGTTTGCATCGGCAGTCCCTGTAGTTTAATTTTGGAATGGACCCTGATGTCTGTGTAGCAGTGGATGGATCCATCGCGTTACGGGCTCTTAGGAGCGGATGTATCCAGAGGCGGGGGAGCAAAACGTTCCAGCAGCAAAGCTGCCGTGTCAACTGACGCGCCGTAGACATGCTAGGCGAAACTTCAGACCTGTTCGCCGCGAGTGAAGTGAAGTGAAGTGCCGCTACTACTACTACTACTACTACTAATACTACTACTACTACTACTACTACTACTACTACTACTACTACTACTACAACTACTACAACTACAACTACAACTACTACTACTGCTGCTACTACTACTACTGCTACTACTACTTCTTCTACTACTACTCCTGCTGCTACTACTACTACTGCTACTACTGCTACTACTGCTACTACTTCTTCTTCGTCTACTCCTGCTGCTACTACTACTACTACTACACCACCACTACAACACTACTACAACTACTACTACTACTACTACTACTCCTATTTACGTCCACCACAGGTCCGCCGCCGCACCACCACCACCACCACCACCAGCACCAGCACCACCACCACCACCACCGTTACGACGGCCATTTCGTCTCTCTTCCAGTGTTCAACATTATTCGTATGATGTCTTTGGGTTGATCTTTCTGCCTTGAACCCTAGTCAGCATCCAGGCCTGATTGTCACAGGCGGCCTGGAAGGCGCCTGCTTTCTGGGAGAAGTTCTCGTCCGTGCACGTCAAGCCAGATAGCCAATACACCTTAGGTTATGCGGTTGCCACTGACCCGAAGTCTGTTGATTGTGAAAGCAGAGCAACAGTGGCTCGGCAACATGACATCATTACCCCGGCTCTGAAAGACCAGACCAGCTGCCACTGGTAGCTTCTTGAACTCCGTGGTGTCCGGTAAGTAGGCTGCAAAAATGGTCGGTGTGTTGCCGAGGGTCCTGTGGATTTCCGAAGTAATTACACGCATGCGGCCTACTGATGCGGGCTCCCCCACTAAGACTGCGGACTTGTTGCCATAAGACCGGCAACAGCAGCTCGTCCTTGAAGTGAACTCGACTCGCTTCAGCATTCCTGTCAGAATGAGCCAACTGTGCGTGACTTGCAGCTCCAGCCACAGCGTTGCCTTGTGCGACGCGCACGGCTGATTTGACGGAGAAGCTCGCCATGATCCCTGCACAGGGTTGCAGGCGGGAACACATGTATGGGTGCTGCACTCGAAGGTGCAGCATAGCTACGCTCGCCATTCAGCAATCACTCGTTGTGAAACTCTACAAAGAATCCGTACAACCTGCCCGGCCTGCAAAGCAACAAAGCACAAGCGGACCTAATCCCTACGCGACGGTCTACGAGTACAAGAGCCGGATTGGTGCAGCAGGAAACAGGCAACGTGAGCTCGCGACTGCTTTGCAATCAGCCTCCAGTATCTCCAGCCCAAAGATGTCAGAGGCCCGTGCCGTTTTCAATGACTTCTCACTGCCTCGCACGGTCAACATTCAACTGATCCTACTCCTAGCAGGGCCTGCTCACGCACAGGGACCTGATCTGAGCTGCTGTATGGTCGAATGAAATGGACGAAGCTCGTCATTTCGGGAACTGAGACAGCTGCGCCCGAGTGGACTCTTCTGAGAAGCCTGGCAGCAACCAAAAAACTCAACTCCGGGATGCACCCCAAAGTATTTCACAACTGCACTACACATTCCTGACAGAGCCTCGCGGGAGACACGCGTCAAAGAAATAGCACCGCCTGGAACAAGTTTCAACAGGCGGAAACGAAGCGTCTCCGACATACACAAACGTGGCTCTTGACATCTCTTGACTTCTTCTGGGACTTCTGTCTAACAAATCCATGTGCCGACATCCGGGCTAGCCGCCGCTAGCCTGCACTCTTTCGACCACCGGCATCGCCAGGTCTCGCCGCCTGGTAGGCAGATCAAGCAGTGGCAAACCCCAAGACTTGAAATAAGATACTGGTTGGCAAGCCGTAAACTTGTAAAAGGGATGCTGGTTGATGGTCGGCTAACCCCCCAGCCCTACAAGAAGGTCATGGGTGGCAAACCCCAAAACCTGAAAGAAGAGAGCATGGGTTGGTAAACTCTACTTATATTGGTACGTTGGTCGGCGAACCCCCAACCCTTGAAGAAGATCATGGGTGGCAAACCCCAAAACCTAAAAGAATAGAGCATGGGTTGGTAAACCCTAATTGTTCAAAGGAGATGTTGGTTGGTAAACCCTACTCAAAAAGGTACGTTGGTCGGCCAACACCCAACCCTTGAGGAAGATTATGGGCGGCAAACGTAAACCTTGACAGGAGATGTTGGTTGGCAAACTGCAGACCTTACAAGGTATGTTGGTCGGTGAACCCCCAACACTAGAAGAAGATCACGGGTGGCAAACCCCAAAACTTGAAAGAATAAGATACGGGCGGGCAAACCGTACACTCTTCAACGGAATGTTGACTGGCAAACACCATACCTTGAAGGGCTATGTTGGTTGGATACTTGCCAAACTCCAACGGAAGATGGGTGGCAAACCCTCAAACCTAAAAGAACAAGTATTGGCTGGTAACCCGTTAACCTGTAGGAGATGTTGGTTGGCAAACCGCAGATCTTAACCTTAACAAGGTCTGCTGGGCGGCGAAACCCCCAACCCCAGAAGATGATCCCAAACAACTTGAAACCAGGGAGATACTGGCAACCCGGATACTTGCAAAAGGGATGTTGGTTGGCAAACTCCAGAGCTTGAAGGGGTATGGTGGTCGGCTTGCCCCCAAGCCCGGCCCTACAGAAGATCATAGGTGGCAAACCCCAAAGTCTAAAAGAATGAAGGATTGGTTGGCAAACCCCAGACCTTAAAAAGGTACGTTGTTCGGCGAACCCCCAACCCTTGAAGAAGATCATGGGTGGCAACCCCCAAAAACTTGAAAGAATAGGATGCGGGCTGGCAAACCGTAAACTTTGAAACAGGATGTTGGCTGGCAAACACCATACCTTGAAGGGCTATGTTGGTCTGCTACGCCCCAAACCCTAAAAAAGGATCACGGGCGGCAAACCCTAAAGCCTAAAAGAATAAAGTATCGATTGGTAAACCCTAAATGTTTAAATGAGATGCGGGTTGGCAAACCCCGCACCTGAAAAAGGTATGTTGGTCGGCGAACCCCCTGGCCGTAGAAGAAGGTCATGGGTGGCAAGCCCTAAAGCTTAAAATAAGATTGATACTCGCTTGCAACCGCAAGCAGCAGAAGAGTACCGGGAGTGGTAAACCCTAAACCGGAGCTGTTGATTCACAAGCCCAATCCCTGAATAGAAGATGGGAGGCAAAACCCAGACCCCCAAAGAGAAGATAGTGGTTAGCAAACCCTGAACCTCAGAAACAGATGTTCGTCTGCAGTCTTCAACCCGAACCTTTGTCAGAAGCTCGTGGGTTGTAAACCCCACTCGTGAAGAAAAGATCGTGGGTGGCACAACCCAAAACCCCAACAGAACATCACGATGGGAAAACCCCGAACACTCAAAGAAGAAGACCTTGGCCAGCAAACCCCAAACCCGAAAAGAAAATCGTGGGTGTCAAGCCCCAAAACCGAAAAGCCCGAGACCTTACAAGGGTACATTGGTCGGCAAACCCGAAACCCCAAGACAAGATCGTTGGTGGCAAACCCGAAACCCAAAATTTACAAGATGCGACTTTGGTTGATAAACTTTTGGCCCCCTAAAGGGTGTGTTGGTTGGCAAACCCAACTGTAGAAGATCGTGGGCCAAGGTCCAATGTCATGGGCAGTCGATGGAATAGAGACCCGCCGCTGTGTGGCGTGTCTCAGCATCGGCTCTATGTGGACAGTGCAGCACCCGCATCTTCGTGATAAGGGGTTCTCAGGCAAGTCTATATCCAATTTCACAAAGACGGGGCCTTCACATCGGATGGCGATGGCGACCGCCGACTTCCTGCGCTTGAAGTCGACTGAACAGAGGACCTGGTGCCCAGGCAAAGTGGAGCCACAAACTCAGCTTAGCGGTGCAAAGGAAACAGCAAGCAGATTCGAGAATTCCACGGGCTGCATCACCAAGGCTCTGAGTCTGAGTGTCCCGGCGACCGCCTGAGACCCGACGAGTGACGCCACACCGCTGATTTTACTTGCCTTGGGGCAAGCCGGTTTGAGCCCAGTATCATGCCCGCATCATGCGTGATTCACGGAAGATCATACGGCGTCATACTGAGTCGTAGCGCCGCTTGCACAAGCAGCTGGGGACACCACGTACTGCGAGGGATGTCTGTGCCTGAAAGCATTCTTATTTTGTGGTCCTTATAAGACGGATCCGACTATATAGGGTACTATATTAGGGTTCCCTCGACGAAAAAACCCTAAACCCCAAACCCTAAACGGTCGGAAACCCCCACCTTTTGCGGAAACTCTCAAGTTGGACCTGCGGGTCCAAGAAACAAGGCGCGAGCCTGGAGAGGGCTCCTTGTTTAGCTCCTTGAGCAGCTGCTCCTTCAGGGTTTAGGGGGTATAGGGGTTTAGAGGGTTCAGGGGGTTTAGGGGGTATAGGTGGTTTAGGGGCTTAGGGGGCTAGGCGGATTAGGGGGTTTAGGGGTTTAGGGGGTTTAGGGGGTGTAGGGGGTTTAGTTNTTAGGGTTTAGGGTTTTAGGGGTTTAGGGTTTAGGGTTTAGGGTTTAGGGTTTTAGGGTTTAGGGTTTAGGGTTTAGGGTTTGGGGTTTAGGGTTTAGGGTTTAGGGGGTTTAGGGGGTTTATTTTAGGGGGTTTAGGAGGTTTAGGGGGTTTGGGTTTAGGGGTTTAGGGGTTTAGGGGTTTAGGGGTTTAGGGGTTTAGGGGTTTAAGGGTTTAAGAGGTTTAAGGGGTTTAGGGTTCAGGGTTTAGGGCATGATTTTGGGATTCTATGGCTTTCTTCGACTACGACTGCGACTACGACTGCCACCACTCTGATATTGGTATCAATCCTTTTCACTACCGATGTCTGTAGACCACCGGCATCGTAAAAACTATCATCGGCATTGCCTCTGCTGTGGGTATTTGATTAATGTCGAAAGGCCTTCTCATGTTCACCGCTATTCGCACCGTCGCTTTCACTGGTATTTCGAAGAGGCGTACCATTCTTGGGAACTTATGCCAGCCACAGCAGCAGTGGCAGCAGTCGAAGCAGCTGCAGTGCTAATAGCAATACTAGTAGCAGCGGATGCCGGTTGCAGTAGTGCCGGCGACTTCGGCTCCCGCAATCAAAACTGGATATGATACCATGAAACCGAACATGCTAAATCGGATGTTGCGCGGGGCATGAAACCTGAGCCTGAAAAAGCATGGGACCCTGCACCCAGAGACAGTCAAAGGGTGAAACCTGAAACCGCAGACAAGTGCTAAGCCCCGCAAACACCAACTGTGCGAACCCCTAACCCCGAAACAAGTAGTTGTCAGTAGCAGTAGCAGTAGTACTAGTACTCGTCGTCGTCGTAGTCGTAGTCGTAGTAGTAGTCGTTGTAGTCGTAGTAGTAACAAATAACAGTAGTAGTAGTAGTAGTAGTAGTCGTGGCATGCTAGTACCACCTACCAGTGAGTACAACTCTAGTGGCAGAAGCATGTGTTGAAATTCAGCTCTGGAAGCTTGCCTGAAGCTGCAATTGAGCTGCGCTTGCCTGGCTTCAAACACCACATGCTTGATGTGAACGAGGAAAGGGAAGGCAATGATCACAATACAAAGCATGAGCCACTCTGCAGTGCTATGTGATGGATCACCTGAGACCACAGCTGCATGCTGTTTGGCGCAGATGAAAACAAGCAACTAAAGAAGGGAGCTCTCAGCATCTTTACAATTTCGGGACCTGTGTGGATCTGCCGAGGCTCGGTCACTTATCTAGACGTGACACAACCGTTTTTGCCTTACATGCCTCCATCTGTGCAGACACCAATGAGTACTGGTAGTAGCAGGACCTGGCAATGAAGTGCCGTGCATCGATGGACATCTGCCTGTCGAATGATTGCTGCCAAGCTGCAGCCATGATCTAAACGCCTCATAGCATTGCCCAGCCTGGCACAGTTTAGAAACTAGCGAAACTACCTGGTGTGAAGAACTCCAAGGGAAATCAAATTAACATGACGGCTACTACTTCTCAAGACCTATGATTCCTTGCGGCCTCATTCAAGCTTCCCCGCCAGCTGCTGTCGCATGTTAGAAGGTAGGGAGCCAACCTGCAAATGAGAAGCCAATTCATGCAGGGCTGCAGAAGCAGAGCACTTGAATGTGGGAGCCGCGTACATCGCGCTTGTCCTTGCAAAAGCGATGTTTTGTCGCTGCGAGTACACTGCCTGTCACCTCTGCAACCTCAACGTTTATGTTTATGGCAAGGCGAAAAGAAGAACTGGCCTCCGGGACAAAGCTCCCGGTGCGGCAGGCAGTGAGGCCAAAGTTTCGGCCAGGCACTTGGGATCCTTCATTCGTAGAACAGCGTACGGCGCAACAGTTCCAATGGCAACGCAATGAATGATAATGCTCATATGACCACCATGGCAGACATCATCACAACTGCGGCGACACAAGCAGCATCTGCAGCCGAGGCAGCATCACCACCAGTCTTGTCCTGGCCCTCATTATTGCCAACATCGGCTGCATCAAATTGATTATCGTGGCAGATCTTGGTCTTCATGTTCAGTATCACCAATGCCGTGACAACAGCAAGCAGCATCAACCAAAACAACAGCAAAATCAACAACAGTAACAACCGCCAACACTACCACAGAGACGACAGCGATGTCGCCATCCACGTCGACATGAACACTATCGCGCCAGCAATGCATCATATCAACTCTACTGCTATCATTGTTGGCATCGCTAGCTCTCTTTGCAACACCGCTACCGTCGTCTCCGAGTTCGGTCGTGTTACCATTCTGGTCTTATGACTTTTTGTCATGGATGATGAACGACGGCACTTACAACATCAGCTTTGGCCAAAGTAGTGATAATCGCGGCTGCGGAGAGGTCCGACCGAATGAAGCAGCGAACCAGGCCCAAGTCGTACAGGCAAGAAAGGCAACAAGCCTAAACAAGGTACTGATCGACAGAACTGACTGCGCTTCAGCTTCCGCTGGTGCTACTGCCGACGAATATGATCACGACACCAGTGATGCTCCTGGCAATGAACATCCCAGTCTTCTTCATGTTACCAACGATGATGACCATAAGTCCGGTGACCATCAAAACACCAGCGGAATTACGATATAAAAGCCATGATAATGGCCGGACAGTTGGTATCAGTAGTACTAACGAGCATTATAGTATATAGTGCTGGTCAGGCGATGCACCACTGCGGCCATCGCAATAATCGTCAGGGTTTGGGGGAATGGCTACAGCACTTCATACCTGTCATGCAGATGTCCAGATGCCTGCACTATTCATGCTCGGTGGTCGCCAGAGGACTGTTGATGATGTTGAAGATAAAGGCAGAAGCTGAAGATGATGATAATCGCAGTGTTCATATTCGCCGCCATCGTCATCATTTTGCTTTACTGGCCTCAAGCGCCCGTGGACACAGGGAGACACAAAATACTGTGCAGACGTAAAGGAGTCCATGGTATCACTTCCCTCGAAGTGTGATCCCTTTACGTAGTCCTGGAGAAGCCACTGACAAGCAGCCACCAGGTCTTCCCGCCGGGAAGAAACTTGGGCGTTGCAAACGACGCACCTCGGGACAGAGGCGGCTCGGGAGCTTCTTGCAAGTGACTCACAGCTCACCTGCAAAAATCCAACTTAGCTAACACCAAAAACCAGAAGTCTCTGTACATTACCACTGCAACATGCAGAAACAAGTGTTGAAGCTCAGGCGTACATGTTCAGCAACTTGCTGGTGATGGGCTGAGCGCCGGTCAGGCATTCCATGATCCCCAGCAAGCTCTCAGGTTCTGCGCCGCCGTGAAAACCTCCTAGCCTGGAGGCAGGCTAAAGGCGCATTCAATGCACCGATCCCTGCAGTCAGCCAGACAGACAGTCCCATGGTGAAATGCTCACTGGATACCTCATCGATTCAACACTCTCCACCTTTCGCGACTCACGACGCAAACATTGAGCACTGGCAACAACTCTTGCCGATTCCAAGAGATCTGGATGCATGACTCTCGATTCAATGAGCAAAGCAGACTGTGGCTTTGACGCTCTCCGGCTGCTTTAGAGAAGAAGGGTCGGCAGAAGATAAATGGCTGCAAATTCAGGCCAAGGAAAACCAAGATTTACCACCAGGGACGAGAAGGCGCGACCTTGCGGTGCAGTGAACCGTTGCCCAACGATACGGGATACTCAGGCTACTCTCGGCCTCAGTGAGTTGACAGGGACCTTCGGACGTGCCGGTTTTGCACGGGATGATATAGGGGCCTTAATATTTTAGAATAGGGTTTTGGGTTTTGGGGCCCATTATACGAAAAATTATAATAAGGAACCAACAAAATAGTATTGGTAATGATTTAAGCCCCTATATTACATAACAGGATGTCCAGGTCACTGTGAGCAGAACATAGCTTTAAGGTAACAGGCACCTCACTGATGACAGCTCATACACACAAGTCTTCTCAATGGCCTCCATGGCATGTTTCCCACACGCTATCCGTTCAGCCAACACTCAGCTCATCTTGTTGAACATATCCTCATTGATATGTCAGAGCCACTGCGCAAAGTTTGTCTTCTGCATCACTGTCGGCAGCAACCGGACAAAAGTGCGAAATGGTCTGAACAACCTGCGACCAAAGTGTTGGAAGCACGTGTCCGTGTTCACGGCAGGGCCGGAATCCGTGGGATAGATTCTAGCCAGAAAGGATGCAGAGACCAACTCAGCTTCTGCATGGATCTCATCCTCAGCGCAATGTCAGAGCCACTGCGCAAAGTTCGGAGTTCTGCATCATCGTTCCAAGCCCTGTATGCCCTGTCGCAGCAAGTGGGACAAGCTGAATGCTTCTTTGCAGAGCGCAAACATGCTTCCGTGCTTCAAGCACAAATACATGCACAAGCTCAGCAGACGCGATTCTCTCAAGGCTTCGTCATGACAGTGGCATCGGAGCCACTGCGCAAATTCACAACCATGTATGCATCATTGCTACGTGGCGTATCCACGAAGCGACAGACCACGCACAGCCTTGGATGCCTTGGTGATACCCCAAAACCATCCCGATGCAACCCGACTGCTTTCTTCTCAGATGTCTGGGGTACGAGACCGAAATGCCAGGCAAACAAAAGCACAATTTCGAGGAAAAGGTAGCAGAAAGCCTGGTAAGCTTTTCTTTGGCGGAATCCGTGCACTTCGCAAGCTTCCGGCTGAAGCTTGACTGTACCGAGGCTGGGACGTACCAACAGTACCCCCAGGGCGCAAACCTTGCAGGCAGCAGACATCTTAGTAGTATCTTTGCCAAACACCTTTGTATCGAACTAGAGCAGATGACCAACACCAGTTGCACTGCCTTGCTCCAGGTACTGCGAGAAGTGGGGTGCCTTGCTTGTGACAAGCATCCAGATCCCGATGTCCACACCATGGTCAGATGCCGAAACTCCCAAAGACCTGAGCCCAAGGCCTTGTCCGGAAGGAGGTCTCGCAGTTTCTCCGATGTGGTGCGTAGCTGGCCCTGTGGCGACACAGCTCTGCGATGGAAGCCGACTCACGCACTGCGGTCGATTGGCGCAGACTTGCACGGAACGCCGCGCATTATCCGTTGCATTGCCTTGCCGCTTGGTGGGAGCACCAGGGCTTATATGCCTAGGGGGGGGGGGGGGCCTAAGGGGCTTTGCACACCGGCACGGATGTGCGCACCCGCCTTCGTACTCTGGGGAGGTGCGCACACGGCATTCGCACCCTGGTGCGAAGGAGTCACACCTTAAAATTCCCTAAACCCTGAAACCCTAAAGCCCTGACCCTAAACCCGACACCCCTCAGACTCCGCTCTGTTTGGCTGTTGATATCCTAAACTCTGAAGCTTAAACCTTAAACCTTAAACTATTAAACCTTAAAAACTAAATCCTAAAATAACTTCCCTAAACCCCCAAGAAGCCGCCCCCTGCAAACCCCTACTCGCGCGGCCCTGAAACCCTAAACCCTCTCGCCTACGAAGTCGGAATGCGTCAAAGGGACTTTGTTCAAGAAAGAAAGATGCTTTCACATCCAATGAGATTCAACAAGTGGCATTCAAGATCGCTTTTGATTTACTCTTGGTCAAAACATCTTCTATAGGAGACAGAATCAGAACGCATTGTGGATTCGTTTGTTTCAGCAGAATTTGACACTCCGGTGTCAACGAAATACGCTGAAAATAAAGCAAGGCTGGAAAACAGTGCAAGATGTCAACCAAACAGGCTCCGTCAAAACATGAAACCTCGCAAACACCCAAATGTCTAAGTTCTCACTGACACGCAAAAACATCAAAATCATTCTCAATTCCCATTCTTGAAATGGCTGGGTGTTCTAATCGCACGTGCTCGCGGGTGCTTGAATCGCAGCGATCAAATCGGTGGCAGCGTTCGAATCGGTCCTGTACGATTGAAGATTCCACAATGGCGATGAGCGTCCAGGACCAGAAGCTCTCGGTGATGCTTCTACGTTCACTGTCACGACTCATGCTTCAGCATGCCACTCCAGCTTGCAGACTCTTTTGGATTCGTCAGCAAAGCCACGGCGCGTGCCTCCAACTGCTTGTACTGCGATTGGACCAGCCGCAGCCGCAGAACCTGCCGGCTACTTGAGACATCCTCGCGCGAGAATCACGACTGGGAAGCACGAAGTGTTTCGGCGACCCTGTAACTCATTAGCCAACCCACGTTGGCCTAGGAAGACTTGCGACCTAGCAAGAGTTCCCAGCATCAGAGGAATGACCGGAATCACTTCAACCGTCAACCGGATTGTTCAGATGTCCTGCACTAAGCCCATTCCATCGACATTCAGGAGTGAGTCTGATGAAACGAAAACCGCTGAGACTCAGCCAGCAGCTGCCGCTCGAGAAGAAACGACAAGTCTCCCAAGAAGAAGTGCCATAACTCTGCCTGACAGTGCACTACAGGCCCTGACCCCAAGCCGCCTCGGAGGCAATCTCCTGGATCTGCTGGCTCTGAGCTGCATCACTGGCAGGATTCGGCAGTCTCACCAGTCCCGCGCGCGATCAAGTCCACACTAATTACTTCTTCGGTCAAGCTGGAGGGGATCTTGCAGAAGTAGCCACATGCCCTTGATCACATGTTGCCCGTTGTTGCGATTGACACTCATGGCTGTGTCCTTGCCCCATTCATGGCCAGGTTTTGCCTCCGTCGGGTTACCCACCTGAGTTTTTTGTTGCTCCTCATCTGTCAGGACAAAGCCATTAGAACGTATTTTTGAACAACAACATTCGTGACAAATGAAGTAGATCCACGCCAGGGAAGAGTCTTCCCGGCAAAGTACATACGTGCCAGACTTCTTCACTCTGGCTGTTCTTTCTTGCTGTGTCTACTCATATCTGCAAGACGAGCAAAATAGGGTTGGCTGTAGGCTGCCCACAGTGCGCAAGAAACCAAGACTACGAAGCCGCATCTGAAACCTTCCCAGAAGCATGGCCTTTCAGTCGTCGCTACAGCGACGCGGGCCGGTGCCTGGCTCTTGATCTGGGTGCACTTAGCAATTCAGCCAGATGGAAACAGTAAAGTTTAGCAGGCTTCCGTAGTCTGACCTACTAGACTGACGGATAACCTCAGAGATGGACAGACCTGGTAGCATCCTGGGCTTAACCCTTATGCTTCGCAGCGAAAGGCCTGCAGCGACATGCCAGCGGATCAGGCCTTGACTTCCAAAAGAGGCGAGAGTGCACGACACGATGACACGATGACACGACGAGGGCTCATCGGCTCATTCTGGGAAGGCACGGCTCATGCTCTCGTTTGCGCCGCGCCGACTCCACCTTCCTTCGTCTGCAAATCGTCTAAATACAATTACAGAAGAAGACGAGGCGTCCGGAAGTAATTAATGACCTCATTGCACCACCTTCAGTATCACTTAAGATGTCGGCTACAACTCGCATCGCCGCGAGCTGTCCCTGTTCCCACCAGACGGGTCGAAACAGGCAGACTAAGCAGTTGAAGACGCTGATTTCGCGGCTATTGAGAGCGGCGGTGTCCCGATCCTGGTCGAGTATCTTTCCTACTGGCGCAGCCTTAGGACCACGCAAGGCTTGGCTGTCGGAGCTTCAGCTAAGGGCACTTGACATAGTCTCAGGATATTCAGATATCAAGAAGTTCAGGCTTCAGGCTTGGCTTTCGCTCCCTCACATGCCGTGACGATTGGGGAACCTCCTTTGGATCCTACCATCGAAAACACAATGTCAAGAGGAGTGGCGTGCTGAAGCGTAGGAAGGCGCACGATGAAGGCTCCGGGCCCGGTCCTCTAAGGTGGCGGCCGCTTTCAGCGGCTCACGAGGCTATCTTGCCATCGCACAGAAGAGCTCCGTGGGTTCCATGGCGCCGCCGCGGTCAAGGATACAATCATGTTCATCCGTAGATGAAACCCTTCGTCGCAGGCTTAGACACTTTGCTTGAAGTTTCCAGGTCACCTCCAGCTTGCTCGTCGAATCGACAGCATGGGCAACACTTCGTTTGAGCTGCTGTGCAAGATCGACTCCCAACTAGCACAGCTTCCGTCGCGATGCAGCAGAGACCTGAACTTGAATGCAACATTGCGGGCATGTGGCTGCATTTCGCATCTGTGCCATGGCACCAAGCTCTTCTGCTTGGAAACTGTCCAGCTGCACGGTGCATTCGCGTGAAAGCGATCAATGCTGTCATTGCTCGTACTCTGCTTATGGCTACCGTGCTATGGACTCAGCGGCAGGATGAATGTGAAAGCTCCACGCAATCCAACAGATGTTGAAGACCTGTCATTCGCTGTCCTTGCGCTTGGCAGCATTCCTGTGATCGCCACTAAGATGGCAATCCTACGGGCTATAAATGCAGCCTTAAGATGCAACTATGGTGGAGTCCTTATGGAGGGAGAGATGGCTGGTGCAGCTGCGGTGGCTAGTTTTTCAAAACGGGTGCAATAGGAACTGGAAGACAAAGCAGCAAAAGGAAATCCAGTACCTAGTACGGTTGCCAAGCCATTTTGTGCCCACAGGAGTTCCGAGTCGGACCTGACATGGCTTCGTCACCGCCCTAACCCCGGGCCTGGGGCCTCAGGAGATGCCGTTGCTGCGAAAGGGGCTTCGACTTGATGCAGGTCGAGCGGGGCCAAGAAGGGCTTAGCGGTTGAGTTACAAAACCACCCTGGGAATTGAGGCCATCCAGAGGTGTTCGGCCTCTGCCTCTGTGCCTTTAGTCCTAGTTTTCATGCGGACCCTCCCATGTACTCCGTGACAAATCGCCAAAAAAACACACCAGGTTCTGCTAATTTTTGACGATGTAAACGTTTAGATAAAGAACTTCTCTTCCTCCATGCATGGTGACACGGACGTTCTGCGACTAATTGGACAAATCGCCGAAAGGCCAGATCTGCATTCCCGCGAGGAAACTCAAACAGTACAGCGACGGTTTGCCCAACCCAACGCTTCAGTTGAGGGCGAGATGAAGCCAACTCCTCGAACACGAGTGAAGGATCAGCACGGCAGCTTTCCGTCGCAATGCAATTGGGCCCAGGCGTGTCATTCCGACCGCTCGTTGGCAGCCATGGCGACCCGTGGCCTGACTCTTCGAAAGCTGCACTTTAAGACTTGCTTCTGCCTTGGAGGTCTACAGCACATGTGCTTCATGGGCTAAGAAACACAAGACTGACGACAGCAGGGCCACAGAATAGTCAAGCAGTTGCCAATCCAGCAGAGAAGCAGGCTCTCAGCTAAGTAAGAGCCGAGGCAGCGCGGCTCAGCATTGGAGTCACTGGCGCCCAACCTCCGCACTCTGAGCCCGAGATCCTTGCACCCACGGTCGGCGGCAGGCGGAAGATCCAGCAGCATCACCGGGTGCACCTGCACGACAACAGGGTAAGACTCTTGTCCTAAAGATTCTGGAACTCTAGCCGCTGAGGGAGTGTAGGGAGTGCTGGGGACCGTGGGTGGTTCTTACGCCGGCAACACCTAGAATGTGACACGAATCGTCGCGGCCGAACGGCGCGGTTTGCACCAACATACTTACTTCCATGTACTGGCCGGATTCAGGAGCATGGCCAAATGTTTCCCCCATGCACTGGCACGATTCAGAGCCAGCACCTAGCAAGAATCGTCAGGGCACCCAGCTCGAACCTCGATTTCGCGTGACCATCATACTTCCCCCATATACTGCTGGGATTCAGTTGGGTTTCATGCGCACGGTCAAAACTTCTTTCCAATGTACTATTGGATTCAAGTACGTGACGTTACTAATTTCGAGGCCCATGCGGCCCATGCGATGGAATTTACAATGGCTCAGAAGGAGAGGGTTGCCAAATCCGAGAACGCATCGTCACGGCACCAGGCATAGCGCCAGTTTACGATGTGCAGCCACTCCCATTAGCCCTGCCCTGAGCGTCATTGGACTACTACTACGAGATAGGGTGCAACCTCACGAAAACCTGAGGGCGAACCTATCAAAGACCGCACATCACGACAACCCAAGAGACAACCTGACATCAACACCATCACATCCTGCCATCCAAACATCCAAGAATCCAAACCACCTCCACAAAAAACACTTCGCGAAGCTCTCGGGAAACAGTAGACTTGGAACATGCACCCAGCACGTTCGAGGCTGCCCTGCTGACAGACACAGGGATGTGTAGTTAGGCAGAGAAAACGCAGGACTCAATCAGAAAAGAAGGCAACATCACACATGTCTTCGACGGAGCAAAACGCCAGAAGGGTAGAAATACCACTACAAAAGAGCATAATGTGTACAAGGCACAAAAAGTAATACAGCTTCCTGGTCTCAGTTAAGCCGTCCGTCCAAATTTATGTCGTGTGCTACGGTAACTGGTGAGGCACGGCACGAATATGCGAGCCTGAATAGCCACTGTGTCCACTTTGCGCATTCAGCAGGAATGCGCGACCTTAACAACAGGATCGCACTTGGACAGCTGCTTGATCCCACCCAGCCCCAAATCTCAGGTGTCGAGCCTAAGCACTCCTGCTCCAGCGAGCCACGGATGCAAACAAAGCCATCTGGGCCTCAGCGGTCAAACTGATCAACCTCTGTTTGGCCAAAACTTGCGGCCCATTCGGAGACATGTAGCATGTAAGCCAACCCGGCTACACCGATGCCACGACAAACAAAAAGCATGCAGACGACCATACATCACCGCATTGCATTGTGCTATGCCCAGCTCAGCTTGCACTGGAAAGCAGTTCTATCCCGAGATAGAAAAGATTCTGTGCACATGGCACAAAGCTTCGCGGTTCAACCGAATGTGTCGTGAGGACACTGCCAGCCGAAATGGAGTGAGAGTTGCTGTCGTAGCACGCATCACGATCCATTCAGAACACTATGAGCTCAGTCCAGTGCCCAGGAACCGATGAATCTCTCCAGGTGCTAGGAAATCATGCCAGCCGCGATCAAGTCGGTTGGCCTGACAGTCCAAGCTAGTTCTGGGAGCTCGTGAGGACATGGAAGCCAAGAAGATATGCCGACGCCTTACGACTCGGTGATGTAGACGTTCGACGAATTCAAGGCCGCGGAATGAACTGACTGAACCATGCTAAGTCTCGGCTGGACGGCAGCATCGACAAGCCTACACGACGATGTAAACATCCAACTGGCCAAAACACCTGCCAAGACGGCTGCAAAGATGCCCGATGGCCACCAAGGCAGATGCCACACTTGCCACATGCGCGTTTCCCAGCCCTCTCGCCATTGCGATTGGATCTCACACCGTCGAGCAGTGGCCACCGCAGGCACCCCGGCAAGAGCGGAGCAAGCCGCTATGCACGAAGGAACCCTGCGATTCGACCACCGGTTTGCCGCGAACAAGCACACCTGGAGAGCAAGCTCCCGCCGGCAGAAGGACGATGAGGGCCAAAAACGAGGCCCAACCCTCACTTGTGACCCAAGAACTCCCTCATCTGTGACCCAAGGGCTCTTCCTCATCTGTGACCCACAAACCCCCTCATCTGTGACCCAAAGCTTGCGTTTAGTGGCAAGGGCCTAGGGTTTCGGGTTTGGCCCCGAGTGGTCTCAAGTTAAGGACGGGCCTCCAGGGATCCCATTACCCTGAGACCATTCCATTACGGCTTAGGGTTTAGGGTTCAGGGGTTAGGGTTCAGGGTTTAGGGTTTACGGTTTAGGGTTTCAGCTTGGGGTTTAGGGGTTTGCTCGGGGTTTAGGGTTTAAGGGTTGGTCGCAAAAAATTATCGCGCACCAAAAAAGCAGATACACGCACTAAAAAGCACAGAATGCGCACCAAAAGCCTTGGCGCGCAGCTAGCAAAGGAAGGACGAACTGATCTGAACAGAACACATCTGAGCTGAACAGCCATGCACGGTGCACTTCTAAACAAACAACAACGCGAAAGATGAACTGATCTGAACTGAACACATGTGATGCGGCTCAAGCAAGGTTTTCGTCTCTGCATCTGCGAGCGGTATGAACAGCTCTGCCAAGAGTTTCTCGGAGTTCCTCAGATACGTTTGGGGNCTCAAGCAAGGTTTTCGTCTCTGCATCTGCGAGCGGTATGAACAGCTCTGCCAAGAGTTTCTCGGAGTTCCTCAGATACGTTTGGGGCGCTGATCGGTTACACGCATCCACGCATGCGTTGGCCGAGAAGCATCCGTTTGAGCCCTGCACCCAAAACCTCCAAAGGCAGCCTCCCAAAGCCTCAAAGCCAGTGAAAAAGCGCAACATGAGTCATGGTCCGAGATATTGGAATCAAGACCTGGATACCGCAACAAAGGTTCAGGCTGTTGCAAGCAATCCAGTCAGCGGCTTCGAGCGTTTTTGGGTTGGCTCCAAGGACAGGCCCAGTGATTGCATACCAGGTTTATGGGTGAAGTCTGGAGGGTTATCTGGCTGACTTGTGATTNTACAGAGGCCGACGTCAATTATAACGATGCTGAACTGATGGGGGAGCAGGTTGCTCCAACAATTGCTCGGGCCTTTCCAAACAATTCCGTTAGGAGTTTCGATCGATTTGAGGTTGGCTGCAGGGACGGGACAGCCCCGGTGAGTTATATCGGCCAAGTTTGGGGTCATGGTTGGCAGCAACGTACACAGGCCTAGGGTTTCACGCCGGCAGCCGCGGTCTCGGCGGCCTTGCTAGGGTTTCCACTGGGTCTGCGCCGAAATCGCTCGAAACTCGTCAAGGGATTGCTTGGAGAAGCCCGAGCAATTGTTGGGTAACTGTCCCATCATACTTCGGGCGCAGCTTCTGTGCATCAGTTCAGATCAGATCATTCGNCGCTCGAAACTCGTCAAGGGATTGCTTGGAGAAGCCCGAGCAATTGTTGGGTAACTGTCCCATCATACTTCGGGCGCAGCTTCTGTGCATCAGTTCAGATCAGATCATTCGATCAGCAGGCAGGCTACTAACGCTTGGCTTGTTTCAGTCGATCGGTCATGTCTACTGGACTGCCTCGGGCTTGACGCCAGCAGCCGCAGTCTCGGCTGCCTTGCTAGGGCATCCACTCAAAAAGCACAGCATTAGTCATGGTCCAGTAGCCTGTCTACAGACGCCTAGCAAGCGAGAAAGGAATGGCTGGTCTTTTGGCACTACCGGGCCTATGCCCCTGTTCTGGTTCTTATCACGGCACGGATGTTGCTGATGGGCAAGGATGCGGCCCAGCCTGCGCACCGACTTCGCCGGAAGACGGAGCCTGGGAAAGCAAAAGAAACAAAATGACGTCTGCCTTTTCTCCCTCGCAGGCCAACGTGCACACCACTGAAATGCATGCAAGCAAAACAAAACGTGGAACATCCTCCGATCCGGCGTGATTGGATACGGTGGCTGAGAACCCAGCGCCGCTGTCTGCGGCACGACAATACTGCTCGTTGTAACCCAGCAAGGCCTAGCAAGCGAAAGAATTGGTTCTCTTGACACTACCCGACCCATGCAGTTCCCCTTTTGGTCAGCTCCCACTTTTACACTACANTCGTTGTAACCCAGCAAGGCCTAGCAAGCGAAAGAATTGGTTCTCTTGACACTACCCGACCCATGCAGTTCCCCTTTTGGTCAGCTCCCACTTTTACACTACACCTCCTAAGTCATTTCAAGTCGGACTAGAGTCACTAGAGTCAAACTCAACAGGGTCTTCTTTCCCCGCTCATTCTCTCAAGCCTGTGGCCGTCAAAGAAGCAACCGTGGGTGCCGGTGTCGGAAGCGCAAGCACCTGCGGAAAGGCAACACAATGGATTTTGCGCGTCATTGTTTGCTGCAAAAGTCTGAAAGCTTCACAAAGACCTGGAGTCACCTGCAGCGTCTTTTTCGCTTTGGCTTTCGATAGCATCCTAGTGAAGCGGCGACGCATTAGAGCGCCGGCTTCTTGGCGTAGGCGTGCCGTGCCGAGCTCCATCCCTGCAGCTTGTCCTCTGCTGCCATGCACTGGCGCAGCCCTGCCTGATCCTGACCTTGACCCTTCGGCAGACGGAGTTCCGGAGGCCAATGCACCAGGCAGCAATGCCCGACGAATA
>BGNK01000522.1:175952-196207 GCA_003297005.1 Symbiodinium sp. clade A Y106
GACGTAAACGCGCTGAACCTCTCCCACATGAGGAACTGCTCTGTTCAGTGTGCTCGCAGCCACGTTGTCTGGGAGATACTCCAAGAATCTCCAGACCGGAGCAAGGCAGACCTGCCCCCGATTTCGTCCCTGCCCGGCCTTACCCAGTCTGCCGTCAAAAGCTTTTAACAGGGTATGCTGGGGTCAGAGGGCTTGAAAAGGACCCGGGCTTCGTCTTGACCACCACATGCCCGCGGTCGACCATAATGGCTCGGTTGCAATTGTCCAGGCTCTTGACCATATCACGCAGAGCATGNAGAGGGCTTGAAAAGGACCCGGGCTTCGTCTTGACCACCACATGCCCGCGGTCGACCATAATGGCTCGGTTGCAATTGTCCAGGCTCTTGACCATATCACGCAGAGCATGGTCAGCTTGGTCGTCCCGCTGTAACGTTCCAAGCTTTGCTGGCAAGTTTGCCCTTCTGCTCGAACTCATGGAGAGTTGTCTGCCAGCAAGCATCGAAAAGTCGAATCGTAGGAAGAGACGCCGTAGAGAAAACGACGCTTCGCATAGCCACAGCATCCTTCTTGTCGCCGTTGGGGCTGCGCCCCCAACGATCTATCGCCTCCAAGACGGGTCTGAGATCCAGGCGGTGCTTCAGAGTTGGCAGCACCTGGGGTCGATCAGATAAGATCAGATCGGATCGGACCTATTTAGATAAGACTGCGAAGACAGGAGCGTCCATGTGAATGCCGTCAACCCAAACATGTCGAAAAGACTAAAACTCAGATTTAGAAGACGACATTGAACTTCATCAGGCCGGCCTTCGCGGCCGCCTTCCTTCCGGCGGTCGTGCCATCCATCAAGACATAGCGGATGACAGACAGCAGACGCACGCCTCTGGCCTCCTAGAACGCTATGAAGGAGGCCAAACAGGCAGACATGCCGCCCAACTCTTCTTTGCGCGCGACAGCATAGCCAGCTATTATGAGCTCTGTAGATGGCAAACTGCGGCAGTCATGTTTCTGCGTCAAAGAAAAGATGCCAACGCCCCAGCCTGCCCTGTTGAGCTTATATGTCCAATCTGTCAGCAGCGTGAGGCCCGAGGCCTGCTGCCTGTCTTGAGGACTCGAGTGACGCAAGCGAGCATGGTCTCCGACACGAGCACGCGACACCCCTCCGGAACCACGCAATCTCGGACCAACGAGAAAAGAGGGTCGGAGTCAGTCTGAAGTTGCGCAACGGTGAACTTCAGCTCGAACTTCTCCTTGGTCGAGGATGCTTGGCTCTGCTCCTGCACGGGTTTGGCATCTTTACGCAGATCCCGAAGGCTTCCGAGCGAAATCACGAAGACACTGTCCCAGGCAGAATAGATGCGACAAGCAAGTCTCCCCTTGGAGACATAGCAGTTGTCTCACTGACAAGAACCATGCTGCACGTGGAAGCGTCTCAGAAGTACATCTAAATCTAATATTCGAGTTCCAATCTTTGGAAGACTACGGATGAAATCTCAGTAAGTCTCTGGACGAACTCTGCCCGCGAACGCGAACAAATGTGGAAATCTGTTGATTAAACCTTATTGAACATCTAGATTATAGGCACGTCCAGTTCCAACACACAAGCATGCGCATTCCCTATCATGAACAGCTTCGCTGCGGCAAAGCTGAGGGCTTTCCACCTGAAAAATGACAGTTTGTGTTATTCAATCCCGAGATACTGGAATGAAGACTTGGTCGCTGCAACAAAGGTTCGGGCTTTTGCAAGCAATCCAGTTAGGGGTTTCGAGCGGTTTTGGGTTGGCTCCAAGGACAGGCCCAGTGATTACATGNCGAGATACTGGAATGAAGACTTGGTCGCTGCAACAAAGGTTCGGGCTTTTGCAAGCAATCCAGTTAGGGGTTTCGAGCGGTTTTGGGTTGGCTCCAAGGACAGGCCCAGTGATTACATGCAAGGTTTATTGAAGTTTGGAGGGTTATCTGGCTGACGCAAGCAATCCAGTGGTTAGGGGTTTCGAGCGGTTTTGGGTTGGCTCCAAGGACAAGCCCAGTGATTACATACAGGGCTTGTTGGGAGGGTTATCTGGCTGTGATTTTTCTGAACTGAACTGAACTGAACTGATTTAGCGATCTATGCAGGCCGACGTCATTTATGACGATGCTGAACTGATGGGAGAGTAGGTTACCCCAACAATTGCTCGGGCTTCTCCAAACAATCCCGTTAAGAGCTTCGATCGATTTGAGGTTGGCTCCAGGGACGGGACAGGTCCAGTGAGTTAGAGCAGGTTTATCGNCTGACCTGTCACTGTTCTGAACTGGACCGATGCAGCAACGTACACAGGCCTCGGGTTTGGCCTTGCTAGGATAGCGACTGCTGATCGAATGATCTGATCTGAACTGATGCACAGACGCTGTTTTGAGAAATCCCCCGGTTGCTTTGGCTGAGAGACTCTGATGTCGTTCATCTCTGTCCTCGGTCACAAGGGGCAAGAAAATCTTTGCGCATCCCTTGACTGCAGACCACTGCAGAGACTGAGCGAAACGCTAATTGGCGCATGATCTCGATCGTGGCACCCACGCTCTGGCGTCGCTGGTTTTGATAGGTATACAGAAAGGGAGCCTTTGCGCCGAATCCTGGGAAATTGCCTTGGGCTTGAAATTGTTTTGATTTTAGACGACATCTGCGCCTGTCTTCTCACAGCTTGTTTTGAAGTGCTCGCAAGTCTAGGCATCCAATCTTCTTCGACATGTCGTCTCGAGGGCATGTTCATTCTTCGAGCCCTTTGGTGCGGGTTTCGGCTGTCTTGGTGCGCATGTCAGGTCTTGGTGCGCGTTTCGGGCTGAGATGAAAAAGGTGCATGTATATGCATGCGAGCACTCACACACGCACACGCACAGAGACACACACAGACACACAAACACAAACAGACAGACAGACGGACAGACGGACAGACGTGGTCAACGGTTGAGGCTCTCGGAACGACTCTGCATCGAAGCTCACGGACAGCCATCGGGGAGTGATGCTCGTCTCTCACTTCGAAACCCACGCAACGCATCAAGAAGTCAGTGCCGGAGTTACCAGCACATCAGGGCCTTTCGGCAACGCCTCACCACACCTACCAGCAGTCTTGTTGGATCAGATCTATTGACATCCCAGACCTTGACAGGCCAGGCAGCAGGCCTGAATCCACTCGCTCGTGGTGCCTCTTGAGAGAGCCGTGGTCACATAGCAAACTCATCAACATGCATGTGTTTGCTGATCTGACCCCGGTTGTGAAGCATCTGCCCGTGGCAATTTCACCCAAGAACCGTCAATTCACCTGAAGCCCTGATTCTGGGCTGGCGGACCGGTCGAGCCGGAGGCACGATTCGCACGAAGTCGGTGTGGCGGTTGGGCTGCAGTCAGGCATAGGGAGCAATGCAGATGTCCGCAGAATTCGCCTATCTGGGTTGTCAAGGATTATCACTTCTGGTGATTTTGTCCAAGTCTACCTGTTGCATCGAACTGGAGAAATCGAAACATGCAGTGGCAGGCGGCACGTGCCGACACATATTGCACTGTCTCAAAAGCCCTGTGCCTTCTGCACGTCGGATGTCGCATCCTTGCACCAATCCTTCCGGCGTGAGTGGCTGTTAGCTGTCCCGCCTCTGGTCTTCCGAGCAGGGAAGTGAAGCGCCACGGAGAACTGCTGGCTTCGAAGGCTCAGCCTTCGAAGACGACGAACCGCCTGGACTTCGCTCCTTTGGCCTGGGCGACGCGGCGACGGAGTGAGGGGTTTTGTCAGGATGGAGCATCGGAGCATGCGGCAGAATCAGCTGGGGTAAGCACGAATCATCCGGCACAGCAGAAGCCTTGCGAAAAGTCGCGTCACCCCACTGCCAACAGGGCGTGATGCCCACTTCGCCCGCCCTCACTCAACAGTCCTGCTGTCCCATTCAGACACCGCAAGCTTCTTCCTGAGACGTGCACCAAGAGATGTCAAAATGGACCAGCAGGCAGGCAACGGCACGTTGAGGCTCCAGCACCGCTCGGGAACTCGAGGCAAACGATTGGACAAACTTGAACTACTTGCACAATACTTTTTCGGCTCAAGAGGGAAGAATCGATCAGACTAATAAATGCTCACCACTGCCATGGCGTGACGAGGATCTCGCTGCAAAAGCTGTCAAATCATTGCACCGTGTGCCACAACCATGCCGCTATGCCCTTGGTACTTGAAAACAAGGCAGGTGGCAATCAAGATCCCACAGTGCGACCGAGATTGCCTGGTGGCTGGTGGCTTGCAAAATGCCCGCATGGACGGGTCCACTTTGTATCGCTCATTTTTTCGCAGCTTTCTTACAACCCTGCGAAGTCCCGTCACTTCGGGTCCTCCAGGCCCTCTTCCTTTGGCAAGCCCTGGCACTTGTGTGACTTCAACAAGCACCCAAGCAACCGGCCACAACCTTCCCGACAACGAAGCAGGTGATCGCGTGCATGAGGAGACCGGGAGGCCCGATCAGGTTGCAGAAGAGCACCTCAAAAAAAACGTCTGACAAATGGAGCTAGGGCTCGAAGCGCTTCAGCTTTCAGCCCCTCGCAGAGTGCGAAGTGAAGATACCACGACGCTGGCCATCAAGGTAGATCCAACCTCGCTGGCTTCACTGGGCAGGCCGGCTTGCTCGGGGCTGCTGGCTTGGGCGACGACGCCCCACGAAGAGGTCCCAGGCCAGAACATGTGCCCACTCCTCCGACACGAAGCCTGGACCTGGGAACTTCCGATCTGACATGGACCGACAGCAAGTACCGGGGAGGTAGCGGTTATTGATGCAGCCCGGTGACGGAATGGCACCCGGCAGACAGCTTGTGGAAACAAGATACTCGAACGCGGGCAGATTTTCAACTCTACATCATACATCATGGGCCAGCAATTGGTGCGGGCTTCTCTCCATTAAAAAAGAAATTACCTGCCTTGAAGCCTTCTGCTTCCCATCGCATCTACAGCCATTACGATCTCGGCTGCCTCCTATGCACCGCTGTCGGCAATGCAAAAACAACAACCAAACTTGGTATGCGTTGCACCCAGTGAAGCTGATTTGCACTTCGACAGGAAGCTGCTCCAGCAGGTTCCATGTGCTGCGAGATCAAAGCGATAAGAGCAAGTCGATGCTCACCACTCATCACTGCCAGCTGCAGTGGATCTCAGACAAAACCTACAATACTATAATGCGAATTCTCTACCTGCAGGGCAAGTCCGTTGGGATCCGTGCCCGACACGACCTCCAGTAAATTTTCTCGCACGCAAAACGCTCAGACCTGCCCATGCACAGGAAGAGATTTCGACCGACGGGCTGGGACACACCCCCTGTTCGCCCTGCTGTTGCAATACGTCAGGCACACAGCCTGCTCCTGCAGAAAGAAGCTCCCCCATGCAACTGCTACTGCCACTTACGGTACTGCTGCTGCGACTCTGCCGCCACTATGACGACCACTCCTTGCTTCCATGATGACTGTAAGTTGCCCAGGGTTCCTCCAGATTCACGGGGTTGCTGAGGTCTTCAGTCCATCTCCGGCCGAACCTCGGACAGCACGAACGTCGAAGCGAATGCAGGCACACTCTTCCAAAACTCTTAAACGACGTTGCATGCGAGGAGCCACGAGGGTAGCATGCGAACAGACATGAACACACTCATCCTCTCTCGCATTCGCACAGCTTCAGGTCCTCAAAACTTAGCCCACGTCGCTTTTCCTGCTGCAACAAGACATGGCAAAAATGTCATGCAAAGCGTTCGGGTTACTGCAGCCGCAGATCAGCATGGCCGAGGAAGCCAAGTACAAGGCGCAGCCTCGCACCGAACGCTGAATTTCGCCAGCGAAGCACTTAAATCGAAGCTTCAGGCTGGGAACCCTGAGGAAGGGGAAATCGCTCCTTGAAAGAGTGGTTTCTCAGGCTGTGTTGGGAGACTCGAGTCAGGTCTTACTGGAGGCCTGTGCGGGTGCCCTGGCCTTCTGCAGTCTGCACCCGGCCGGCCCCGGAGAAATCCTTCCTCTGGGGTGGACATTAACGCTTTGCCAGGCGCGCCCTGGCACAGCGTGAAACTCCTAGGACCTACAGTCAGCCGCGGGTCCATTAGACCGCAAGCCGGTCTTGACAAACACTTTCAACAAGCTATCAGCTCGTCTTCGCAGCTCTGACGACGAGGGCAGGGGTCCCTCACCACCTGCAGCCCTGTCGGCCCAGAGCACGTTACCCTTCACATCAGCTGATTGCATAGAGGCACACTTCGAGATCAGCCTGTACCGAACCTTCACCTGCATGCAAATACCGTGGTTCAGCGACTTGCCGCTCTGCGTCCCTTCCGTGCCTTCATTGAGCTTCAATGTTCGCACCGTGGGCTTGGCATCAATTGCAGCCGCAGCATCGCCCACCGATGAGGTGAATGTCGCCTCGTAAGGACTAGACCCGCTCAACACATGTACAACTCTTGGACTTCGGTGCGAACTCAGCTTCGATGTCCGCATGAAGCAGGCAGGAAAGAGTCTGGGAGGCTTTGGCTAGTCCGAAAGTCAGAATCTGGGATTCGCTTTTTCTCATCTTGTGGGTGCCCTGTCATGTAGAATCGCAAGATCCCGCAGTGACGACATGCTATTGTCGGTAGCAACAAACTCTCTCAAAAAAGGCGAGAGGGATCTCGACTTCACTGTTTATCTCCAAGTTGCGTAGGGTTTCATCTTTTCATCCAACGCCTAACTTGCACCGGGTCAGACAGATCGAACTAGAAGACTGAACTTGTGGACCAGACGGATCAGCATGAGCCCATGTGGGTCTGTTGGATTCCGAGAAGCAGTCACGGTGAAGTCAAGCTTCTTCGCATCTTCATAGACGGAGAAGTAGAACCTGTTGCTTCAAGGCAGAACAATCCATATCTCAAGAGCCTCATCTGAAGACGGCAAAACAAAGCTAAAGCCGAGATTGGAATAGAAGCATCCAGGGGTTATGCACCTTTGGAGAAAAAGAGACACCCCAAGCACGCCCACATGCAGCGCAGTCAAAACTGCCCATGAGAAAGGCTTCGCCATGCCACCTAGCAACACTACATCCATGCAGATCTCTGGTCGCACGGCGGCTGCAGTACCCTCCTTCTTGTCCGAGTCTGCGAGCGCAGCGTTCACCTCTTCCTAGCGCAGGCGAAGCTTGGATACTCATTGGAATGCGACAGACCAAGCTGACCAGCTCCTTGCAAGGCACTATTACCAGTAGCACCTTAGATTCCCTCCGAACAGCAAGATCCATTCGGGGATCCAAAGGCCCCCGTGACACCATCACCCTGAAGGCTCATTTTTCTACATGGGGGTTGCGGCCACCTTCCGCCCAGCCTTGCTCAAGCCCGTGATCTCCTGGATCGCTTCCATCTTCAGGCCCTGCGCCTTGCACTGCCTGGCACGGGCAACGCCACACGGACACAAGGAAGCCACAGCATCGAGCCTCTGTCACAAGTATGCCGGCAGGGGCCAGCAAACAGGGATCCACCAAGGCAAACATTCACACGAATCCAAAACAAGTTGGAAACACCGCAAGCGACAGCTGAAGGGAAACTGACCAGGTCTAAGGGACAGCAATTCCTAACTCGAAAAGAAGCAGCGGCCAGCAAACCCGAATCCCTACAAAAAGTGAGCGGGAACGACCCAGCGGCTACGAACGACATGATCTAGTGGAACACGAATGGAGCGGTGATGATCAACAGAACCATACCAGGAAAGGAGTGATGGGCAGCAAGTCCTGGCAGGACCTCGATGGACCTAATTCATAACTAATAGACCCGGCTTCGCCCGAACCAGAGCCAAGCGAATCGGGATTGAATAACCTCTGGCTCAAATCAACAAACTAAAACTTCCCGACTTCCGGACCACGCATTTTCGACTCAGGTCTTCACCACCGAGTGGTTTTGTTGTTGCTTTGCAGAGTCTCCTGGATCAGCTGACACGCCAGGTCGGCCGAGCCTGTTTGCCCCCCCACGAGACAGTTCCGAACCAAACACAGCGCGACTCCCGCGATTTCCCCGAGCATACGGCGAATTTACGGGGCTTGAGATGCGAAAATGTAAAACGAGTCATTGAGACTTACACCAGTACTTACAACCATGAACTCGTTTAACAAGGAGATCTTGCTTCGCTCGTCTCTGCACTGCAGCAATATCAAACCACTAGCAGCTCCAAAATCGTTCAAAACAAGCGTGTCCTCTGAGAGGAATTCCAAGAGTACTGCGAAGACCTGGAAGACTCCAACCAGGAAAGACTGTCCGAGACTGACAGTCCCCAAAGGTTTCCCAGCCAGCTTTCTCCAATTGATATTTGGGGCAGGTGTTAAACTACAAGGCCAGGAAGTTTCGGATTTTGGATGAGAAGCAGTCACCGACTGACATGCGACCCACCTGACCAGGTGCTTACAAAGAGCGGATTCAGCTATCACCCGAACCTGCCGGTCTTGAAAAAGAGAACCCCATGCCTGGCGACTCGTGCGAGCGCACCAGCTACGGAGACCACGTCAGGCCTAGGGCGAGAGGTTTGGCTCGTGTGATTGAGAAGGCTTCGGGATGCTTGGCCTAAGATTGTCTTCACTCGTCCGTTATGCCTTATCAGGAAACAGTGTCGCAATTGGCCTGTGGCAGCTGCGCAATTCGCTACAACTTATGATGCAGCTCCTGCTACGGGGTGCAACTCAGTAGACAAACCCCAAGACTCTTGATCGATCTTTCCAGTCCGACTGTCTCGCATCCCCATGTCCGAGAGGCGAGGGTTCTTTGATTCTGTGAACCTTGGAGGTCCTCTCCTCGCTGTCAAGCCGTCTTCGTGTCACAGGGGAGAATGTCTCTGAAGCGGCCCTCTCTCTTTAACTCAACCGCGAAAGGGTCCGGTCCTGGTCTCCCAGCTTGACCAAGACCGCAGCCGACTTGCCGAAGGATGGCGGGAAGGTCATCCGGTTGACGCCCAGCTTTACCAAAGTTCCCTTGGCCTTGGCCTTGGGGGGCATGGCTTCGCTGCGGGATGCGACAGAGGAAAAAGGGAATCTGTGGCAACCCTCAGAACTGAACTCCGAGCCCAGTGTCTGCCGTGCTGGCATCCCATGCAGACAGCTGCAGCCACTCAAACTTCATCTCCAGCGTTCCACAGCACTTCTCGTCCGGAGACTTTGGATCCTTAGAGCAACCGAAACTTCAAGAGCAGCCGACAAGGAGCCTCGTAGCCGAGGTGCGACGAGGGGCAGCGGCACGCCAGAGTTCCGAACCGCCTCACTGGCCTGTCCAGGGTCTCGGCGGGCTCCATTCGACAAGGACACACACAGACAGACGCAGACACAGATACAGCTTTTGGCACAATGCCTTGATTGGCCACTTCGGTTTGCCGATGAAGTCCGAGTTGGTGAGATAGTCACTATCGTAGACCTGAACTTGGAGCATCTCAGTAGGTTATCGACAAATCGAGTTCAGATCTTGCGTGTGGCTTGTCCGAAGTGAAACTCGGAAGTCTGCAGCAGCGAGGGTTGATCATATACTCGAGCTCCCTCGAAAAGCTTGGCTCGGATCCTCCCATTAACTGAGAGCCTCCCCCCTGAGACCCCCAAAAAAATCAGGACAACTGACCCTTATTTGGCTTTCACGGCTTCCCTCATCAGGGACACACCTGTCGCTTCGGATGCCATGGTCTCTCTCTCTTGCGGCCACAGGAGCTTCGATGCAGAGCCGCTGATCATGATCGAAGACCTTGCTTGGCCGAGAGCTTTGAGTTGATCAGAAATTCCTCAGAGCCAGCCGTGCTGTGTTGCTTACCCTGTCAACCAAACGATGGGTGCGACACGGTGCAAGGCAACCTTTTTCATTCACCAATCCTGAAAGTCTGAGATCTGCCTAAATCTCAAAATCGAAGCAGAATCCTTCAGGTACTTTCGAAACAAGCGAGAAGGCACCATGAAGTCGTGGAAGTCCCCCTCACCCCAAACCTTGGTGGGACAGATCACAGCACCGGCAGGCACAGGGACTCAAACATGACCAAACAAGCACGGCTTGCTACCCAAGACTGCTATGACTGCGCGGTACGATGCACTGCCGGCAAAAGTCCCAATTTGTTGACCAGGCGGCCGGATTGCAGGTTCGCTTCTGTACAGAGGAGTTCCATGAGTCGCTGGCCAAGGAGACCCTCCTTAGACTGGACCGTGCTCGTGTAAACCTGGAATTCCGTGTCATATAACGTTCATCCAACTTTTGCCACGTTGGGTGATGGTGTGGATAGCAGCATCAAGATCGAAATCCAACACCCTGATTGAAGATCAGAACAGCCTGCTCAAGGGATGGCTTGCACACCAGCGGCCCACCACCTACCAGCACCACTCACCTGGAAAAACCGATTCTGAAGTCTAGTCAAGCAAAAAGTCACATAGGTGTCGCTGCTGGCTTTGCCCAGCAGGTGCCAGTCTTTGGCCGTGATGTCCTTCGCGCGGACTGCAGTCACCTCGGCGACACACAAGATCACACAAGGCTACTCGCGGCTTCCTGGCTGCGAACGAAGTCACACGCAAGACGGCCAGGGGCAGTGGCTTCACGAGATCTGCCTCCGGGTCCGGCGGAGCTCGGAAAGGCACAGACTCACAGCCACTCACAGCTCGGAGCTTGGCTCCGTGCCATGTCGACGCCCTGCGCCGGTGTTGCGATGGGCACCTGAGCGACTTCCCCCGCGAACACTTGGGACCCTTCATCACCGGGACGGTTCACCATCTCCTAGGGCCAGATTTAGGAGGGCAACTAGGCCAGCAATCTCCCGGCTTCTGCGTGGCATTGTAGCAGATTTGCCAACGATTTGCGAGGAGCTACAGTAGCAAGGACCATAAGCAGAAGCGCGAGCTGTAGGAGCTCGGCAGGCTAGAGATTCTCTAAACCTCCAGACTCAGCAATGCCGCCCCGACATAGTGCTGGCAAAGAAAGACATCCGCATCACAGGGTTGCTTTAATGCATTCTCGCGATCTGCACTACAGGGCAGCTGCGCCGGCAAAAATCATCAACATCACCGTGAGCGCTTTTTGGTGCCTTTCTCTGCCTATTGCTCTCCGGATCGCCAGATGCCGGTTTGGACCAGTGCGTGATGAAAAAGCATTATCAGTGGGAGCTGCCTGTCAACTCTTTGGACTCCCTGGAGCAACCAGGGCAGTTGGATGCATGGCTGCTGGATTGCTGCAACTGCAAGTTTAACTCCGTCGCGACCGAAGCTGCGGGGATGGAGCTGGAGGCAACCGACATGCGTGTCCCATAGTAGCAGATAGCTGTCCAAGTCACGGCAATGACATTTGGCAGGACCATGGCATTGCCTCAGCACCGGAGGCTCATCCACTCAGGGGATATTGGAACAGGCTCTCGTGTCTACGCCTTTACCAAATTGCTTCATCTGGGAAAAGCTGTAGGTGCAAGGTCCGCAGTGAAGTCCAGGGCACTGATGGCCGCGTTGATCTGGTGGCGGATTATGCCTGCAATGCCGGGCACGTCTGCCAGGTTGGCGATCCCGGTGAAGTCCAGGCCCTGAACGCGACAGGGACAGGTGCAGGGTCTGGACCTTGCTTTCTTCGGCTGCATTCTAATTCTAAATCGAGCTCCAAGACCACCGAAATTGATTTCGAGTGGCCAGCTCTGGCGGATCGTTGAAGAAGACGGTGATGCCTGGGTCGCGCTGGCCCTCACCAGATGATTTCACCAATTTGGAAAGAAATCTTGCTAGCGAAGAAGAAGAAAACGAAGAAGAAGAGCGACGAGTGCTCTTTTATTCACCCATCTAGTAGTTTCTGCCTCCCATTTACAGACCTTCCTCTTCCGCTACAAACCGAAGCACCACGTACCGAAAGCTTTGGCAAGGAGCCGCCCACCACCGGAGTTTCATGGATCAGTGGCTCTAGTCTGAGCACCAGCTCCCCGCGCAAGCGGATGGATTTGATACCAATACCTTTGCCGAGCAGTCTGGGGAGTTTGGGCACATCCCTTCCAGGCTTCGACACACGGTGTTTTGGAGGCAGTTGGACTGACTCTCTCACAACCAGGAATGTTGGTTGCAATAGTGTCGGCCGAACTCGTGGATCGCAGCTGTCTAGTTCAATCTGTCCCAACAGTGTGCCCCGAACCCCCAGACCCGACTCAGCAAAAAGCCATGGAGCTGGCGATCACGGCAGAGACTTCGATGTCCACATTCGACTCGTAGTCCAAGTGCAGGTTGAGCTTCAACCCATGCTGCAAGGCTTCATGCGGTGTCTTTTTAAGACGTAGTTCCGAAAGAAGGGAACTGGGTTCAGTGCTCTGCTTGCTATACAGTTGTTCTAAGCACAACACCCATAACCATTTACTTCTCGCTGCGTTTGGATGCGGGCTGAGCCTGTCTTAAATGAGTCCTACTAGATGGGATCTCGGAACCGACCGTAAACGCACCTAGGAATCGGACCCGGGAAGGAGTCGTGAGAACTTTCTACGGTGTTGTCGAATGCTCTCGTGCTGCCCCCTCATCCACCTTGCGGCTGACAAGCTCGATCGGCCCAAACTTCGGGGTGATCGTTCCAAGCGTGAAGGTCTTGAAGTGTGTGCCTAGTGGGCTCGATCGGAGGAAGCATGGCATGGCCGTGCTGCATCCAGCAGCTGACAGCAGGCCGAAGTACAACCAGGACACTAACCGGGCACAAGTTCAGCCCATGAAGATGCAGGCAAGAAAAGCCGGATCAAGGTACTGCTGCAGGCAGACCTAACCGCGAAACGTGCCGCGCCTTTCAAGAAGCTCGGGAGGCTCGCCTGCAGCTGCGGTGTGACCTCGCGGGTGTTGGTGCTTTCAATTCTGCAAAGGAAGGGATCCAGTTTCTCCGCTGCCTGCTCATGAACGATCTTCTGGACCGCATTGTTAATGTTCGGCCACAGCTGCGCAACGAGCTCGTTCAGCCACTCCAATGTCTCCTCCCTCCTTCAAGAGCACGGCTGCGACTTCATCAATCACACTCGGGTCGACTTGAACAAGGTGCCTCCCGTCTTTGTCGGCGACAGGCGTCAGTACGTGGTTCGCATCCTGGCGTCGGTCGTCAAACAGGTTGCTGCATGCTCGTTGCACAACACACCGACACACACCCCAGGCTGTCCTCGCACTCTGACCTGCCAGTAATGGCACAGCATGCTTTGCCAACCTGGAGAAACGAATCCCTTCAACCAGTGTAACACGAACACTGCTTCAAGCCAGTGCCTTGCCGCCCATTGGACCACCAGCCCGGACACTCGAGCCACGTAAAACGGCTGCCAAGCTCAGGACTCATGGCAACACAACTTGAGAACACCGGCGGACCTCAGGCTTCGATGCGACTGAAGCACCACAGGCTGCAAAGTTGCAGAGCGAAAGGCGCGTTCTGCCGGGAAGCCGGAGGTCCAAGCAAACGCATGGCATTGTGCACCTCGTCGTTGGCCTTACGACATATGCTAGCAAGTTCACCTAGACACACCCAAACTACAGTAATTGATTCGCGCGAGTCTTGTTCCCCCACAACCCTGCAAACCTGCAACCCGCTGAGCCCTTCAACAACTCTCAGAACCACCCGTGCAGTTCGGGCAGCCGGATCCAGGCGAAGAGCCCCAGTGAAATAGTCGCGTGCCTTTCCACAGTCTCCCTGGACCTCTGTACGACAAGGACAGTATGTGTATGTGTGTGTGTGGGGTGTGTGATTCTGATCGTGTTCGTGTTTCTGGAGCGTGTTGTGGCTTTCGGGGGTTTGGTTTCCAACGCTTCGGTGACGTTTGATGCCAGGACGTTAACTCCAGACGTGCCCAGCTTTTTCAACAGCCGTAATCTTCAGAGAAAGCATCAACGCCGCCAGTTGGCTCTTAAACTGCTTCCAATTCCTTGCAGCCCAAAACCCAAAAGTTGCATGTCCAGGCGCCCTGCAGGCAGTTCCACAGCGATAGAGGGCCTTCACACGCTTGGCAGCGACACCTGTTGCGGCACATTTGGGGCAATAATGAAGCATCCTAGCAATAACACTGAAAACCCGCAAGTGTGAGTACTTAGGAGGCGAGTGCAGGTGCACCGCATGAGCAACGGTCGTGTTGTCAGATCGCCTCTGCCAGCTCTGCCGAATCTCTCATTGCAAACCTCCACCCCTATAACCCCAACCCCACTTACAAGAAACCTTCCCCCACACCCGTAGGAAACGCGCCATACAATTCAACAAGACCATCCCTAACTGTTAGTCCCTGAATCCTGTGTTCTGTGTCCCCATACGCTTCCAACAAGTCCAGAGGAACAACCCATCGACCCAAAACACCCCGAAATCCCGCAACTGAAAACAGACCCTGCCTGTACCAAGCCCTTTGAGAGTAGGAGACTGATTTTTGCACGACCCTTGAATAAACATGTCACAACTGTCGCTCGTTTCTTCCAGCCGCCACTGCAGCCAGGGCAAGCGGAAGCTACCCATATTGCTGTGGCTGTCGTTGTGCCGTCTTGACATGGTTCCGCCATTTGGAACAAGGATCAGTACATTGGCACAACGAGCTGCACAAAATTGCAGGGCACGTAGCCACGTGTGCAGCACATGTTCATGCAAAGAAGCAAGTGAAACCTCTTTCGTCAGGGCACATGACATCTGACGTAATCGAACAGACAGGTATCGGGTCCTCCTTGCACGTCATCAAGTGACTGAAATCGCACGTACCGTTTCTCTGTAGCTTGTAATCGATCCAGTCGGAGACATGATCGCTCCAGAATCTCCGGTTTCCGCTGTTGGGAAGGGCCAACCGGCAGCACTTGTTGTTCACGACGCAGTCCCTCTTCCGGAGTGCTAGATCGCACACGCCTGAGCTGGCAAGCAGGGAGAGCTGCAGATTTGTTTGGACGGTTAGAGGTTTCGGATGGCGAGATTGGAAGATTGCCGTTGCCTCTTAGGTGAAGGGCTAGAGGTCTGCAAGAATATGGTCTCCAGTGCATACAACGGCCCTACATTGTACCGAGAATCAGAGAAACAAGGCCGTTGACCCAAGTCCATACGAACAAAAGCCTCCACCACGGACCGCGGCACTAAAACCCTAAATCCTAACCCTAAATCCCACTACGCTCTGCACGCCCCTGCAAATCCATCCAATGCAGCTGCTGCGCACGACCACCGAGCTTCGAGTGTCGAATCTTGATTTTGGGGTTCAAGTCCCAAAGCTAACTGGGCTTAGAGCTTATAGTTGCTCGGAATACTCAGGCAGGGACCGAAGTCGGCACCCGTCGTATTCTCCAAGCATGCATTCATCGTCGTCTCGTCACCTGTGTGGCTGTCAAAGCACAGGGATACCCTAGACAGGAATAGAGGTTGCCTTGGGCTGGGAGCTGGCACATGTCGCTCTTGGATAGCAGCAGTGTGGGGATTGCGGCCTCTGAGACATGTTGCTGTGTTGGTCCGGGATTGAATGTGGGATTCATCACTGCATCCCAGTGGCAGGATCCACCACTGGACAGAAAGCATCCTTGAAGGACTCCACTGATGGCCGCAAGCAGTGCGAGCAAAGCGACTCGAACATACTGCAAAGGCCAGACCGCTGTACAAGGCTTTGCGCTGTTCAATGTATTGAGCATCCAGGATCTGCAGTCACGCAACGATCATACAAGGACTACCCGCCAAAGCATTAGAGGCTGTCGCTTTGCGGTGTGTGGACTTCTAGGAGCGCGTGTGGACGTTGCAAACAAATCTGCTCGTTCGAACAGACCCATGTTCTTGAAACATATGGCCCCTAAACCCTAACTTTAGATACTCTTACCTAACCCTTAACCCTGAACACGCCAGACGCACTGATAGGCTGGTATGGAATTCGAGGTCACCCCAAGATGCATCTTCCCTAAATAAAAACACGGGGATTAGGATTTAGTAGTGGCGGCTCGTCAGCGCCCTGGTAGTGTAAGGAAATTTCCCCCCCATCAGGTCGACAACAGTTGTGTTTCTTCCGGTATGTGGATTGGTGTAGCTGCACAAGTCTTGTTCGGGGCTTAATCGCCGATATACGGGGTCTGGCAATTTAATCAGGGGCAGGGTTGAAACATCCGGGTTATGTTGGTTCAGAGGGGCGTGTGAATGCCCGTGTACAAACAGCAAGGATGCTAAGGCTGAAGTGCAAATACGGTCAGAAGCTAGGCTAGAGTGCTCAACATTCCATTTAGGCAACAAAAAGACAGGCAAACCTTGCATCGACCGATGTTCTCCTATACGTCATAGCAAACTAGCTCCGACTACCTTTTTGCAAGTGTGCGAGGAAAAGTATCCGAGCCTGATCCTAACTCTTCGAAGATCTCCAAAGCTTCGGTTGCCAACCTGAGGCTAAATTGGGGTTTGGAGATTAGGTGGCTGCCGCGATTTTTAGAGCTCACGCCTTCGGGTCATGGTTGCTTTACAAGGTTGGTATACGGTTCAGGCTGGGCTGCGACTTCCAGGGTGTGGAGGGCCTTGGGCAACCCTACTGATCGCCTGAATTCTAGATGCATATTCAAGACATTTACCTGCATCGGGGTGTGGCTCCATATGGAACGTGCATCTCAGAAAACATCGAGCTCACTTTGTGCATACAGATGCGCAGCTTGGACTTTTCCAAAGAATTTCTTCCCTCAGGACAAGCACCAGGCTCCGAAACTCAAAAACCCTTTATGCTTAAATTTGATGCAGACCTACGGATCTCTGGGACGTGTCCTTGAGACTGCAGGCTGATTCTCTCGGTGAGGCCATTCAAGCTTCGGCCTTATGTGCAACTCAGTGACGAGAAGGCCTCCTGCGGTCGATCCATCTCAGTGCCGTCAGCTCTAGTCCCGATCAAGTTTAAGCAACACCCAACAAGATCTGACACAGCCCGATCATGAATAGTTGGCGTGAAGAGTGACAGACTGGGCCCCCCCCTTGTTATTGTGATACCAGCCGTTTTCCCCGAGAAAGGACTTGCCAGGTCCGAGCTTGCAACCGGTCCGGTCAGGGTTTTATCTCCGGTCTGAGATGATTCGGCCCTGAGCCTGCCGCCCCTGTTACCCCAACTGCAGTCCCCTGGCAAGCCTCGAAATGATCGCTACCAGTCTCCAAACCCAGGCCCTAATGGAAACAGCTTGGTTCCATTCGAAACAAGGCGCCTTTAGTAGTGCGTGTGCGAAGTTATTCAGCAGATCTGCCTCGAGCTCCATAGCCTTCGAAACCATGTCGTCTGCCACAAAGGCTGGAGGCAACTCCTCTCACAGGTAACACAGAAATTGCACTTGGCTTTGGCTCCGAAACTTGCCCGCGAACGTGCAGGCTTTCTCCTTGATCAGCTTGGTGCCCTCACCTCTGGCGCACTGCAGGCGTGGAAAAAGGCCACATGGATTTCAAGCCAAGCTTCTGTAGCATCCTGTGGCCCCATCCAAGTCCATCTTCTTGAGACACTCGTTGCCTGGAACTTTCGCCAGCTACGCACGATGCACAAAAGGGGCACAACGCGTGTTCATCTCCTCGAGCCATGAGTCACACAGGCAAGCAAGCCGGCGTCGCCTTCGTGCTTCCAAAATGCTACGATAGCCAATACATCCTCATGCGGGCCAGAAGTGATTTATTTTCAGCTCGCCCTGCCGAAGGTAGCTTGCAATCCTTGTGACACTCTGAATGCATCTGACTGCTGCTATCAAAGGCAGTAACACTTACGATGCATGGAAGTGAAGCAAGAATGACCCACCCCCTGCCAAGTGCCTAAGCATGCGCGAAGCCGAAACTTGCTCAACTTGCAAAGCATGGCAGCCAGCTCCTCGGCATGCTCGGCATTGATGTCATTTTGACCCACGTCAGCGCCAGGGGAGATCGAGTTGCACAGGGACTTCTGCCAGGAGTCCTCAACACGGCGCCAGCGAGCCTGCAAACATAGATCTGGGGAGAGTCAGCCAAAGCAGAGCAAGCCGTGAAGTCGAGAGAACGCACACTCGATTCCAGTCAAAAAAGCCCTCCAGCAGGCAGTTCAAAGCACAAAGCAATCATTGGTTCAGGCGCCAGGGTTTACGCACCTGCAGCTCTTCTGGAAGATCGCCCAAGGTGACGCAGTCCTGGGAGCCCGAATATGTTGAATGCACTGCTGATACCGTCTCTACACTGGCACCAGGCAAAGAAATCAAACAGCTCAGAGGCATTTCCACAACTTGAAGCCGACCTACGAAGGAACCGGCTCCACTACATCAGGCCCTGGGTCGGCGAGAGCGAGAACTGCAAAAAGAGGGCCCACCACGGGGAATTCCTCTTTCCAGGATGCCAACCTGACAGCGGATCCCAGAAATTCAGATGCATGCAAAGTCAGTGAGCCTGCAATCAGAACTGTACCACGGTTGAACTTTCTAGGCACATTGCTCGCCAACTCAAATCCATAATCATCCCCTGCCTCGTCGGAATCTGCGCCGCTGTGCTTTTCTGTTCTAAGGCGTAGACGCTCAAGACCAAAAAATATGATGCGAAGAGTCTGTTCTTCGGGCGATCGTCGTCGAGGAAGCATACTAGCCCCGCAAAGAACGGCCTGGTCACTGGTCCGCAAGCTGCTATGCAATTCGTGACCGCATGACGATGTGCTGCAAACCGCAATGAACCTGCTGTGATGCTTCTCCTTCAGCAGGATTGGAGGTGGCGGTACCCAATAATGTGGCGAGAAAAATCTGTCGAGCAATGTGCCTCACAAGCCGGGACCAACCTATCTGAGAAAGCCAAGCTCTGCAGAGCCCACCAGCCTCCGTTGAATTCTCGCTGCAAGACGTCCCTCTCCTTCAAGATCTCAGCCCAATGCTCAGCACCTCGGAGACAAGTTGGCCGCAGCCTTGCTCCAGTCACTCGTACGCCGGAAATGGACTTCACCTGCACTGATCTCAAGCAAGGCTCAGAGGCCGTGCTGGGATGCAAAGGGCGAATGCCTGTGCGGCCTGCCCAATCCCCAGCGTTCATCGACCAAACTCTCAAGGTCTTTCAAGACCGGGCCTCCTCCGACAGCTTCGGACCACACACTCCGAGGCCTCACTGGTAGTGGCCGCCGGTGCAGCCATCGAGGGGGACGCGCAGGAGGAGGCACCGGACGCTGCGGCCGCCGCCTCCTTGTAGCAAGGTTGTCTCACAGCCAAAGGGAACAAAGACGGAAATGGGAGAGAGAGAGAAGAGAGACAGCAGAGACCGATTTCGAGAGCCTGGGAGGGAAAAGCACAGCCGGCAAGCCCAAGGCCAAGACTTCCAGCACCTTGTCTTCCTTCCCACTGTCACTTTGTAGTTGCGGAGCTGCCTGCGAAACAACCGCCGCACTCCGACCGACGTGACCCAAAACTGAGCACTGCGACGAACACTTCTTTTCGTCGGGTGGTGGAAGCGCTGTAACACGCCGTTCGGCGACGAAACAGGCTAGAACGAACAGCCGGTGCCGGGGCGCATTCTGCACCCGCCGTGCGCACCGACTCACCACCCCGCGCCGGCTCAGAAGTGGAAGCCCTGGGCCAAGTTCAGCAACTCATCCGCCGCGTCGGTGGTGGCGTACTCCAGGTCCGCCGCCGCCGCCGCGACCGCTCTGCCGAAGTCGTCCCTGGAGACGGCGTCGTTTTTTTCATTCATTCGCATCAGCTGAGTCAGCTGTCCTGCGGGCGGTTGTGAGCCTTGTCACCCCTCTTGCGAGGGTTCGCCGGTGAAGAGGCAAGCATGTTACTGCGCCCCGTANTTGACCGCGCCGTCCTTGCCGTAACCCTTGGTCAGCGCCGCCTGGCCGGCGGTGTTGTCGATGAAGGCAATGATGGCCGTCGGCAGTTTGGCGCCGAAGGTGACGAAGGCGACGAGCTGCGCCAGAATCTCGAGCATGTATATGTATGCTTTTCTCGTCGCCAAACCACGTCGGCGCAACCCCATGGTCATAGAAGACCTGGTCGCCGATCCGGAGGACGTAGCCCCAGCCGTTGGCCGCCTTCTGCCGTTGGGTCGCGGAGACTCCGTCCGGCACATGACCCGCCTTGTGTCTGACCTCGCCGGCCGAGAAGAAGGCGTCGGCGTAGAGGACCGCCACCTCGATGTCCTTGGCGTCGAAGGGGATGAACCGTGGTTTGATCGCCGGGATGATCCTGTTGAGCGATCGCAGAGCCGCCGCGAGGCCGGTGGAGAGCGAATCCGCCGACCAGGCCGCCGTGTCCGCCGCCCTGGCGAAGATGGCCTTGGTCGCTGCTTTGGCCACCGACCCGAACGCCGCCTGTGTCAGGAAGGAGACCCGGCCGGCTAGCTTCGCCGCCGCGCCCGGGGAGAGGCTGTCC
>BGNK01000522.1:203879-230734 GCA_003297005.1 Symbiodinium sp. clade A Y106
GACCTAGTCAACAACGCCATGACCCATCTCGTGGGAATTTCGATAAAGCGCGAAACCAATCAGCGATCCAAGCTAGCACAGCAGCTGGCAGACATGACCTTCCGGGGAAGCGGAAGCCAATGGTGAACAGCACAGCTGGAGCAGAACCATCTACATCACGCGAGTCTCGACCTCAGCAGCTACCACCATTCCGCCTTTCCAATCCTAGCAACTACTGCTACCTTAACTCCTATGTGTACGCAATGTGGCTTGTCTCCACCTACTGCAATATCCCCAACCTCATTCCCCAGGTGATCAGGGTCAAGGACGGGCCACTGCTGGCACGTCACCTCTTTGGGTTTCATCTCCTGGGTTGGCGGAACCCTGAGCGCCAACATGATGTAGCTGAACTCATAGACTACCTCAACCCCAGACTTTNTTGGCGGAACCCTGAGCGCCAACATGATGTAGCTGAACTCATAGACTACCTCAACCCCAGACTTTCAGCCCTGCATATCACCGGTCAGGTGGAGAGCAGACAACAAACATCGGCAGGGGTTGCCAGGCACTATGAGGGCCATGCTGCCAAGTGCATCCGCCTGATAAAGCCTCCGCGGCATAGACCTGAGCTTCAGGATCTGATTAACTTTTGGTTTAGCCAGGACTCACGTCACGCTATACTTATACCATGATCCAAGTTGAGCATGAAACTGCAGCATCCGGTGCTTCAACCGATCACCGCAACCTTTGGCGGATGGACGATGAAAAGAATCCAAGCCTGCTCACAGCGAGCTCACAGCGGGATCTTCAGCGGAACATGTATATCCTGTTACTTGTCTGTTCNGCTTCAACCGATCACCGCAACCTTTGGCGGATGGACGATGAAAAGAATCCAAGCCTGCTCACAGCGAGCTCACAGCGGGATCTTCAGCGGAACATGTATATCCTGTTACTTGTCTGTTCAGCCTCAAGCCGGACAGAGCTGTATGCCAGTGACCGTCGCCATGGCTCTCAGGAGGTTGGCGATGACCCAGCCCAATCTCGATTGGGTGGCAACGCGACTGCAGAATCAGGAGGACACCATACAGCAGCTGCTGACCGATCTCAAGCGACAGCAACATTTGATTTTGAACCTCATTTCGAGAGTCCAGATGTTAGAGCAGAAGCTTGAATGCCATAGCCGCTGGAACAAGTGCACAGAAGATACCCTTCAAACTCAAACCCATCTCGAAGAGATGGACGAGTGAAGGCCTCACACAAGATTCCGGGCTTCGTATCTCTTCTCTCTCACTCTNCATAGCCGCTGGAACAAGTGCACAGAAGATACCCTTCAAACTCAAACCCATCTCGAAGAGATGGACGAGTGAAGGCCTCACACAAGATTCCGGGCTTCGTATCTCTTCTCTCTCACTCTCTCTCTCTTCAGTTGCTGCGCACGGCGCTACGGTGCACATAGCCACGGGCCACGGTAGTCTTGAAGGCCCCTTTAGCTTGACGCTGGAACATCTTACCAGAACATTTTACCGAAACCCTGTGCAGAGGGTAGCGGGCCTTTGTAGTAGCCCTGGTCATCGTAGCTAGGCAGGCCTTCGTAGACGAAGTCGGGCATGTCTAGCGAGGTGCAAAGCAGCAAGCGAGTGGGCTTAGCGTAGGGGACCCCGAAGCTAGCTTGGTGAAAAGCCACAGTCCTTAGCCCCTTTTCCTCGTGTGGGCCAGTGGGTAGCGCACCAAGGTCCTCGGGCTGCTCCATAGCCAGGAAGGTAGCAGCTCCCTCAGCGACCAGGGTAGCGATCTCAAAGGAGAAGTCCGCAAAGATGTTCNGGTAGCGCACCAAGGTCCTCGGGCTGCTCCATAGCCAGGAAGGTAGCAGCTCCCTCAGCGACCAGGGTAGCGATCTCAAAGGAGAAGTCCGCAAAGATGTTCCCCAGAATAGCGCGGTCACTGTTTATAGGGTCGCCCATGACGTGGGCACACGTGCCTAGCCGCCGGGAGTGGCCGACATGCCAGAAGAGCATGCTGATGGCATCGCTAGACAAGGGATCTCTCTTGCTGCGCTGGAAAGAAAGGTGATGATTCTGATATGGACGAGGAGAAGGACGAGGAGGAGTGTGGTGGTAGTGGTTCCAGATGGTGGTGTCGGATGGTGGCGGCAGTGGTGGCCGTGGTGCGGATGCCAGGGTGATGCAGAATTCTCACAAAGAGCAAACATGATGAAGAGAACCTTAATGACACAGTGATGACGATAATCATCATGACAGAAATACTGATACTAATCGCAAGAATAACAACGCTAATATTCGTCATCATCATCGTCATTGTCATAGTCATAAGCAGCAGCATCATCATCATAATGCTGATGCTGCTGATGATGATGATGGTTCTGCTGATAATCCAGCGAGGCCGGAGGCCCAGGGCGGGACCATTTTCGCCCCATCGCGCTTCCGCTTCCGACATTTTTGGAAGAATTTTTAGGGGTCCGGTAGGGGCTCCCTTCATTTTCACAGCTCAGCCGCGGGTCCCCCAGGAGTTTGCAGCGTGCGGACTCTGAATCCGATCTTTGGGCGACGCCTTCCCGGCCCCCCCTCCCTCGCCCCACATGTTCCTTTTCCCTCACACTGCTGGCTGCCGCGCTGAAACACGGCTGCGGACACCTCTCGCGGCTAAATGATCCTGAAGGGATGGTCATGATGACGGTGATGAGGAGAAGGAGATCAGGGCTGTTGCTGCGACCCTGGCATTGCTTTGTAAGCATCAGAAGTAGTCAGAGCTGAGGATAGCCAATTGTGATGTCACTACTGGCAACCATACACTTCGGGTACTTACAGTATCCTGATCCGGCTGCGACAGTAGTACTGCTACTTCATGCTTTATCAAACGCATCACAGCTACTGCCACCGCGTAGTACCACCACGAACAGACATCTTCGCAAACTGGCCATTTACCGCTTTTGACCGAATACCCGGTACCGCGAGATGCTAGTAGTATTAAAAAGCAGCATACTGCAGCCACGTCCATACTGTGTTCTCCTTTTTCAGCAACATGCCAACTACGAATATCCCTGTCGCTTCGATTTGTGCCTGAGCAATTGTTGCTGTCATTTCGATTCATGAACCTCCGGGTCTTGTCATCATTAATGTTGCTTGCTCGCATCAGCAACTCAACGACTATGCGCATTGCTCTCCTTATGCGTCCATAACATGCTACAACTGCAGCGTTGCTGAGAGTACGATTCTGACTCAAACGTGCGTCCCACCTCCAGCCTTGAAGAGCAGCCGATTTATGATAGACTTCCGGCCGTCCTCTGCTGCTATCTTTCTTGAAAAGCGCAGCATGCAGCACTAGTTCCATTACACGAAGATGGACAAGATACCATGATCATGGCAAAGGTAGCACATGAAACGAGCACTGCCTTGAAAGCAAAGCAGCCTTCTGATGATCCTTCGCAATGTTAGCGGAGTCTTTGATGCCTTTTAGGCTCCGCAAGTCCCGGGTGTAAATTGCCTCGGCAAGTTCTGCATCCCACTTCGCTTGCAGCTGCGGCTGTCGTTGCAGAAGTCTGGGGACGAAGCCGCGAAGAAAACATCCAACGGGACTTCGGTATCGGCAGCCCAGTCCGGAATGGAGTCCGCCGAGCACTTGCTGAGGGTGATGGTGGCTTTTACGAGTTCCTGTCGTGCTCTCAAGTCTGGCCTGTCTAGGCGTTCAGGCTTAACTGCCAAGGCTGCGAGGAGTCAGACCGTATAAACTTCTGGACATGCTCCGACTGAGAGGCATTGGCTCCTCGCGAACATCATGCTCACCTTGCGTGCAGTCAAGTTCACTACACAAGCGGGCTCCGGCCTCGCACTTGCACTGGTCGCTGAGAGCAGCACCGTGAGCAAACCAACAATCGTGCTGGCTGCAGCTGCCGTTGGCCTCGTAGTGCCAACCTCAGCTGACATGCTGACATGCAAACAGCAGCCAGGCACAGGTTGCGAAGCCTCCGGAGTTGGACGTTTAAGCAGGAATCTCGCGACAGTTTCGGACCATCCAGATTTGTGTCTGGCTGCGCAGCCGAGCTCAACAAGCTCCGCTTGCTTGCTTCGTTTCGTGGAACTCAATGGGAACAAGCGGAAACGGTACACTTTGGACCGAACCTAGGTTCCGCTGTTTCCGTCCATCTCCCCTGCAAATGGCTTGTACGAGCGGAGCTACCCCGCCCGAATGTTGGCCAGACCCTCTTGCGTTCGCAGGCTGGTACCTGCACTTGAATCCGCTGGATCGTCTCAAAGGACTTGTTTCACCCTCCTGGATGAAGCGCGGTTCTTTCCCGGCTGCTTTCGTGCAAGGATCGCACGGCCGATTTGCGGACAGGGCCTCATCGCTTAGCTTCGAGCTGAGACTCATCCTTCGTGTCGATTTGCAAACTGCGCCCAACTTCCTCTTTATACCCGAAGCCAACAAGCCTCTGATGTCCAGCCGCGTGCCGGGCCATTTGGACATTAGAGTACTGCGGCAACATCTTAATAGCCTGCTACAACACTACAGCTACTCTAGCCGCGCGAGCTCACTGAAACATCTTTGAGTTCTGAAAAACTTTTGCAAGGAAGCACGTTCCATTTGCGGCTTCTTTCGCAAATCCTCAAACCATGTGAAATGGTCGTCCCAGCATGAAGCCTGTTCCCTCTTCCCAGTAGCTGCTCGGATCAGTGTCGGGACTACATGGATTACATAGAAGGCTTGGTTTGGATTTCGTTGATGATGCTTGCGTGTTTCCTGGTCAGGCAGGGCGAACGGATACCGAGACGTGCTCCTTTGAAGTTTTTTCCAAGACCGGCCGGATTGGGTGCATTCGACACTTCTCAACTAGACTCCTGTGGATGTCGGAATTGCAGTGTGCAATAGATCAGCTCAAGGCAACAGCGCTCGAAAAGTACGTTCCAATTCCTGAGCCCACACACCTCCACACACATCCCAATCTGCGCAGAAAGAAGCAGCACGCGAACTTCCCAACCTGAAGCTCCAAGCTAAGCCTGGGCGCACAGTTGCGTCTTCCGTTTCATCCGTTCGTTGCTGTCGATGTGCGTTACACGACCATAGCCTGTCCACAGCTCCTGGCACAACTCAAGCTGCTTCTGGACGACTTGCTTCTCGACTGCATGTCAACTCTGCACGCATCGAGGCTGTTACGTCTGCCTCGCTGCTTCGCACTGCGCAGGAGTGTTTTTGCTGTGGCTCTACGTCCAAATCCGAAAAAACGAATGCTGCGCATTCGAGCTGGCCCTGCCCTCACGGCTTGGACCTTTTCGATAAAGCACTCCCAACATCGAAGCAGCACCCGGGCTCAGAAAGCCTAAGACTACGGTCCCTCAGGCTTGTTGAGCGGTCTCCTGGTTCTGACCACTGCGCCAAACGATCGCCAGGTGTCCTTCCTCCCAATTCCGCATCATTCGTCGGGGAAGCTGTGCAAATGCACGTGGACATCTTCAGTATGCAACCACTCTATTTGCTGCATCTGCTGCGTGCAGCGACAATGCTTTCACCAGCTTGCTTTCACCAGCTGATCACCATCTTTTGCCCAGCTCGGTCTTGCAGGCGATGCAAGCCCTGGAGGCCACGGTAGCAAGCCGACACCTGAGAGCATCTCCGAGGACCGCACCCACTCTGGTGACATGCAAAACGGAGATGCATCCAAAAGCCCAAGGACCCACCGCGAACCAAAGTTCAGAAAGCTTCTGCCTGCACTTGAACGCAGATGCCATCTCTACGGCCTGGCCGAAGCAAGGAGCAACAAAAAGTTTCAACCGCAGAGTGTTGCAGTGCGCAGGGCCTGGGGTTTTCATTTTGGCTAGGTCAGGAACCCAACAACTGCCTCTCCACCATTGGCTTGGAAGTCCCCGGCATGATGTCGTCATGTAGTAAGGTGGCAATGCTCCTCAGCTCCCGTCTGTGACAATCACGGATACCGTCCCCGAAGCAACTGCAGGACTGGTGGCTACAGTAGTGCGTTTGTGGATGCACCAACAACTGCAGGCCTAGGCTAGTTTGTCCCGAGCAGCTGGATCGTGGCATCAACGCAGCGGCACACATTCGAGACAACTGGACCTTCCCGTGCATGACCAGGAACGGCAATGCCAACTGACTTCAGGTGCTGCGTCCGGTTTGAGCGACATTGATATATGACCGGTTCTTCCAACATTTCAGCCCCGAGCCGATCGAAAGCCGCAAGATGGTAACATGGCTTCGATTCGACCCGACATGAACCGGACAATGGCGAAGGGGTGCCCAGCATGTCCTTACTTGCCTACTTCTCGGACTCTTCTCACAGCCCGGCTTGCCCGGCCTGCTCCCAGACAGAGCCCCAGAGGAAACCCTCGGAATGCATCTTCCTCGCTTGCCGCAAGTCGGGGAAGGGGCCGAAGACTTCCTTGGCAAAACGCCCGTAACCCATGGGTAGTTGGTCTCAGAGAACACTTGCTCAACAGTCCAACAGTCCAGGCTGCCGGGTGCTGCCGGGCCAGAATTGCATGTCGCAGCTGGTCGCCGATGCACAGTTTACATGCTCGTCCTCTTCCAGGGAGTCAAGGAGCTGGGCTTGAAACATCAAGAGCCAGCTGGGCTACCATCTTGGTCTTAAATGGGCACAGCCTTGGCACACACGGGGCATACGAGGTGCAGAGAGCAGTTCATGACGCAAACAATGGCTCGGTGCTAAACAACCGTCAGGAGGCTCCAAGCTCTGCCCGTCCTCTAAGTTGCGGAGGATCGCCTAGCGAAATGCACGGAGCCTTACATGCACTGGTACTGCAGTTTCAAACCTTCAAGCAACCGCACGAGTGGAAGGACTATGAATCAGGCGTAAAGGATACTGGAACTGTCTACGATGGGGAGCCGACGTCACACCCCTAGAGTTCGCCAGCGCGCCTGCCGCCCAAGCTAGCCTCACCGAAAACGAGGGGCTCCGGCCTTTAGCTCAAAGTGGCCGAGGCCGCGTATCTCGGCCGTCGTAGCCCGGACGAACGGAAGCAGAGAGGACCACGGAGGAACGGACGAACGAAAAATTGGGCCAACAAACACATGGACCCACGAATGCACAGACGCAAATTGGTGACGGACGGACGGACGGACGCAGGGCGGAACGTACGTACGGACCAACGGACGAACGGACAGACGCATGGACGGACGAACGGACGAACCGACGAAAGGACGATCGGACGAAGGGACACACCCCAGATAGGCCCGGTCCTGCACTCCCCATTCCCACCCCACCTTCTTCTCCTCGACTACAGGGCGTACAGCAAGATCGTGGCTGGCCAAGAGCCCTATTGGAATGTGAATACTCCGGAAGAAACCGACCATTTCCTCGGCTCACAGCAGTATCACGGCACAGCACGCCCAGGGCAGGACCGACAGCGTTGCACGCACGTTCAGCGTACTTAGGGCAAGGCGGAAAATGCGTACAGTCTCATTCTGCAGGACAGTTTTGGGGCTAGTTGTATCTCCACAAAAAAGGCACGAAATGACCACGACCTGCCCACTTCAAGCACGTGGCCGGACATGCCAGCTGGATGGAGCCCTGGTCCACCCGGCTCACAATACAGTTCATCTTGCGCTCGGACTTCAACAGGTCCGTACAGAATGTCAGAAATGCGTATCGAGCACCTTGCGACCCAATGCTGGTCATGCTCTCCCTCGGCATACATACAAAAAAATAGCTCCTCGTCCACGCCACGCTGCTGAATCGTGAAAAGCCTAGTGCCCTGCTTGCAGGCATGCCACACACCTGTTTCACGAAGGAATGCATCTCATTGTAGCGATGAACATTACCTGGTGGGTGCGAAAGCCGATCTGCGCCAATGGCTGCACTTTCACTACCATACCAGATTCCAGCCCTGCAACTCCAATACCCGAGGCCCCTAGGCTTTCGTACCACATGTTCGCAACAGTCGTGCTGCGGCGCAGGGCGTCGAAGCTCAACTTGCAGGAGCCGAGAAGCCTTTGGGTCAAGTTCTCAGAGTCGAAGGCACTCACACTTGAATCATTGGGTTAGAGTCAGCAAGTTAGGAGTTAGAAAGCGCAGTACAACGGAATGAAATTGAAGATATGACGACCAAAGCTATCAAGATATCTGAGAGAGTCTAGTCTGCAGTGCCATCGCTGCGTGCTTGATAAATTTGCTCCTGGCCGGCCCCTATAACCCTTCTCGAAGCTGCCCCGCAATCTCAAGGCCACGACAGCACTGGCAATTGCAGGTCGAGGGACAGGTGCTGCCCAAGCAGGTCGATCCAGCGCCGAAGAGGCGACGTTACCTTTCCGGTAGGGCACGATGCTTGCATTCCATGCAGGGCATGTCTGAGGCGTATTCTTTGAGAGTCGTCCGGTATGCATGCTTCGCATGTTCTCTTTCGCTATTCGCCTCTTTCAATCAAACCAGCTGGGCCTGAAAGTACTCGCCACTTTGTAGGAACGGCCACTGCATCGGCGGCTTCGAACCTTCCATTGTCAAGTAGTAGGCGGGAGGCACCTTGTATGTTCCACGGAAGATCTCGACTGTCTTTCCCTGGTCGCTGCACTGGGTCCATTATGGGTTCAGGGCGCATCTGTCAGTCAAGGAGCAGACTGACTGAGTTGATGTCGAAAGACAGCTGCCGCCTGCCGAAGGGTTTCTACACTGTTCCACCGCGGGACTTGCTCACCGGGTCCTCAGTTTCGTCTCCACTACCTGATGACATCCCGCCGGTGTCATGGACAGGGCTACTGCCACAGGCGCCAGGCCTTGCACTGGCCGGTCTCAAAGATGTGCTGACTACCTCAAGGAAGTAAGGCTCTCGCACGCATTGTGTGCCTGTGGGCGGCTCTGGACGCTAAGACAGGCTTGCAGCTTGCACTCCTGGTTTGCCTTCATGGTGCCCAGGTATGTGCAGGCCAGTTGCCGGAGCTCCAGCCTCGGCACTGCGAGAAAGGGCAGCGCTCAGAAGCTCGCGGCTGAAGACGAAGTAGCGAGACAAAAGCACAAAAGCAGAGGGGAAGGGACCGACAAAGTCAAGTCTGCGGAAAAAACATAGCGCCGACAGCATAAGAGGACGAACTGACGAAGTCTGCAAGGATTGCCGCAAGCAGAGAACTGAGAATCGGACTGGCAGCGCCAGACTGAGATGCAGCCAGCCGCAGCGCGTGCTTGAGGACACCGGCAATAGTCTCGCGGCATCTGCTCGGGGACTCGTGAAGCTTGGTGATCAGGCTTTCCTGGGAGCATCGAGTTTCTACCCTCGCGGTCGCAAGAAGGACGGACAGACTCCAAGACGACTTCATGCGTCGAGCTGCATGGCCTTCTCTCTGCAGTGCTCGGAAAGTGGCATCGCGGCAGAGCATGGAGAGCCTGGCACCAGACTCCTCCTTCTAACGCTTTGCTGTAAGGTCTGTCAAACCGAGTCTCGTCAGGCCACAGCAGACTTGACCATAAGGTGTAGCGTGCACTGCGGTGGCTCACACAAGAGTCTTGCAGATCAAGTGGCAATGCTTACTCAGACTTACTCGCTCTTGGAGCAACAGCGCCTGGAGAAGTGATTTCCATCCGGGCACGGAAAGCAGTGGAGACACCGCAACTCACTCCTAAGATCTGGCAGGCTTCTGGGGCTGGAACGCTCGGGCTTCTGCAAGTAGATCTGACACTTGAAGACTCCATTCGGTTTGTGAAGAGAAGCGCTTGGCCCCGCAGAGGAAATCCAAGACGGGAAGCGTCATGTCATCTGGCTTATACTGAATGAGACCGCCTCCAAGTTTCGTCCGGCGGGCGGAAATCAGACGACCACTGCACTCGTTCACCTGAGCGAGAATCGAAGTCAAACTGCGATCTGCAGTCTACCAACCCGTTATGGACAAAAGACTTTTAAAATGAAAATGCCAAAAAACCTGTGTCATCCAAAACTCCACCAGCCGTCGAGCATCAGATGCCTGCCAAGTACGGCCATTGACAAGGGGATGGGCTGAAGGGTTGTAGGTCATTGCAGGTTTCGTCCGCTTAAGCCTCGCCGGTGTCCTGAAGCCAAGGGCATCTCAACGTGTAGGCCTCAAGGACTTGCAAGTGCATCTGACCCAAATCTGATTTTGGCCAGGCACCTCCTCCGTCTGCAGGCGCCGTGCCATTGCATTCTTGGTAACCTCCCAGAGTGCCCGCAGAGCATGCCGTACTCCTCACACGTCGCACCGAGCCAAGCAGCCTAAAACCCCTCGCCACAAGCCCTCCACCAGTCCTCCTGATGGTGTCGACACGTCTTTGAGGACCCTAGCCGCCTCCTCGAAGCTCATCGATTCGCGAAGTCGGATAGTCGAGCGGAAGAACTGCCGAAAGGTCACGTCGCCGGTGCGATCTGGAAGATGGGACCCTACAGCAGCCTACAGCAGTACTCTCGCGCGCACGTGCAGGTCCGACCTCGGCTCGTCTTGAACTCGAAGGTCAACACTGGTCGGCTTTGCCCCACTGCGAGACTAGCAGCCTCCGTGATGTTCTGCGGCAGCATGGAGCGACAATACCTAGAGAACGGCTATCGCTGTGAACGTGCCAGGAATGCGGTGCTTGTTGAGCAGTTGCTTCCGGGACGCTGGACCACGTCACAATGATTGCGAAGGTAGATGCTACCTTGGTGCTAGGGAGAGCAAGACCGCAAAACACAAAGCAAAAACATGGCAGCAACGCTGGGGCAAATCATGCCTAGCCACAGCCCATGTAGGCTGCATCTCTGTCCACCGTGCTTCCGGACTTTACAAAGGATGCCACATCTGCAATGTGCACTCGGACGACCTGGCCAATGGTGCTGGTGGGCACCAATGAAATGAGCCATAAAGACCTGCTGAGACATGTTCTGTGGTTGCCTGATGCACAACATCACAAAACCGATTGAATGTGCAGCAGCTGCTTCATGAATCCGACCCATCTTTGCGACGTAAAGTCCACCGAGCAACCCCCTGCTGTTCGTCGAACTCCAGCGCGTCGTCTATGAGATCTGTCCCGGCTGAGTCTCAGGGAGCAGCTGACTTTACGGAAGCAGCTGTGCGGGTAAGGATGAAGCACCATCAACTCATCTTCAACGGGGCCCCGCGAATTTGCCCTGCCTATAGAGAAGGCTTCTACATCACAAAGGTCTCGCCGCTCCTCACAGGTACACTCCCACTGCGAGGATGTGCTCGACCAAATGCAAAGCATCACGAAAATGAGTTCATGGCAACCTGACATCCTTGCGAACCTCATGCAAAGATATTCACGTATCTTCACCGAACCAGACCGGCCTCCTGCATGCGGGGTTGGCGTGGTGGCGCCACAGCAGGCTGTCAGGACACGCAAAAATCTGCCATCCCGGATGGAAAAACAAGAGACGGCGCATGCGTCCCACCTGCGCAGGCAGCGCATGCTCCAGGTCCTCATGCTGCACTCGCCGAACCGATGTGATATCGATTCGAGCAAACCCCAAACCCTCACGAGTCCTTGCAGAAGAAGTGCAGGGTTCTCTCGTGACTATCCCGGAAGCTTCCCGGCTGCGGGAAGGATTCCACGATCCTCAGCTGAGAGTTGCGTCAGGCTTTCCGAGCCTCTCGTTCAAGCTGGATCCCACTAAACATGTCCAAGAATCTCCGCTTTCGGTCGTAGCGATGTCATGGGCCAGTCGACCTCACGAAAAGACTGCCGTACCGCTGCAATCTAAATGAAAGCAAAACACAAGAGTCCAGCCCCTCAAATCACACATAGAAACCCAGGTCATGGCATAAGGCGTGCAATCGAGATGCAATCCTGAGCCGATACACTCGATCTAATGGATGCTGACGGCTGCTGTCTTCGACCTGCATTCAAACTCTGGGGCGCTTCTTGTTAAGCCTTCCCCTGCTTGTTATTCTTCAAACACCCCTGCTAGAGGTCTTTGCCAGGTATGTGTGAAAGTGTGTTCTCTCTCTCTCTCTCCCGTTCTTTCGTTAGGACCGTAGGCCCCCCGTGCACATGCACCCAGACCTGTCATAAACGAGCAAAAGTGAACACTGACTGCAACGATTGACACTCTCAGCTTCCTCTAGCTACAACTGCCTCCAACATTGCAGTCAGCATTCACACCAGAAAGATCCCTCTCTGGCGAACACTCGGCCATATGCAGATACTCGAGACATTGCAGGCAAAGCTTTCCACCCCTCCAACTCCGAACCTGATCTGTGGAAAGCTAGCGAGAGCCCGAGCCTGAAGAACCGGCACTTCCTGAGAGAATGGAATGAAGATTAGTCTTCCAGTCCTTGGCACCACAAAGCACGCTGTCCAAATGCAGCAAGCTCCGAGCACCAGCGGGCATACACCCGACTCCTTTGCAACTACAAAGGTCCGGAATTTCGGCACGGGCATTTTAACACGAGAAGGTCGCATCCAGTTCCAAACCCGCGAAAGCTCAGACACGTCGAGCAAAGCGACTGCCACTGAATCTGCGACTGCTTGCAGAGGTAGTCCGTGCGTGCAGGCACCTGTTCCTCGGCACCCCGCAATACAGATGTCAATTTCAAGCAAAGGAGAAAGGCTGAGGTGTGAAGTAAATGCAACTTCGGGTCTAATGCCCGCTCAGCTCGGAGAACGCTACCAAACACGCAGAAGTGGCCGAGCATCTGCTCTGGGGTCCTTGGACCGCCGAACACTGCGCTGGCACTACGCCACATGTCATTTGCACAGCGAACAGGAGCAACATGGACGGTGAGATGATGCCGCCACTTGCACGGTGCGGCTGCCTTCAACAGAGAAAGTCACAAAGTATCAACATGCTATCGGCTTTCTTCACACTGTCAAGAGACTGGCTGCCATCTCTGAGGATGACTGATGCATGGTCGAGAGCACAGTGCCGTATTTCCACCCATACCTCATCTCCTGCATCAAGTCTGTTTCGGCACCATGAATACTTTTATGTCTGTCTTCTCCGTCACCTTCATTGCTCATGGCAAACAGAGCTTGAGGTGCTCCCTGCTGTTGCGAAGATATCTCCCGGTTCCAAAAATCTCTTATTTCAAATGTTAACGACTCGAAGTCTTGCAGCCACTCAACCTGGATTTCCCGCCTTGGCGAGCACGGTTGCGATTATGCAATGTGTAGACTCTCACCTCAGTGCGCCGAGACACCAAGACTTTCCCAGTGCATTCTTCACCAGACCAACCAGAGCGACATGGTTCAAACACAGCCTAAAGAATTGCTGAATCTGAAGGCGGCACCAAGCGGTTCAGCAGCAACTCTGGACCCCTCTCAACGACTAGCTGTGCTCGGGCCACCCTCTCCTCGGTCCAAGGCTCGGTGTTGACATGTGCTCTGCTGGCCCTGAGCCCATCAGCGGCCGAGAGTCACTCGTTTCCGTCGAGCTTTGAACCACGAAGCGTCCCACAACGCATACTCCTGCTAGAGCCTTAGAATGCGATTGGAGTAAGATGGCTCTCCAAGGAGGCTTCTGAAGGCCAGAGCTCTGCCATGCCCTGACAAGGAGCTTTCTCCACTTGCCGCTGCAATGCCCCGGTGTGCCGCAGTGCCAGCGCCTCTCAGCATCACAAGCCACAAGCCGATAGCTTTGGGTTGCTCACACACCCCGCCCAACTCCAGAGTGAAATGGACCAAAACCTGAACCCATGCTCCCCTTAGTACTCTGAACTTTCAAGCCTCAGCATCCCGAACTGATCAACAACCGTTCAAGTCATCCGGCAGACGTGAAGTGGAACATCCCAAAAGAAAGCACCCCGCCACCCACCTCACTGATTCGACTGGCGAGATCCTCGTCCGTGCTTTTCTGAAGCCCTTGGCATCGATTAGAGGGTAATTCCACAAGTACTGCACAACACGTTGGTAGCTCTGTCATGATCAAACCAGTCAGCGAATGCACGGTGTTCCCGCACGGCCCTGCCAGATCGCGAACCTCTCATGGGAAATCTATGGCCGACGCCATTTATGTGTCCAGTTCACGGAGTCATGCATCCATGCAACCAAATTCTAAAGGTTCACTTATCTTTCCACCTCAAAAATGCGTGGGACAGAGTCTATAGAGTCATGCACGCGCGCAAATCCGACACTCCGAGAAGCCCTGGAGCTCAAGACTGCCAGGGTCCGCTACAGTAATTTGCTTGCATGCACAGACTTTAAGATCAAGGTCGCCAAGACTTTCTTGAAGTCCGAAGACAGAAAGATTCAAGGAGGCAGACGGGTAAGGGCCCATGCTTGAGGAGTGCAAAAAGCCGTTTTGGCCAGGGACCTGCGTGGATGTGTAGTGCTTCATGTCAGTGAGCCCACACGAACATGCTGAAACGAATTTGGGCCTTCTACCACGATTTCGCATCCCATCGGCTCTGGCGTCTGCACTCTAGCACTCTAGCATGCATAGTCTTATATACAAGAAGTTCGATCCAATCCAAACCTCCTCGCTGGTCATGTGGCTAAACATCATCCCTCCGAGCCCAGAACAGGATTATGCTTCATTGCTTCACACAAGTTAGCTTGCGCACGACCGGAGCCCTCAATCTAACCTGAACTCGCTGCCATCCCTTGGGTCCACAGCAGGGGCCAGTGGTGCCAAGATGCGCTCTTCCAGCTCAGCCAGGGACTTGTACTCTTCGTAGATGGTCTCCTCGGGCTGTGGGCTCGCCATCCCTGGCTTAAGTTTCTCCAGGTCATGCAATGCTCGCGATGGGCATCAGCCGAGGATCCGCTTCACCGGCTGCGTTATGATCTGCCACCTCATCGTCATCCACGTCACCTACCACCCACCTGAGGGCGGGCATAGAGCACTGCTCCGAGAGATTCCGAGAGTGCAGTTACGAACCCTGAAGTTTCTACTATGCATCATGGCACCTGCTCATCTCTGCTACATCGAAGTCGATGTCCATAAAGAGATGAAGCCGGGGACGTCCGCCGTGAATGGCCAATGAGATACCAAGGCTTCGCTAAAATGGCTGCGACGAAAACACTGTGGTCGAACAGAAGATACAACGAGCGCACAGCAGGCACGCAACCTGAAGACCCTGATCTCATATCAACCTACGCCTGTTGCAACAAGCCGGTCGCCCTGAGCATCGAATCACCAGGGCCGTCACTCTGCATCAGGCTCAGCATGGCAGCCTGGGGGCCTGCAAAAAGCAAAAAGCTGCACATTGCAACCACCTGAAAAACCCCCCCGCGGAACCGGGGGAACCGGGCTCCGAGCTGAAGTCACCAAAGAGGTTTGTACCTTGCGAAACGTAGCAAAAAGGGGACACGCATCCGCGTTCAACATCCGTTCAACATTTTTGAGCTGTCGCAGCACCCTCGGCTACCTTTGGCTCTCGCAGGCTCGGGCCGATTGGTCCCTGGTTGCACTTGCACTCTGCATCTCCGACGCTTCTCGAAGGCTTCGGCTTTCTCTTGGAAGGTCGCCCGCACATCCGTTGACACCGGGCGGTAAGTTGGAGAGGGCCTTCTTGCTCTCGAAATGTTCCCGACAAGGTTCCAGCGCAGATTTTGCTGGTGAACCCTGCAATCTGCAGGCGCAACTGATCCGTCATCTGACACTCCGGCCGACACTTCGTCAGTTCGTGACTCCGAAATCATCTCAAGGTCTCATCCCTGTGGCGTTGTCGTCGTCAATGTTCATCCGGGCGTCATCATCCGGGCTGATCTTCAGGCCAGCATTCCTAAAGTTCACAGGGAGCACTTGCGCAGACAGGGGCTGGAGCTCTGAATGCCTGCCTACAGCGCATCTTAAGCAAAACTTTGAGCAAACCGGCTGAAAGACACCGATTGCAGCCACGCGTCCGTGTCACTACGAACTAAAGGACCTCCAGATGTGTCTCCTGAGATCAGGCTGCCATCCTTGCGGCTTAAGCAACTGCTCAAGTGAGCGTGAAATTGCAGACACAGCTGCGGTAGTCGATGCATCTTCCGCGGTAGAGGAGCCCGTCCTCACTCAGGGTCATTGACACGGGCAGCAAGACGCGGCTGCAGGCAGATGTCCTTGCATCCCAGACGACCGAATGCAACGTCGTTGCGTGGGTCAAGATCTTGTCGAACTTCTCCAGGCGACCCGCTAGCCTCTCTTGGGTTTGTCTTCGGGGTGAGAAGGCACGTTCTGATGTTGTTGCACATGTGCAGCAACACCTCCTTCATGTTCGCTAGGTATGAGCGCACAGAGACGTCCCCATGCAGATAGGCAACCTCGGAGACAGCTGCGATCCTTGAGAGAGAGCTTCTGGCCATCTTTGGGGCCCAGGCAGTGGCACCACGGGCCAGCAGGTGCATTGCCGGCAAGTCCTGCTACTGCACAGAGTGTACTGAGCTGTTGAAGCCTAGTTCGCTTCACCGGATGATTAGAAATTCAGTCCACAGGAAACCGGTCCGGCCAGAAGGAGCCGTACTCTGCTATCAATAATGGCGAGGCCGCCGCGCGCTGCAGAACCTCCTTACATGTACAAGATACACAGACACTTAGAAAACCACCTAAAAGCAATCTTCGCTTCAGGTAGCTAATCAGGTGAAGACCAGCGTCCATATTGGCCTCCATGCACAACCGGCACGGCCGTTTCTTGATCCGCGAAGCCTCAAATGGGACACCCGCTGTGGCCGCGCCATCCTGGATAAGCTGTAGAAACTCCTCAGAACGTCAGTGAAGTCAGGCGCTAACAGCAGGCATGTGCCGCAACCCATCTACAGTCGGAGGCCGAGATCTTTCTCCTTGCTGCAGTCACAAACTAGTTAGCCGTAGCTGTGGCTGGTCTTGGCTGATGAAGCCGAGCGGCCGTGCTGGTGAGGCCGAGAAGGCGGACGTAGAAAGTGGCGCAGGTTAGCTGCTGCCTGCATTCAATGGGTTGGCAGGTCCAGCCGAATTGGCCACATGGCCCTAGCTTCAGATTTGTTGATGCAGCGTTGGACCAATCTGCTTGAATCCAAAACCAAGGAATTCAGCAGAGCTTCATAAGCGACCTGCTTCTGTTGAGATAGCTGCTGTGCTCTGAGCCCACTACTCTTTCAACAACGAGCCAATCTTCTTGGCCGTGGCGTTCACCCAAGCAGGAAGGTCCGGCAATGAGCACTGCGGACACCACCTGCAATGCTGAAGCAGATCAGCTATGCCAATGCAGCATCTGCCGGTCTTCTAGCCAACCCTTCGCCAAGGATGAGTGAGTTAAACTGCATACACTCCATCAAAGCATCCAACAGAGCGAGACTTGAAACGAAGCATCATTTAGCCTCAAAACTGAAGAATCTCAGACCCGTCACCGTCACCTTTAAAGTAGACGGCAACCTAGACGCCTTTTGTGGGAGCGAGGGACACCCAATGTCTTGCAACCAAGGCTCTTCGTGAAGTCTGGCCCCGGCCGCAGGTGCCACAGCCGATCGCGGCGGATGATGGGACCGACCTGGGCAGCGGTGAGTGGCGTGGCAGGCCGTGGCAGGTGTAACGGTAACGCTGGTCGCACGGCCGCTGTGACTTGTAGGAATGCATTTGTAGTTCTACGAGTACTCGCAAGCAGGAAGTTGCCGTGCTTCGAAAACTCGTTCCCGCAGCTTGGGCAGCAGGAGGAGCACCCAGCTACCATGGTGAATCAGTTGTCATTCCAGGTTGTCGCAGAGGTACGTAGCCTTCGTTTGATTAGTGCTCGGGCCGTACGGCAGCAACTGCGCGTGGGAAAAGATAGAGACAGCCAAAGAATTAAGCAGAGCTTCCAGTCAGCCACAGCAGATCAACCGTCAATCTGCAATAAACTCGAACAAGGCTCTGCAGCGCATTTACAATGCATGCTCAACTAAGCAGACCTACGTTCTATCTCCGAGCAGCATAGACGAAGGCACAGGGTTCTGGTCTCTCGGGTGGCTTCAGGAGCATGGCCTGGCCCACCTGAAGTTCACACGAGTCCCTTGGTTGTGCCTTGGAGACTTTCGAGGCGTTGTGGTAAAATAGTCCAGAGTGCGAACATGACATGCATAACACGTCCTCAACGAGTCTTGCAGACCTTGACAGATCTTTGAGATACCAACCTTTAGGAATTCCAGTCTTGTCTTCTGCCGGCCTCAAACGCCAGATCTGGGTACACGAAGGGACTGCACTCAGTCGGGCTGGAGCTGCGCATCCTTGTTGCCGAAACACTATGGTGACCGTGCTGCTTTCTTGAGTGTTCTGCTGTATTTTCTATTTGATGACATGACGGAAGCTGCAGCAGGAGATAATCATTGAACCTGGACGAGAAGATTTGCTCAAGCTGGGGAACTGCCAGAAAACGCGGATCACATCAGTGAAATTGGGGGCATTCCTCGGTTCCGCTTCGAGAAAAAACTCAGGATTCAAGGGCGACACCAACACTATGTCCAGGCTGCAGGACATTTGAGCGACAGTGCTCATGCCGCCATAGCAATGCACAAGGTTGCGAGGAAAGTCCAACCAGTCAGCCGTGTTGCGCTAGTGTCCCGAGGTTGTCAAAGAGTTGCTCGAACATCCACCGCTCATATCCTGGACCTGTCACATAAATCAACCGCCCTCACTTTTGGCCCTGCTGTCTCCGCACTCCCACCTAGCCAAATGTGGGGCACTGTCACTCCACGGAGCTGTTCGTTCCGTATCTGAACCAAGCTGAACCTGCAGAATGCGCAGGAAGTAAGTACGTTCATGGTACTGCGCCGACATTCCGGACTTGCGGACATGCGACACAGAGACATCAGCGCCCTTCTCCCAACAAACCTTCTTCCGTGGTTCAACCGTGGCAGCAGAGTCCTTCACGAGGTGGTGAGATGATTGCACAATTGCAACAGCCCAACTGCATCGGACTTGCCGCCGACTACCAGCTCTGCAGGTTCGGCGACATCAGGCGGCGTCCTCGTCAATGTCCAGAAGCTTGCGAAGTGAAGTCCTTGTGCCAAATAACAAGTCACCACCGGCTGAGCAGAATCACAGCTTTGAAGCAACATGTCGAAGAAGTCGTCAGGCGCCTTTAGGAATCCTGACAAACGGTTCGGGTCGAGCCGCAAATCCAGCACCTTGGCCAAGGAGGTGCCATTCTTCTCATCCAGGCGAAAGTTGTCGAACTCCGTGCCGCCGATGGCTGGAAGAAGCACTCGAACACGCCATCCCCTGCATGCCATCACGAAGAAGCGGAACTGTTGTGTTTGACAGGGCGGGGCTTGAAACACGAACCCGAAGCCATAAACCCTAAAGCCCCAAACCCGATGTTAGGGATTATAGTCCCTAAACCCGGCACTCTAAACCTTGCCGTGATTATGGTGTGTTAGTTAGGGTTCAGGGTGACAGGTTATGGGCAGTCTAGGTAAAGCTGAGGGTTTATGGTTGTTGAGGTTGTTTCGGAGAGGCCCGAAGTGAGGGGGGCTGAACTTCAATAACGAGTCTTGACATGTTTGGACTAGGGGACGCAGAGGGGCCAACAGAAAAGTGTTTGTGTACCCCTATATACGAACAACCTCAGACCAAATTTTGCAAATCAGACACTAAAGCAAACAGGCTTTTTGTTAGTTAACCTGCGTGCTTTCCTGTGGCCAAATCCGAAGACCCAAACCCCCGGTTGCGGTGGGGGCTATCTTTACAGGGCCAACCTGGCCTGCAACACCCTCTAAAGGGTTTTGCGTCATGTTTAGTGTTTAGGATCACACCCTTTCACATGTTGTCGGTGCCTTGGACTACATGCAGGATACAGCTCTGGTATTAACTGGTTGGGCCGTGTTCGAGAATTGCAAACAGTATTTTCGGACCGGACATAAACTTCACCAGCTACAACCTTGAGCGTGCCCGAGACAGTGCAGTTCCAGTGGTCGAACTTCGAACCCTAAGGTAACACGCATGGAGCTAGGAGGGTCCACGCCTCTGCTGAATTCTGGAGGCGATCGTGAAGAAGGCCTGCGCACGGACGATTCTTGATGCGCTAGATTCTTGCTTCTGAATCTGGCTTGGGCTGGATGGAGCTATCTCATATCAGAAATCCCGGCGGCATCAAGAAGAACTCCTAAAGCCTTGAACCAGTCAAAAACTGTTTGCCTTTGATAGCCCACCAACCAGGTCCCAATGCCTTAGCGGCTTGCAGCGAGCTGCCCAGAGTTCCTTCCAAATCGACACAAGCCACGACAGAGCTGCGGCGGCGCACGCTTGTGCTGAGGTCTGCTCCCCGGCTTAGCGTCCTAAACACATGCACAGCTAATTACGTCAGGTGACAACCCCATGCACGGCAGGCAACGAACCGAAGCAGCCCAGCCCGGCCTGCTACGTTCGCACACAGGACAAAGTCGTGCTTCCTGCTCTTCGCGTTTGTTCGCGCTAGTGCTGAACGCGCTGGTGCTGGACTCACGGCATCGTGAAAACTCCTCGAGGGCCGAGGCTGTGCCGGCGGCGCGGCCATGGACTCCACCTGGGCAGCCGAGAGCTCCTTGGCTGCTTGTGGCTTGGGATGCTTTGCAGCATAGAGATGCCTAGCTTCTTCCAAGAAACTACTCTGAAATGAGCAGACTTGAGGTGTCGGTAGCTGAACCGCCACAGGGACGGAAAAGGTCGAGGTGTGATACCAGCGGCCAAAAGATCTCTTAGAATCGTTAACAGCTGGACGCTGAATTCTGGACCTGTACATCTTGGGCATGGAGAATCCGACGTCCTCGTCGCCGTTCCTCTACGGTGTCGGTGACAAGGCTCTTGAGAGGGTGTGTTCCCAAGCCACACGGTTCCGGGGGCCGCAGGACCTGGTTGAAAACATAAGAGCACTCACAGAACGCTGCATACACAGCCTCTGCGGGTAAGAACAAGCAGCTTGGGACTCCTTTCTGGCACTGAGGCACTCCCTGCATAGGAACTCTGCATGGTTGCTGACGACACCTTCTCCACCGTGTGGCCTGGTTACGAATTCAACGGTTCCTCTGCGCTTTGCAACAGAACGAATTGGGAATTCTATGCAGGCGTTTCAAACTATTCCGGCCTGTTTCGCCCTGCTGTGCGGACTGGTGTGCATCCACTTGGTCTCCTGACAGTCACTTCACGCGCGGCACAACTTCTGCCTGAGAACCCCCTTGCTCCTGAAAATGGAGATTGTGCATCCATGTCTTGCTGCAGCCAGTATAACAGCTGCCTCAAGTGCGATAGGGCTGCTTGTGTGAGATGACAACTTGAGACGATCCAAGGGAGGGCATGATGCGGCAACACTTTCCCATTCACTTGCCCATTTCTCCCACAAGGAAATCCTACAAGGCACCAGTGTTGTAGGTTCTATGCCGAGCAGCCATTTCCAGCACAACACCTACAGATTGAATCCCAAGGCCTCGATTCTCACCCCCCCAGACGGCAGCCAGGTTACATTCCTGCACGTCTGCGTGCATCGTTGCCACGGCCCATGAAATACCTGTGGCAAACAGCATCTCCAACCGTTCGGGCTTGCGAGATAGACTTACGCCACATCGATAGCAGGGTGCCTGAAAGAACATGGCCCAGGCCGGCATGTCGTACGAAGTGCAGAAGCAGAGACACCAACGAACTTGCATGAGAGAGGGAGAGAAACAGAGACGGCGATAAGGAGAGAGAGAGAGAGGAAGGGACAGAGAAAGAGAAGCTCCAAGTAACACAAGGAAAACAAAAGAACTACAGAGTGAAGGGGAGCAAAAAGCGACCGTGACAGAATCAGCAGAGACAGTCGACAGTGGTTTGCTTCAGCCCGACCTTGACATGAAGAGCGCCGAGATCCCCACGGCCAGGCCGAGCGCAAAGGCTCGGAACAGCCGGCGCATGGCATGGCTTCAGACGAGGAAAACGGCTTTACTTCAGCTTTCTGTGAGGAACAGAACCGGCGCTGGCCCTGGCACATCTCCGTTTGACTCTGCCTCTGTGCGAAACACATCTGTCGATCTGGAGCGGCAGAGCTGAGGCATGTCACATCACAGACCGATCCCCCAAAAGAACCGTTCACTCGGAACGAGCACGAATTTAGCGGGATCACGAATTGAGTCTGAGAGCATCACTGACTCTTGGATCGAAAACCTTTGCCAGCTCGGTGAAGTCGGACAAGTTGTCACCTGAGCAGTTGCACACCGTCCGCTTTGAATTGTATTGCCATGGCTTAGGCGTTTAGGACACCAAACTTTCAAGTCAAGCCGCTGTTAACCGAAGCCACATTTATCACGATGAAGATATGCACTGCGGCGAAAAGCAGCACAGGCCACAAGGGCTCCATGATTTTCCTGACAAGGAGAACGGAGCAAGTAACTTCAGTCTTGTAACTGCTCGACCGTATACACACATTGAATACATACGGATACACACTGATCAGCAGCCCACCTGGTGACGGACCAGTTCGGTGCTAGCACCATTAACAGCCACAAGTACCTGCATGTTTCCACAGAGAGATGTCATTTCGGGAGCGTCACTCCATCAAACAACGCCTCCATGCATTCACTCAACACTGAGTATCATCTGAACGACGATGGCAGATAGAACATGCGTTCCTGCGAAACGGTCGTGGGCACTGCGGCAGGAACGTGATGACATTAAAAGCAGAAGACACGACCTGGGTCGAGCATTGTCGGAGAACTTCATTCATGCCCATGGAAGCGGCCCATCTTCATCCCGACAGACTTTCTCCCAGTTTACATGCGCCACAGCGCCCGACGGTTGGAGTTGGCTGCAAATCAGCCAGAACGAGAGAAACCTGGAAGGACTTAGCCACCGATTGAAGGAGTTTCCCAAGTGTGAAAGCACGGGTTCATCAGTTTTCAATACTTCTCGGGGGCAGATCGAAGCGAACACTTACTGCCACTGGAGCAGCACACAGGATTGAGTAAGGGGTCCAGTGAACGTCCAAGTTTTGGAGTTGCTCACAGATGAGTGAAGTCTCACGTTGCAATCTATGCTGTCATCTCGGGCCGTGGAGAGTTCAACCTCTCATAGTTGCTGAGGCCCCCCTTCTGCCAAAGCAAATCCTGATCTTGCCATTCCCACTCTCCACAACGATGTCATAGCCTCGTTGTGTTCTGGCGCCACCGTGATCCCTACCCCCACCTTCGGGCCTCTGGCAGGGCGCTACGTGACGTTGGCGGCACAGCAGCCCGGCTCCGGGCGTGCCGAAACCGAGGAGGCGAAACGGCCAGAAACCTTCAGAGAGCAAAGCTTGGTTCGATCAGGGTAAACACTACTCCACAAGTTGTGCAGAAACCGCAGTGAGACTCCTGGACACCTCCTGAAGTGAGCATGCAACACGACATTCAGGTATGGAACTTGTAAGTCGGGCTTGGGCGATCCAGCTCAAATTGCAGCAACACTTCGAATCTTCACACCAAATACCCGAGTCCTCTCAAACAATCAGAGCTTGCCGCAAGGTGTCAGAAGTTCCGCTGAGTCACCAATCACAGTTGCACTCGTTCACTACCCAAGCTGAATCTCATGCCAAAAAAGCCAACGAAACCGCACAGCTGACGATTTGACTTCGTCAAAGCTGCGTCTCTTCTGGAACTCGCGCACTTCCTGCAAAGATTTGCCATGACTGGCTGTGGATTCTGTATGGAATATGGCTCACGCAGTATTGGAGCAATACCGTATCGGTTCCTCATCCCGCATAGAAAAGACCCCGGGCCAGCCTGGTGTCGCACTTGACGGTACTGGCAATAACTGCCGAACCACCTCAGGTGTTTCCTTTGTATGAAATGCATCACTACAAGAGAATCAGAACGTGTAAAACTGCACGAACATTGCGTCTCAGCGACGATAAACAAAGTGGCAAAGGCAAGACACGGCAACAGCCACCGACCCATCTTGGCCATGTCGCCACAAATACTGTCACAAAACAGCTGTTCCATCTTGCCCAAGGACAACGATGCATGTCTTTCGGGGCACTTCCAAGTCGACAGTCAACATGCTGTCGGGTGATTGTCGTAAAACACTGTGGCAACTGTTGCTCAACGACAAACAATTGAACCATCATGCTTGAAACATTGATTCACGGCTTCGCCACGACATGGCAAACCATGCAAACATGCGCAATGCAGCAGCATCCAGCAACATGCACATAGATGCGAATTCGGAAGATTTTTTCGAGCGCTTTAAACTCAACATGTAAGAAAATAGGTGCCGCCGGAATGGAAGCCGTGTTGCTCCACAAGACAATTACAAAAGCTGAGAAACCTTGTCTGTTTGCAGAATCTTCTTAACATCGTTTTTAACGCATCGTTTTCAAACCCTGCAAAAATATTGTTAGGCCTCAACCGAGAGCCTCTGCAAGCTCAGCAAGGACCGTTCGCCCGGAGAGTTTTCAAAACGCTTGCCCTGTCCTTAACTCGAAAGAGACGGGTGGCAGCCTAGGCTGCTCCGTCCAGAGCCGCCTCGTTTGGCGACTCGGGACTTCAGACTTAAAACACTTCGCACGTGGCGGTGGGGCGGAGGTGGCCGAAAGAAGCTGCGAACCGGGCGAACTGAGGACTTTCTACTTTACCCAAACAGTTCAGACCATGGTTAGGCCTGCCTCTGCAAGCACGCCCGGAGAGTTTTCAAAAGGCTTGCCCTGTCCTCAACTCAAAAGAGACGAGTGGCAGCAAACAGTTGAAGGAGCGGTAACACCGTCTCTTAGGCACACACGAGAAACCTACAACTGTGTTGACTTTTGGAAAAGGGCCTCCACGACCACATGTCGCTTGGCAAATCGCTTCTGAGCTGTCTTCTTTCCGAAAATGGATCTTCTTGAAGGGAAGGGCAAGAGTGAAAAGTTTTTTTCCCCTTCAAGTTCCCTTCAAGCCTCCTTGAAGTCGCCCTTCAAGCTTCCCCTTGAAGCCCTCCTTTGGGTTCGACCCTCCAAGTCCCCTTGCCAAAGGTTCAAGCCCCCTCCAGACCCTCTTGAAGAAGCCTCCAAGGTTCTACCCTTGAAAGCACGTCTTTTTGCTGAGATGTGCTTGAAGAAACATTAGTTACAATTGCTTCAATAGAAATTCCTGCATTGACGTGGATGACAGTGATCTGCGAGGCACTTTCCTCAGGGGCCCAAACGTTGCAGCTGCTTCGCTGGCTGCCAGAATGCTGGACTCAAATTGTGGCGCAAAGGCAAGATTCACAGAAGAGGTAAACTGACACTCTCTCAAAAACTTCCAAAGTGGAATTCCCCAACGCTCGAAATCCCCGATTGTTTGCCGCAATCATGGACACTAAAAAATTGGAATTCACCAATAGCTTGCCAGAAAACACAAAATAGATTGCAAAATCTGGATCGTTTGATGCCATCCGAAACAAACATGCGGACTGAAACATGCAGAAGCAAGATTCCAGATGAACACAATCTGCTTCGTCGCGCCAAACCTTCCCGTACGCTCGCTTGATGTGACAGTGCATGCATACCTCGTTTCGACGTAAAAGATGCCGACTGTCGCTTTCTGGTACTTGAATCTTTTTCGAAAAGTCTTCTTTAAAAACACCAAACACGATGGCTTGGATGTCTCCGTCTGCTTGGACAAACTGAACAATCACCCAGAGACCCCAAATCACCAGTTCAAACATTCTATTTCTCTTCTCGTGAACATTCTCAAAAAATGATTCGTTGGCTCAAGGAATGCGGGTGGTGCGGAGTTGATCTTAAATGTGCATGACCATGTTCTCTCGCGCAAAACGAAAAACAAGAAGGCTTTATTGATCAGCATTCGGAGCTGACGGTCCACATCTGCTTTTTTGTCCTCCTGTTATTCTGTGAACAACGTACACTCGATTTCTGAGAGGATTTCTCGTCAGTTCTTCGCTTCTTAGGCCCCTAAAGCGCTTGCTTTCTCTTTCAGTTAATTTTTTTCTCCTTCTTGTCTGTCTCCATCTGAATTTTTGGAAAGAGCTACCCTTTGGCCCCTTAAAGCGATTTTGTGAGGCTTCTCCTTCAGCCATTGGAACAACCTGGTCTCGAACCGATCTAGTTCGACTTTTGCGAAGCTGGTTCCCCCCCCCCCCCCGGGGTTTACCCCCCTCTCGAACCCGGGCGCGGCCCCCCCCCGGGGGGGGGGGGGGGGCGCAAACAAAAAAACCACGAGGAACCACCGCGGGTGACGGTGGNCTCACCTGGATAAAACCTCGTTCGCATACCCTCTTTTTGTGTTTTTGTCAGCGGGCTCCCCCCCCCCCCCCCCGGGGGTTTAACCCAGGTTCGAACCTGGGTTCCGCCCCCCCCTGGGGTGGGGGGGGTGTCCAAACAACAACAACCCAGGGAACCCAGGTTTGGAACCTGGGTGAACCTGGGTTCAAACCCGGGTTAAACCTGGGTTCAAATGAAACGTCCTCTGAAAGCGAAAGCCAAACGTACTACGGGGATATAGCGAAGAAAAACAAAAGCTTACTTTGGAAAGGTTTGCAAATGCGGAGTAAAAACGTCCTCTCCATCACACATAAAGGCGAAAGCCACACGAAAACGCTTTAGGGGAATGAAAAATTTTTAAAAATACGAAGAACAATACATGAAACGTCTTCTGAAAGCTAAATCCAGACGTACTAAAAACAGAACTTATTTTTGGAAGGGTTTGCAAATGGGGGGGGCTAACCCCACCGCCTTTTTCAGACTGCAAACTCCACGCTCGTATGCCGCGAAGACATGAATAAAAGCGTCCTTTCCATCACACATAAAGGAGAAAGCCACACGAAAACGCTTTAGTGAAACGCTATTTTAGCAACCGCGCACTTGAGCCAAAAGATAACGTCGTTGTGAAACATCTGTACATGAGACCCATACCCAAACTATACCCCAAATCCAGCCACGCCTCCCGAGTAGGGATCACGCTTTGCCTTTCCCTGCGAGTCTTTGGGGTTTGTTGTCTTTACGCCCTTCCCAAGGCCAGCTCATGCTTCCCAGACCTGACGCAGTAGCCCATTCGACCAAGTAGTTTCGCTGCAGTTTGGCCGTCCAACGGCTTTGTCATGAGGTCCGCCAGCATGTCTTGCGTG
>BGNK01000523.1:831-41118 GCA_003297005.1 Symbiodinium sp. clade A Y106
GCATGTTCTCCTTGCTGCGTCACACCATTCGGTAACTGTTGTTCTTGGCAAATCGCCCGTTCTTCATCAGATCGTGTACCTTGTACAGCAGTAGTAGCTTCTTGGGCTGACATAACCTATTGATCTTCTTGAAGTTCGAATTGATGTAGCCGGTCTTATGCACTGCAAAGAAGAGGCGCCGACTGAGCATGTGCCGCAGGGGCAAGTCGCAAGCTCTTTTTACTGCACAACGACGTNACTGCAAAGAAGAGGCGCCGACTGAGCATGTGCCGCAGGGGCAAGTCGCAAGCTCTTTTTACTGCACAACGACGTGAGCTGTGATCTTACTGTTCTGCATGCTTGTTGCATACATGTAAATCCTTTACATTTGCTCCGACGAAGTTTTTCAGTGCTTTGAGCATGCTTCAGCACATAATGTACAAATCAAGAGCTTCAAACGTGAACATGACAGACTGAAATGCGGAGTTCTGTAGGGGTTTAGGGCTTTGGGGTTTGGGGTTCAGTGCTTTAGGGGTTTCGGGTTTAGGGTTGAAGGTCTTTTGCCGTTTAGGCTTTAGGGTTTAGGGCTTTTTCGGGTCAACTGTGATTGGAGTATATGCAGGCTTTCCTTGGTTTTCAGAAAGGTGTGATCATCAGGGGATTTGCGGGTGATCCTAACTTATCACCCCCTCCTTCCGCTTTAGGCAACCTGAACTCTCAGTCCCCGCACCATGCTTACTCATGTTTTTCGGATCCCACTTGTGTTAGTGAACTGGGCTTTGGAGTACCATACTTTAATTTTTTTCAAAGGAACCATCATGAAATAAAAGTTTATACTTTTTTCTCCCTGGTTACTTAAAAGCCCAGGAATCACCACTACGAGTATTCGGGTTTGCTAGGAGTTAGGGTTGGGGGTGCAGGATTCTTAGATTGCTTGGGGTGTTTAATGGTTTTGGAATTCACGAAGGACAGTCACGGGTTGATGCTTGAAACATGACCCACAACACGCTCATGGCACAAGCTCGTGTCCAAAAGTTGGTGCTATTGTCGGTAAACATCCGCCACCATGTGCGCAACAAGCATTCGCCCACTGGAGGTCCCTCTACACGACCCGAAGCCCCAAATCTCATACCGCTCCGAAATCCTACAACTCAAGCACAGAACATTACAAAACACCTAAACCCGAAAGGGCAAACCCCTTACATTCAAAATCTAAGCCCAAAACTGTAAGCCTCAAACAGTAAACCCCCGAAAAACCCCAAACCCTAAACCCCTCAACCCTAAACCCTGAAACAAAGCCTAACCCCAAACCCTAAACCCTCAACCTAAGCCCTAAACACATTTCTTTGCAAGCAAAGCCTAAGCCTACGCCCCGAACTCTGATCCTTAAGCCCGAAAGAAGAAAGAAAAGAACACCTAAGCCCTCAAACCCGCAGCCCCAACCCTTAAAGCCCAAAGGCCCTAAACCTTAAACACGCAAAATTCCCTAGACCTTTTCTGTGCAAAAACCTAACACCTAAAGCCTCAAGCCTGACCCTTAAGCACCAAAAGCCTTAGACCCGTAAGCCCGAAACCCTAAATCCTTAAACCCTAAACCCTAAACGCCTAAACCCTAAACCCCTAAACCCTAAATCCCTAAACCCCTGAACCCTAAAACCCCAAAACGCCCGCCGTTGATGCATTCGGCGGAGCACTGGGATCCTTTCGAAGATCCCGTCAGGGCCTTGGCCGGATGAGGGCTCCCTTTGTGGCATCCTTAAAGGATAATCGAGGGTCGAGGGGCTTAAAGCGCCGCCCACCCACGGAGGTGGGCGGCCTAGGCCTCGAGTTTAGGGTTTAGGGTTTAGGGTGGTTGTCAAAATTAGGGTTCCTTTAAAGGGGTCTATAAGGGTTACTATAAGGGATCTATAAGGGAGTATCCTATATGGGTAGTTGTCAAAATTATGGTCCCTTTTTGGATACCCTAAAGATTAGGTGCCGTATTATGTTAAGGATCCAAAAAGGGACCCTAATTTCGACAACCACCCATATGTAAAGGTATCCTTTTTTACGGGATCTTTTTAAGGGATCCTTTAAAAGGATACATTAAGGGTTCCTTAAAGGACCCAGAGGGTCCATATACACTACTATTATGGAATTAGGTCCCCAAAACCATAATGGGGATGGTCTTTTAGGACCTGATTCCATAATAGTAGTGTATATGGACCCTCTGGGGGATATGTAAAGGTATCCTTTTACGGGATCTTTTTAAGGGATCCTTTAAAAGGATACGTTAAGGGTTCCTTAAAGGGATCCTTTAAAGGATCCTTGAAGGGTTGTTCTATGGGATCCTTTTCATGGGATCCTTCAAACTTTCAAGGGCTTCGGGTTTAGGACTTTAGATTTGTATGAAGTTGGGGTTTAGTTTCCTCTCCTTATCGAAGCATGCTTGGCTGACTAGAGTTTGGAGATGCATTTGTGATTCATTGAAGCTGTGATCTTATCCGCGACCGTAGGGTCGTTCCGCTCTTGAGGGGATCCCATCCTTTGACAGGAGGGGTTGTTTTGGGGACGAAGGTCTGCCCGTTCGTTCTTGGGCTGGATTGCAAGGGTCGAAATGTCCTGACCTTAAACTCTGAATCCGATTGTCTCTAAGCCTTACAGAAACCTATAGTGCCCAAAACAAACCATTCAAACGCAAGTTCAACCTGTAGAATGTATTTAAAATCCCGAAAATGTTCAGCGCTTAGGGCCAAAGGTTACCCATCACAGCACATATTCGCAGTGTAGTTGAAAGAGAATGCTCCTTAATCGGGAGATGTGGGACACACTCTTGTCGAACCTTTGTAAGGGGTCTTATAGATACTTTGTCAAGAACTCTTTATGGAACCTTACGGGGGACGTTGGGAGCTTTCTGATGCTGAGGCAGACAATCCACCGACATGTCTCTTCGACTTTGCGGATCTGGAGGCAAAGGTCCTACCTGCTATGGTTGGGGCAAGTTGGGGTTTTGGGCCCAGGGTTCCTCCGAGGGTTATGTGAGGGTTTAGGGGTTTGGGGCGGTTTGGGGGTTTAAAGGTCCTAGATGTTAGAAAGGACCAGGAGATTTGGTGAGGTCACTACAGTAGTATCCACTTGTGACCCTAATTCAGGTTCTTAAAACGTATAACCGTACTAGTAGTTTACTTATCTAGAAGGCGTCTATAGAAGTGTTTACAAGGAGTGTAGAGGAGCTACAAAAGAGAGTTCAACGCGAGGAGTCCTTTCAAGCCCCAGCCATTAAAGGCCCCTTAAACCCTAAAACCCTGAACCAACCTTGAAACCTTAAAACCCTAAACCCTAAAACTCCCAAACTCCTTTAAACCCCCAACCATTTCGGGCCCTAAACTTTGCCCTAAACCAAGATCTTTTTGAGAGAGGCCGGCGAGCAGCGCCGCCGCCTCGCCGCCGAGTTCGCCGACCCAGTTCTCGGAGCACCCGACTCGCAAGGCCCGTGGGTGGCAGGTTTTAGGTGTTTAGGGGTTCAAAAGCTTAGGGGTTTAGGGCTTAGGGGTTTAGGGTTTATAGGGATAATGGTGTTTAGGGGTTTAGTGGTCAGAGTTTAGGGTTTAGGGGTTTAGGGGTTGGGGCCGGTTAGGGGTTAGGGGTTTAGAGTTTAGGGTCCGTAAAGGTGCTGCTTGGAGGGTCCGGGGACTTAGTAAGAAGGTAGTAAGTAGAGTTCTAGACGTAATTAGAGCAGGCTTGCTTTAGGTGTATAAAGGATACTATAAGGGCTACCATAAGGGTTTATAGAAGCCACTACTAAGTAGCATAGGGTTTTGGGGCGCATTATGCTGAAACTATGATAAGGGGCCCTACGAACATTATTACCAAGTTTTCAGGCTTCCATGCTAGGGTTCCTGTAATGGGCTCTACAAGGGCTACTATGTTAGGGTTTTACCGGTTAGGGTTTATAGTGGCTCAGGGCATAGGGACTATAGGGTTAAAGATTTTTTATTCAGGGCTCCAGGGTCAAAGTGGCGATGCGAGAACGACAAGTTTGCTTGGTGGGTTAAGGTGCTTTCGGGATATTCCGGGGCAACGGGGCCATTGTCGAACATGAGCGCGGCTTAGGGGCCATTACGCATATGGAGCTCAGAACTGCATGACATGTGGGAGTATATAGGGTCATGGAGGCTCAAGTTCAGGGCTTGGGTTTAGGGATGTTCAGGGAACCCTAAACCCTAAAGGCCCTAAACCCCTAAACCTTAAACTCTAAACCCCGAAACCCTAAAGGCCCTAAACCCCTAAACCCTAAACCCTGAAAGGCTATGTCCCACTCCGGCCCGCGCCGGTCGCCCCCGAGAAGCCCAAGGACAAAGAAAGGCTGGGAGTCGAGGGACATACCCAGAGAGCCCGATACCCCGGCCTTAATTAAGGAAGATGGCTTAAGTTATAAAGGGCTTCATATTATGATTTAAGCTATATTCCTTAATTAAGAGGTATTGGGCTCTCTGGATAGGTTCTTATAGGGTTCTTTATGCAAGGGGCCTGCAAGGGATACTATCCGGGACATGATGAGGGTTCTTAGAAAATAGAGTAGAGCTGCTCGACGGTTCTACACGGCGCTTCTGGGGTTCTACTGCAGAGGTTTTATAGCCCAAACTCAAACCCCAATCTAAAGCCAAAACCTATGTTTTTCAAGCGAAACCAGTAGAACTCCTCATCCCTTGTCCGCAAGTCCTCAAGCCTTGCCCCCTAAAAGACCGGAATCCAGAGATCCCGATATCTCGTAGCTAAGGATTATGTGCCCTAAATTATGCGAAGATTGTTTTTATGATTTAAGGTATATTCCCAGAGAGCCCAATACCCCTTAATTAAGGAATATGGCTTAAATTATATAGGGCTTCATATTATGGTTTAAGGTATATTCCTTAATTAAGGGGTATTGGGCTCTCTGGGTTCCTTCACTAGGGGGTATTGGGCTCCCTGGGAACCTCTCGACCCAACGCACGTGGACGAAACCTGCAGCCCTAACCCCCACCCCACCCCCACCCAACGGGCAGTTGTCAAAATCAAGGTCCCTTTTTGGGTACCCTAAATAATAGGTGCCGTATGATAATAGGGGCCCAAAAAGGGACCATAATTTTGACAACCACCCATATCCAGAACCTGCAGGATCCTGCAGGAAGCAAAAGCACCGCCATAGCTGCACCAAAACACCGGGAAAACTCCGACAGAAAGCTTCATCAGTGCTTTCCGGATAAGAAAAGAAAAGCATTCCAGCACCGAAACCCCAAACCCGCAACCCCTAAACACCTAAACACCTAAACCCCAACCCTGAACCCTAAACTTTAAACTATAAGCCCTAAAAACCTAAGCCCTAACAAGCAGAGAGACTTCCACGCTTCATGGCCAGGCCGCCCGTCGCCAGAGTGCAGGAAAGTCCCAAGCCGGCAGGCCCGGCAGGCCTCAGAGATGTTGCTGTACTACTGGGGCCTAAGTAATTACCCAGAGAGCCCAATACCCCTTAATTAAGGAATATACCTTAAACCATAATATGAAGCCCTATATAATTTAAGCCATATTCCTTAATTAAGAGGGTATTGGGCTCTCTGGGTACCTATACTATAAGGGCTCCTTTTAAAGGTGTGTAAAAGGGTCCCTTTGAAAGAGGTCTATCAGGGCTACTATGAGGGCTATGATAAGGATTTAGTATAGGGGCCTGGATGATTGCCTATACTATTTTGGGGGGGTTCTCATTAGAGATGTACTATAATATAGCCCCCAAAACCCTATTCTAATTATTAAGGCTCCTAGATGAAGCCTTTTGTTCCGCCTTGAGGGCTTCGGGTTTCGGGTTTGGGCGTTTAGGTTTCCGTTTTAGGGTTTAGAGGCTAGGGCTTAAAGCTGAAAGTTTAGGTTTAGCAAGCTTAGGGTGTAGGTTTGTTTAGGATGTGGGAATCCTTGTTTCCTGAGTTCCTCAACCCCTCCGAATTCCACGACGCTATCTTCCGCCGCAGTCCCGGCCGCGTTGGCGTTGCGGAGGCGATGGTGGATCAATGCAGAGGCCTGACTGCCCGAATCGTATTCTTAGATCTCCAAGACCCAACCTTTAAACTTTTGCAGTTCTTATCGTTTAGAAGCACTCTGAAAGTCCAAATGTTTATTTCTGCGGCTTATTGGGGAAGTAAGGTTTTGTTAGAGGTCTAGAACACAGGGGCTTTGCAGATTTGAGCGGAATTCTTATGAAGAGATGATGTAAAAGGGTTCCACCGTAACGGATCTACTATAGTCTTGGTTTTGGGCCTAGGGTTCCTCTACTGAGATCTTTGCGCCAGGCTTTTGTGGAGCTGCTGATCAGCATGCGCCGAGACTTCGTCGGCGGAAGAGAGTACATGCAGGCAGCAAGGGCAAAGACTTTCTTAATGTCCTTTAGTTTCGCGTCAGGGTTCCGACAGCCACTGCAGAAATACTCCGAGCTACTCGGTATTGTTTTTGGATGCTACTTAGAGGATCATGGGACTTAGTAAGTAGGGTTATAAGTAGGGTAACTATAGTTATATCTACTTATAACCTTAATTAAGGTCCTTATAACCCTACTTACTAAGTCCCATGATCCTCCAAGTATGGGTGAGGCAGACCAGGCAAATACCTTGCAGCCTCGTGGATAGGGTAGTGCTGCTTTTGGGCAAGGAGCTTTGTTGGACGTAAACTGTTTTGGGTTTAGGGCTTTCGGGTTTAGGGTTTCCTTAAACCAGCTTTAGTTCTCCAACCCCCCCTCCCAAAAAACTGTGCCTTCAGGCGAGTTCCGAAGCTCTCGCCGACTTGCTTTGCAAAATCCTAAACCCCACGAGGGTAAGCATTAGCTCCCCCTGCATGAGGCAAAGCTGTGTTGAAACTCTCGCCGCTTGCCTGGCGAACCCTAAACCCTAAACCCTCGAAGAAAAGGGTTGACTGGATGGTCACCGGCTAAGAAAGTCGAAAGTCAGTGCCAGAGCTTCTTGATTGGATGGTGGGAGGGCTTCATGCGAAACAAAAGGCAACTAAGAAAGTCCACCGGGAAATTCAGTGCCCCCTTGATGTTCTGAACTCTAACCCTAAAATATCTAGACAGGGACTGCTTTGAGGCCTAAGCCTAAGCATATACTGCATAGTTGGAGGGTCGGGAGACTTAGTCAGTAGGCACTAAGTAGAGTTATAAGTTGCCTAAAATGGATCCTGATTGGGGATAGGATACTTCAAACTTCCATAAAAGAATTACTTACTAAGTCCCAAGACCCTCCGAGTAGGTACATGTAGCCTCACTTAGAGGACTTAGTAAGTAGGGTTATGAATAAGGTAACTATAGCTTTATCTACTTAGTCCCATGATCCTCCAAGTAGAGTCCAGGTAGTCTCGTAGTTCTGTGTAGCCCAGGCTTCCAGCCGTTCCTTACTATGATTTCCGTATATGGTTAGTTGTCTAAATTAGGGTCCATTTTAGGGTCCTTTTTATAAGGGTGCCGTATTATATAGGGGACCTAACATTGGACCCTATAATGTAAAGAACTACACATATACGTCCTTCAGAACGCATACAGGTCATGTGGCGTTAAGGTAACCACCTAGAAGTAGAGTAGGTAACCTTTAACCTTTGTGGGGTAGTATAATCCCTATATAATCCTTGTATTATGAAGAAGGTTAACCTTTAGTTCCCCATGATACCCGACAAGTAGGGGTACGGTTTAGGGTTTGAGCCTCGAGCCGTCTCTGAACCAGGGTCTGTGGCGCTTGCTGGAGGATCCTCCGCGCGGGCAGGTGCAGTCCGGGTCCGTTGCCGGGGTTGGGGCACAGTGTTTATTAATTTACAGGGGTGTTGTTAGCTAGAACCAGTTTTGCGGTTTGTTCTACTATAGCTATATACGGACTATAAGGGAATGGTAGAACAAGTTATTCCGACCTTTATATTAGTCTACTTACGCTTCTCAAAGTTTCGGGTTTAGGGACATCAGAGTATTTGAAGATTACAGCCCTGCGCTTCAAACCCTTGCTTCGGGTTTACATTGACTGCAGGTTCTGGATGTAAAGGGTCTTATAACCGGTTTGTCTTTCAGACCCACGACAGTAACGGTAGGCCAAATTTCGATTCGTGGCTTTGTGTTGCAAGGTCTCCAATACGCATTGGTATTTTGCCTTGCCAACACATTGGTTGCACAACATTGCACAACCAGTCAAAAGCTGGCTTCTGCGACGTCTGCAAGACTTGTCCGAAGGCACAGTGTTGCGGAACGTGCAGAAATTAGTACATGTATATATCCCTGAGCGAACATGGACCCGCCGTAATGACCAAAGACCAAAACTGCTAAGCCGAAACCCTGCACCAACACCCTGAACTCTGCGCTCTACAGTAATCTCTATACATCCTAAACCCGAGCCATAAGTATGCCCTAAATCCTAAGCATTAAACTGCCTTCCTAGTGTCTACACCTTCAGCCAGATTTGCTCAAAGAAAAAACCGTAAAGGAGCCGTTTACCGGCGGTGACCATTTGACCTTCGACGACTTCGCCGCAGCTTTGCTCTGCGACACGCAGGACCTCATTGAGAATTTTCAGGTCTATGTGTATCTACATGGGCTTGGTACTTAGAGGACCGGATGACTTAGTAAGTCGGGCTTTAAGATGGTATAAGTAAGGTATCTATGTATAGTTACATTAATTTTCTGGGTTACCGTAAGTGTTGCCGTAAGGTATCTATGAATGTATAGTTACATTAGATGGGTTACCATAAGTGTTACCTGTTACTGTTTATCATGCTCATAACAGCTGTGCGGACCTGCACCTCCATGCTCTTGTGCGGCGTGCAGCAGGGCAGTGGAGTGTGTGGCAGCTTGTCACATGGCGGGGTGTCTCAGTTAGGGATTACCGAGCACTGGTCCCACTCAGCTGAGAAGAATAATTGTGCGGAAAGTCTCGAATCGTTGAACACAAGACCGAATCCCGACAATTGACTAAAAATGCAAAACTGGCAACACTAATCCCGAAGTCCCATAATGCAAACGCTACGCTTTAAGCAACTCTTAAACCCTAACTCCCGAACACCCCGAAACCCTGAAATCGTAAGCTCCTTTACCTTAAAGCCACGTATTTGAAGACATAAGCCTCACACCTTGGATCCCAAATCGTCGAAGGATGCGCTGCGGCCCTGACCCAAGAGAAGTTAGCAGCTCTTTCGGTTTGGTTAAGGGTTTAACAAAGAAGCTGCAAGGTCTTACAGGGTTTTGCTGTAGGTGTTGGGTCTGTTTTGTGTGTGCTTGTGTGTGTTCAAGTTAAAGGGTCTTATGTTCGCAGGGCTTGGCTTGGGTTCTTATGAATGAGTTAAGTTCAAGTTAGAATGTTACGGAAATAAGCACCATAGTGTGCTAACATAAAGAAAGCAGCTCCTCAACAAGAGCCTGGCGTTGACTGATATACAGCATATAGTAAGCACCACGGTAAACACCACGTATTGTGCTAACATGCAGAAAGCAGTTCCTGAACAAGAGCCCAGCTTCGCATTGCTCAGGGATGTAGACTTGGTGTTCGTAGGGTTGCGCACTTCAGCTGCAACATGCTGAAAATGTGCAGGGCCTCAATATTTAGAACAGGATAATACTTTCCATCTAAGAGTGAACCTATCTATCTATCTATATTGCCATGTATGTAGAGAACATTAGGAGTACTATTTCCAATGAATCCGACCCCCGCATTGCGGGAATGTTAGCCGTAACTGCTTAACCCTGAAAACCCTGAGGATGTCCTTAGTCAAGGGCTTTCGGAGTGTCAAAGGGTCGAAGCCCTTAAGCCCCCCCTTAAGCCCCCCTTTAAGCCCCCCTTTGAGTCCCCCTTAAGCCCCCTTTAAGCATTGCATAGAGCCTTGCAGGGATTTTGGGGTACCCGAAAACCCTTGTGGTAGTCCTTCTAGTAACCTTTATAGTATCTCTTACAGCAAGTAAACCCTAAACCCTAAAACCCCAAAGCCTAAAGCCTCAAACCCGTAACCCGTAAACCCGAAACCGTATACCCTAAACCCTAAACCCCTAAACCCCTAAACCCCTAAACCCCTAAACCCTAAACCCTGAACCCTGAACCCTGAACCCCAAGCCGAACCTGTACAGTCTCTCTAGGGCTCCAGGGCCTTTGCAGAACTCCAAGGCCTAAGCCCGGCTCGCTGGGCGAGGTACCGGTGGCGAGTGTAGGTGTTAGGGCTTTACGGTTTAGGGTTTAGGGTTTAGGGTTTTTAGGGTTTCTGGATCAGGTGCCCAAACCTGAGTGAGGCTTGAATGGGAAGGGTTTAGGGTTTTAGGGGCTAGGGCTTAGGGTTTAGGGGATAGGGTTGGCCTTAACTAGGGCCAAGGCATGTATCGTACAGGGGCGCGCTTTTTCGGTGGTTTGAGGTCGAGGACAGTGACAATGTCGTGATAAAGGGGCCTTAAAAGATTTCAAGGTGTTGGCATATGATGTAACATAGCTGTATAGGGACGATGACTAGATTAAGAAATCCATGGGTTTTTGGACCTTCCTTTTTTTGGGGGGTTCTGTGCTCCAGATTTCGAGTCTGGGCTTAGAGTTCAAGGTCCAGATCTGCATGCTTGGCTAGTAGCACCTAGATAAACAGGATATACACGGCCTTGTGCTTGTGCCTAGATTCTCAGTTTAAGCTGCTTAGCCTGATGTGACAGTTACCCTTGGCGTCGTGCGCCTATGTAGTACATAATTACCCAGGCCGTGAAGCCATCCCTATATAGGTACTTTAAAGCTTCAGTATCTTCTATATCGGTACATGGAGCCTCAGGGTCTATGCAGATGGAAGGTCTCCGGTCATCCAGCATGGCCTTCCGTTCGCTTTTTGTCACCTGGCAACTTCACAAAAGAAGGGACCCAACGACTAAACACTAACTGTCGACTCTGAGTCGTAGGATCCTTCATAAGCAGGATCCCCTGAACACAGAAGTTTAATAGTCGTTTGCTAGTAAGAAACCCTGACAGCCAACTGCCAGAGACTTCAAGCATGTTCCCTCTTCAAGGATGTTTTGGAGGCTCTGGGCAACAAAACCGCGTAAGCGGTAGACCCTCTCCCAACTATTGCAAACAAACTTCTCAGAGACCCTAAACTCATTCACAGGCCTCTAAGTCCTTTCACACAAACCGTAACGAACCCTTGTGCAGAAAGTCCTTTTCAAAAAGCCATCAACCAATAAAGAAAGTCACATGGTCAAACATCAAACGAAGCAACAAGCGAAACTCCCGAGACCCTCCATCTACCCTCTATTAGACCCTAAATGCCCCTTATTTGGGGCCATATACCCCTATTTGAGGGTACAAGGAGGGTCCTGGTCAGACCCGAAACCCCACATCCTAAACCCTGAAACCCTAAAGCCCTAAAACCTTTGGGTAGACTTTGAACCGGGAGTTGGTTTCGTACGATCACCTCCTGGACAGCCAGGCTCATCTTTGCTGCAAAGATTCCAAGTTCAGCACTACTAATATAGAGGCCCAAATAATAACCACCATTATTCTTTAGCGCTCCGTTAAACCGTTATTATACCCCAAAACCCTATTCTAATTATTTCGGCCCTTGCATTAGCAAAAGAGAGCTGAACCCTAAACCCTCCTATGATTCAGGAAGCACGCCTCGCGATATTGCTGCAACGCCTCGAGGTGGCGGTGGCACTGTTCGTAATATGCTGAACTGCCTGAGGATGTGTGTGGGTGAGTGTAGATTCGCACAGCCCTAGTCTATGAACTTAACACTCAGCATCTAAACTCAACACCTTGCCAGTTCCAGCCTAATCTCTCAAGTCAAGCTACGCATCGGGTGAGACGACACGCACACACGCACAGAGAGGCCTCTTCCTTTGCAGTCTGCGTATTGCCAAACTTTCTTCCGAAGTTCAGCTTTGAGGTTTATGGCGTGCCTGCTGCGTTATGCATGCTTGGAGGATCACGGGGCTTACTGAGTGGGTTAGACGTGTGTCCCACTTGTCTAGAGAAGTTATAGGGTGGGGGGTGTACCTGAGCCTGAAACCACCCTCGGCTCTAAAGCCCTAAGTTTGGGCAAGGGCTTTGTCATCAGCGAGACGGCCAACTTGAACGAGCAGTACGTGGGAATCTCGAAGCTGTGTGGGTCGGTTTGGGGTTTAGGGTTCAGACCAACGGAACGGAACCAAGTGTAGAACCACCCGGAAAGTCATGAAGCCCCGGCCTCAGCAACCAAAGGCCAAGATCTCCGCTGCCCACCACGCATAAACCGGTTTAGGGCGGACCCTAAACTCTAAACCCTAAAACCTCAACCCTTAAACCGGTTGAGGGCGGACCCTAAGCAGAGGCCCCAGGAAGCTTTGCATCCCAGCTTGGTCAGCAGTGCAGAACTTTGCAGAAGCAAAATAGGTGCCGTTGTCCGTTTCAAGAAACCTCAGAGACCCCCGATACTCCTCGTATTAAACTCCCTCGTATTACAGAGGTGCCATTGCTATGGTTGAATGTTTTAGCTTGATTGAAGGGGACGGTCTTTCTCGGTCGTGCAAACGTTTAAAACCAAGAAAACAGGTAACGTCTCGATTTCGAAGCATTAGCCGAGGCCCGAAGCCCCAAGCAGCTTTACATCAAAACTCTAAACCCCTTCAACCGAAGCCAACAGCACAACATCTCACACCCAAACACGAAGCTCTAGTGCCCAAACCAAACCGAGAACCCTAAACTCTGAACCCTAAACCCAAAACCCAACCCTCAACGGCAGAACCTAGTGTGCCGGCTCCGCAGCCGCTTAGCTTAAGCCAGCGGCCCTGCATGCGAAGGCATCCCCTGATATCAGGCCTTCCCGGATGCAGAAGTCATAGTTTTAATTGAAGGAGCTGCACAAAGACGGAGCTTCCAATACTCTATTGGAGGTCTGAACAACACATTCATACCTCCTCCTTCGTAGTTCCTTCTGCAATAAGCCCGCTCAACTACTCTTATCGTAAAGTCTCCTAGATTCCGGTACGAACTCGAAGACATGAGCCCCAACATTCCTCGATTCTAACTTATCCAGAAACCCTCAACATCCCTCAACCCTCAAACAGCCTTGTCCTTTTTGATGGTTCCCCCAAAAGAATTTACAGACCGGTTGGTGGACCTTCTTTAAATACTTCCTACTAAGGGATATAGGTATAGGGCCCTGTCTATTTTTTCTAAAAGGACAAGGGTGCCCTCAAACCCTCCACCCAAGCCCTGTCGCCTGGTTCCTGCGCCTTGGTGCGCGCCGATCTTCCATTTTTCAACTGCCGAGGCCGCGCCCCCATGCACTTCCCAATTCCCTGACTTCAAGGAACAGTAGGGGAGCTAGGGTTTTGGGATTGGGTTCAGGGTTAGGGTTTAGGGTCTGCATTCAGGGAACAGTAGCGGGGGTTGCCTCTGTCTGGGCTCTTGTTGAGGAATTTAGTTTTACGTTGCCATGATAACGAAACCATATTAATTGCTTTTATCTATAGACCCCCATTATGGTAACTTCGGCTAGGACTAGGATCCTTAACAAGAACCCCGTAATTCATTGACCTCGTGCCCTTTAAGACGTAGCATGCCTGAAACATCCTTAAACTATGGCATGGATCCGGGACATTGGAGCCAAAAGAAGCGGACAGTGGAATCTCTGGGTTGACATGAGCTGATCCTGAACCCTTTAAATCCTAAACCCTTAACCTTAAATCCTAAACCCTAAACCCGAAATCCTTTCCCAGGCGGCACTTTGGGAAACTTTGAAATTTCGCTTAGGTTCCTAAAGACGTACCTTTTCATGAATATTTCCGGGCGCCCAAAACTACAACCCAGTTTAGGATTTCAATGTTGCCGGCGGCAGCTTCTGGGAAGAGTACATGACGCTGCGAGGTTCAGAGAAGGAGGCCAGCTGGAGCTATGCCGGAATCTGAGTTGTGGAAGGTTAGGTGGGCTTTCGGGGCTTCAGATCTGGAGGGTGCTGGGTTTAAGTTTCAGGGTTTGGGACCCTATTGATTTTATTACCTGGACCCCAAAAGTATGCAGAATCATGTCCTTTTATAGGTATTGGGCCATTGTTCTACCTAGGTTTGAGGGTTTGGGACCGCATTGATTTTTATTATGCATCATTTTTAAGGATGACGGTATAGGGTGTACACGGTCGAGGTTCCGGGTTTCTGGAGCTGCTCATGTTGACGGTAATGGAGCGTGAGGATAAACACGAGGTTGGCAGCCATGTGATGACGATGACGATGGCGATGACGATGATTATTATAGTGAGGTTTTATGTTTTTGATGTTAATTATCATGACGATGATGGTAATGACGGTGATCAATGCGGACGGTGATAGCTGTACAGTGCACTTATGCGGCAAGTCTTGCGTTACCTTGAAGAAGCGTGGTATATTCCGTGCCTGTCCAGTAGCTGTAGTGGTAACAACGTCACTAAGAACGGCTACTGTTGTGACGATGTCGTTTGTGCTCATGCTTTGTTCCAGTTTTCTACTTCGTTGAATCCTGGACCCTCTGATTGCCTCGGTGCCTTGGAACACTACCTTCCTTTCTGAAGCAAAAGTCTCAGGAGTAGGTCGTAGGCATTTGAAGCCCCGGCATTATCTCATAGTGATCGAAAGAACAAGCCCAAGCCCTGAAACCTAAACCCTAAACCAACCCTAAACCCTAAACCCTAAACAAGCCCAAGCCCTGCCAGTAACGGATCCCTTTAAAGGATCCTACAGAGGATCCCAAAGTCCCAAAGAAAGGATCCCTTTGATCCTTTGATGGGCTCTTGTTAAGGAGGTTTTGGCTTAAGTTACCAAAAGAGGGATCTACAGTGAAAAACGTGGTTTCTTTAAAAATAAATTCCTGAACAAGAACCCAAGTTGAGGTTCCCTACACCCTAAACCTTAAACCCTAAGCCCTAAACCTTTTACCCAACATCCTTATAACCCTAAACCGTACACCTCCAACCCTACACCCTAAACCCTAAGCCCTTTGAGGTTCAACTGGTCCGCGTGGTCCAAAGGAAGCTGCACTGAGTTCGGCTTCTGCTCGGAGGAGCAGGAACGAGCAGCGCACTTTGGTCCCTTTAAGGGTTCCTTTTACCGGTAGTATAAGGGTTCTATGAGGGTAGTCTACGGATACTAGGTTTAGGGTTTAGGGTTTCCTTAAAGGGCTCCTTAAAGTATTAGGTTCCTGAGTAGTGCCTTTTTGCCCTTTTTATTTCGGGCGAGCAGCGCACTTTGGTTGACATCTTCTTTCAGGGCTCCTTTAAGGGCTGCATAGGAACAGAGGGCATAGGGGACATCATGTGCTATTGATCTATAAGGCTCCCTGTGCCCATACCTTATATACTTTTCCTCTAAAGCCCTACATCAAACACCAGACCCTAAACCCTAAACCCCAAACCCTATAAACCCTAAACCCTGAACCCTCTTTAAGGCCACGGTATGTACTCCTTGGCTAGATGGAGCCGTAGGCGTCAAGGTTGCAGCGCTGCTGCTCGTGGTCTCCCAAACGTTCCAAATATAGGGCCAGCAGTGTCAGAATCACCATGTCCCAAAGGCTCCATGTAGCCATATAGTATATACTTATACCCTAAAGTACCCATATAGGATTCCCTTTAAGGCCTAAGTATATACTATATGGGTACATGGAGCCTTAGGGTATAGAATACCAACTTATATCAGTATACACTAAATGGGGTTTAGGGTTCAGGCTTTCTGGTTTCTGCTTTTCCCTGTTTCTTGACTGCTGTGCTTGAGACAGAGCGCAGAGCACGAGGCCCAGAGAAAAAGTCCTTGATAGTAATGGTCATACTCATAGTAGCATTGGGGTTTCTATATGAACCATTATAACTGGGCTTTGGAGTACCATTCTTTAATACTTTTTTCTTAATGAAACCATTATGAAATAAAAGTTTATACTTTTTTCTCTCTGGTTACTTAAAAGACCAGTAATAGTAACAGAACGAATAATATTCATCACTTTGTTCATTTCCGAACTGGATCTGCTCAGGACCCGCCTTCTGAAGTTGTTCTAGCACAACCCCCACCGTCTACCCTAAAGTACCCATATAGGAACCCCTTTAAGGCCTAAGTATATACTATATGGGTACATGGAGCCTTAGGGCCTTAGGGTATAGAATACCAACATATACAAAAAGGTCCAGAGTTCGGCGGTGGAATGCTGTCAAGGGGTGTTGTGGGTAGAGAGCTTGAGGCTTAAGGATCTTGGGTTTTGGGGTTTAGGGTTTAGGGTTTAGGTTGGGGTTTGGGCTGCACCTGTCTAGGGTTCGAAAGGTCAGATTCCTGCAGCAGTTCTTGAAACGCGGAAGCCAAGGTACGCTGCCTTCCTTTCGCGGCTGCGACAAGAGGACGCCTGAAGAAATCCGAACCCCAGCACTGAGCCCGAAACTTTTACTCACACTATAATTGGGGATCCCAGTATTACGGCACGTAAAGAGGCCCGATAAAAGGGTTATAATTAAAAGGACACTAGTTGGGGTTATGAGTAATTAGATCTGATTATAGTTTCCCTAATTAACTTACTTATGACCCTCCTTGCTTAGTTCCCCTGGTCCTTTAAGTATCCTCAGCCGCACAGGACGTTTTCGATGCAGCGCTACCAGATGCGTCTGGTCGGCTGCATCTTGTCCGCGAGAAAGACCGACATGCACTGGATATGGATATAACAAGGTCCTGCTTCTCGGGTGTATAGAACCCTGGATTAAGCAACAGTTACACAAGAATCTGTGGTGCCACACATCGTCTTGTAATGCGAAACCCTGGCGGAGGACGGGATGACTTGCTTTGCACCCTATGCAGTTCGGAGTTTAGGGTATAGGGTTTTAAGCTCATGCCCCACGCAACCATCTAAACCCCTACAGACTTTGGGAATGCTTGTTACACCCCAATAGAAATCGTATGGAACCCGAAGCCCTTATGAAACCCAAACCGCTTATGAGGAACTGCATGAGCCTGCAATAAGGCGCATCAACATACCCTTCGCCGGGCGCTTCGCTGAGCGAGAGCAGTGGGTGCGCTTCCTTCGCGAGGAGGCCGGCTAGCATCCCGTTATAGTCACTATATGAATCAGAGAATAGCGATAAACATGATAATGGCCGTCATCATAAAAAAAGAATATAATGCCGAACAACCGAAGGTTCCTATAGTAGCTTGAAGGGGGTGCAGAGCAAGCCTGCGAGCACGATGCCCCCTCTCTGAAAGAGGTGTCGGTTCTAGGATCCGACGTCTGCCCACACCCAAAGCAAAGGACGCAAACCCAAACACCGTAAACCGAAAGCACCCGAAGCAGAGGTGCTGAACAAACGCGATGATATCCACGAGATTTCCTTATTCGCTCCTCGCCATCAATGTTCTGGGCGCTGTACGGTTCGGGCTTTTCGGGGGGCATAGCTTTCAGGGTGTAGTCGGTGATCAGGCGGTGTATTTAGGGCATAGGGGACGGGGGGACGTCCTGTGCACGTTGTTGCAGCAGGTCTTTGCCTGACAAAGCCTCGAAAGCCTACTCTGCCCAGCGCAAGAATACCTAGTAGTAGAGTAGGTAACCTTTAACCTTTTTATTTTGGGGGTAGTATAATCCCTATATAACCCTTATATTATGAAAAAGGTTAACCTTTAGTTCCCCATGATACCCGACACGTAGGAATACCACAAACGTGCGAACTTAGGCATCTTTCTGATCTGGGGAATCTCTTCAGAGTAGCAACTGACCTTCTAGTAGAAAGATCTTGGAGTTTGTGAGGATGCTAGAAGAGCTTGCTGAGAAGCTTTCAAAGCAAGGTCCTCTCTGCAAGTTTAAAAATTTCCTGCGGCGTAGTGACTCGCCACCACTTCTGCCCGTGCAAGGTGACAGATGTGAACGATTTCTACAACAGCAGCTGTGCTTCCATAGTGATGCTGGCTCTTGCGTGCCCTAGACAACGCTCCTGAAGACTGCGTATGTCATAAACAAGGCCCGAACCCCTGAGCCTGAACCCTAGCCCTAGGACCCTTGCACTCGCTAGCGGGCGCATAATGGGTAGTGTTACTTTACGCTGCTTTCATGCATGTTCAGGAAATTTTGGCTGATACCATGGGGGTTGGGGTGGGGTTGGGGCACAGTGACGTCGGTTCCCTCGGTGACCATGCCCAAAACAGCTGGTATTTGCTGTTTTTTCCACTCTACACAGCATACTGCAGAAGGATGTTTGACGCAAGCTTTCGTGCCTTGTGCGAGCATGCGCAGTTTTAAGAATCCAAAGTAACACAGCGTCCTATGCGCCCTAAAGGGATCCGGCTCTGTTCATCTATAGTCCCCTAAATTCGTCGCCGGACGTTCGACCTGGTCGTGTTGGCTTCCCTGCAGAACGAGGTCCTCCAAAGAAAGCAAGCAGCCCGAAAATCTAAACGGCGCTATACCCGATCCAGGGTTTAGGGTTCAGGGGTTCAGGGCTTGGGGCCCTGAAGCCCTGGAGTCCCAAGCCAAACGGCCAATTCCCCAAACACCGCAAACCAGCTCTATGCCCCGAAGGCAAGTCGGTGTTTAGGGTTTAGGGCCACGGCAAACATGATCATAGCGTCAGCCTTGTCATGTCGTTTCGTCACTCGAGATATATGAATTCAGTTCATGCTGTTCACATTGTAACTGGTCCAGTCCCGTGGGGACTGACGAGGTCACGTCGCTCTCATGCTGTCTCCAGCGCTGCGGGTTTGAGCCCACGGATTGGTGAATGTTCTTTCGACGAAGCCGAGGTTACCACGGGCCACCGCAAAGTGGCGACCCGCAAATCTTCATCCATTATGCGGCGGGGGGCTTCTTCTAAAGGGATTCGTGGTGCACGGTTCGGCACAAACCCATATATCCGATGTAATTACTAAGCCTTTCACAATCCCGAAGCAGAAGCGGTCGGCAAACACCAGAAGCTCCCCCAAGTTACTGAATCATACACACACACAACATATTCTAAGGGTGCTCCCCACCCTGTAGGAAAGAACCCTTGAATCCTCCGCCCCGACACCCTCAACTTGAAGCTGCGCGATCAAGCGCGGCTGAGCCACCGTGGAGGTCCAAGACGGCCGTGTGCCACTGCCTTCGGCCGACGTGGTCATGGTAGCTTGGACACGGCTCATGGGGACCAGTGGATCAGGGGGAAGTAGACCTAAATTTGTCGTAGCCCCACCCTCCCCCCCCCNCCCCGCCCCCCGCTGCCCACCCAAAAAAGTGAGCTTATCACTCCACATGTGACCAAGCATGTGCCCTGGATCCTGCTTCGGGCTTGTGGAAGCTCGAGCAAAGGCTACACTAAGGCTGCGTCAAGTCTCTGATATAAATTGCAGCTTAGATCATGGGGGCACCTAGCCTCATACAAGCCGGTAGAAACCCCGCAAGACCCTTATCCGGAAACATAAGCTTCGACGAGGAACCCTGATAAAAGCCATTGGAGACCCTTGGGCAACTAATAGACAAAGACCTATGAAGGCTCCTAGACGAAGCTGCATATCATAGAACCTCAAGGAAACTGGGCTTTGGAGTACCATACTTTAATACTTTTTTCTTAAAGGAACCATTATGAAATAAAAGTGTATTTTTTGTCCCTGGTTACTTAAAAGCCCAGGAAACCCTTACACAACGGTAGGTAACCAACACAAATCCCCACGAATCCTTGATGAAACCTGATGAGCCCATGGTAAAACCTTAGGAATCCCGGTCTGAGACGAAGCTGAGCTCCTGTCTCTCAGGCAATGCATCCGGACTGCAGCTCCTCTTACTTGACCAGCTTCGGGGGTGCCTACCAGGCTTGGGATTGCTGGTTACGGGTTTTGGGGGTTTAGGGGTGTGCAGTTTAGGGGCTTTACTGGTTAGGATAGGGTTCCTTCGGGTTCTTTTTAAAGATTATATGGGGTTCTTGCTAAGTGTCGGAGGGTTCTTGCCAAGTCGTTTCTTTCAATTACGGAAATGGGGCTCTCTCACAGCAGCGTCTAGAGGGTTCGCAGTTCACAACCTCTACCATAGCAACTCGGCGAAAGTTCCTCGGTAGGAATATGCATAGTGCTCGTTTCTATTGGTCTCAAATGCAGTAGAAGGCCAACCATAAGCCTTTAATGCAGACTGCAGGGGTTCACTATTGGTTCTGACAAGGGCACAAACCATGTGAACCTGGGGCTGTGTCCTGCCGCTTTAAGATTCCAGTTGCCGGATGTCTGCAGGGCAACAGTGGTCAAAAACGCACGATCAAAAACTCCAACGCGAACGGAGGGAGTGGGGTGCAGAGTGCCGCAGCAGGGACAAGGAGTGATCCAACCTTTCGCGAGGATGCAGGGCGTCAGGGCGTACTGATAGCAATCACCCTAAACCCTAAACCCTACACCGTCGTCGCCAAACAAGTCTCTCGCCAAGGCATCGCCCTCAAGCCTTGCTGTTTTCGTAGGAGTGTCTGTCTACCGTTACATCATCCGTCAAGAAACCCTTTCTCCATAGCGATCCCTGTGCTAGTCTGCGGGATATTCTTTCATAGAGTTACCAAATTAAGATAGGGGCCTATATAATTACCAATACTATTTTGAAGGCTCCTTATGATAGTTATAGTATATGATAACCCCAAACACTATTCTAATTATTAAGACCCCGATTTTGAGGGGTATATATCGCTTCATCAAGGGATTGGAGTCTTTTGGCCAGGCACATTACTACATGTGGCAGCACATCCTGCAGAATGCGATGAACAGCATCCCGGCCTAATATGATAGGGGTGTAACAGATTGAGCAGGGCTCCAGGAGGTATTTTGTGGCCTAGTTTCACCCAAGAGGGAATATGAGGGGAAGACCGTTACCATTGCTCTGATTCCTATGCTACCCAGAGAACTCAATACCCCTTAATTAAGGATATACCTTAAATCATAACATTAAGCCCCCTACAACTTAAGGTATATTCCCTAATTAAGGGGTATTGGGATCTCTGGGAACCTCAAAGCTTGAAACCCTGACACCCTCAAAGCGTAAATGAAAAAAATCCTAAACCCTAGACTCCAAACTTCTAAACCGACTCAAAGCACCAAACCCTAAACTAACTAAGGGGTATTGGGATCTCTGGGTAGAATAAGCCGCTTCAAGTCTCAGGGCTTTCCGCTCAAGGCAGTATAGGGGGCTTTAATAAATCGAATTGGGTTTTGGGCTTTTTTTCTAGTTTAGTATACTCATAATGAAGATCCCTAGCGGATAGTATTGGTATTTAAGTATTTCGGCTTCTATGTTAGTGTTGAAGAGGAGTTCGACTCTTGCGGAAGTTGCTTAGGGATGGCTTAGGGCCAATATGGAGGATTTAAACCCTAAACCCTAAACCCCTAAACCCTAAACCACCTGAAGAAAGAAGCACACCGACGGGGAGGCTACAGAACTGGCAGTGCTGTAGAACCTAACTGTAGAAGCCGAAATAATTGCCAACATTTTTTTTTAGGGTTTAGGGTTTAGGGTTAGGGTTTAGGGTTTAGGGTTAGGGTTTAGGGTTTTTAGGTTCCTTGTTCTAACTATGCTATAGTATTCCCCAGAAGCCTATTCTGATCATGGACGCCCCTATATCACTTCAGTTCTCAAGCCATGATCACCAAATCGGATGCAATAGCTTATACCTGTGGCCCCAAACCCTACAAAATAGTAGGTTATGACCCCTTAATTAGAGGGTAGAACCCTCAAAACGGTAGGTTTTCGGATCCTAAGGTAGAAGGCTTAGCAGCCCAGGGATTCCCAGCGCTTTCAAGCCCAAAAACCCGACAGATTAACGGAGAAGCTATACAAGTGATACTGTTGATGGTCAAAATCCTGCATTTCCCATAATAAGGAATATACCGTAATTCCCATACTTTAGGTTCCTTAAGGTAATGCAGGATTTTGACCATCAGCCGTATCTCGCAGTTTCAACTCTTAAATCTAAGCATAGTCTACAATCCCAGCGGACTGCGCCACCCTACTCTTTGCAGTCTTAGCCACTCGGCAACGATTGCTACACCAGATCCCGAGGTGCGCCTTTGGTCATCGCTGCAAACCTCTGGCTGGAGGACAAAACCCAAATTTTTAAGCCCTAGCCCTTGCATATGCCCGATGGTTAAGGGGTCGTAACTAAATCCTTCATTGCCCATAATAAGGAATATACCATAATTCCCAATGTCTAGGGCCGTTGAGGTAATGCAGGGTTTGTACCATCAACCGTACTACTGAGTACTTTTGGGCGCTTCCCTAAACCCCAAACCCAAAACCCTAAGCCCCAAGCCCTAAGCCCCAAGCCCTAAACCCTAAACCCTAAACCCCAAACCCCAAACCCGAAACCCTAAACCCCAAACCCTAAACCCCAAACCCCTAAACCCCTAAGCCTAAGCCCGAGATGCTAAACCCCATATCCGAGGCAGTAAACCCACTAAACCTCATATGAAGTAGGGTTTATATTACCGTTTCCCTAAGGGTCCGAGTACCTAATAATCATATACTCTCCTAAATATTGAGCTACATAACTACTATCCTAAACCCAAGTACCTAATTATTGGGTCCTTTGGACCCTTAGGGTTTTGGTGAGTGTAGATAGGCCTCCTTCTGAATATTGGTGAGTGTATATATTGGGTATTATTATGGGGATACTAGTAATATAAACCATGCCCTATATCCCAATCCGCAAACCCGAGCTTCCAGCAAAAATCGCCCTCAACCCAAAACCCTAACCTCCAAACCCAAGGCCCTAAACCCTGGCCCTAAACTCCTAGACTCCACACCCCTAAACCCCCAAAACCCCTAAACCCCCAAAACCCTAAACCCCTAAACCCCTAAAGCCCTAAACCCCTAAACCCCTAAACCCTATAAACCCGAAAGCATCCGCGCATCCGCGCTCGGGCGCGTGAGGAGTCCCTGGAAGTGCAGCAAGTGGCGCGGGCCCAAGGCACCGACAAGGGGTTTAGGCTTTTAGGGCATTGGGTTTAGGGGTTTGGGGGTTTAGGGTTTAGGGCATAGGGTTTAGGGTTTAGCTTTTTAGGGCATGGGGTTTAAAGTGTTAGAGCTTTAGGTTAGAATGTCAAGGATTTGGGGGTGTCAGAGCTTTAGGTTTTTAGGGTTTAGAGTTTTAGAGCTTTAGGTTTAGGGTTTTAGGGTTTAGAGTTTTAGGGTTTAGGGTTTAGAGTTTTAGAGCTTTAGGTTTAGAATTTTAGGGTTTTACGGGTTTGGTTTAGGGTTTAGGGTTTAGAGAGTTTTAGAGCTTTAGGTTTAGAGTTTTAGGGTTTCAGCGCTTTAGGTTTTTAGGGTTTAGGGTTTAGAGTTTCAGAGCTTTAGGTTTTTCGGGTTTAGGGTTTAGAGTTTCAAAGCTTTAGGCTTTTAGGGTTTGGTTGTTTAGGGTTTAGAGCGTTAGAGCTTTAGGTTTTCCTAATCCCTCGAAGTAGGTAAAGTACTGGCCCAAGACCTATAAAAGGCTATTTATTGTTCTACATACTTGTGGAGTTGAGGTTAGGCTTAAGCTTTTGGGCCGGGCATCTGCTTCGCTTGGGGCTTCACTGATGCACCGGAGGAGGGTATAAGGCCTAGTATAGGGTTTAGGGTTTAGGGTTCGGTTTGTTGACGTTCCTGGTGTGTGCAAAAGTGATCAGATGTGCGCAGTTGCGAATGCCTCTCGAGGAGTAATGTCCGCCCGACGGGGAAGTTGAGGTTGTAAGTTCAGAGCCGGTTCAGGATTAGGGTCTGGCAGAGGTAGAGGTGCGGGCTACAGATGCAGGATTCCGGGTGCAGAACTGCTGTATCTTGTGGAAGTCGGAGTGGTCGGGAACATCGGGGGAAAGTTGATGCCAGGCATGGTCGTGTCCGCTGCACTGAAGAATCGCACCTACCACGGCTGGACGGTGACGGCGCCGCTGCTCCCAGGCGTGAATAAGCTCCGTTTTGACTGAGGTGCCTAGGATTCAGGGTTCATGGTCTGTTTTACCAAGGTGTTGTGGGCTTAATCTGCCGAGTCTTAGGCTTTCTGGTTGCAGGCACACGCCTGCAGGGCCCTTGAATGGACTGTAAGCACCGAGCCATCCGAGGACCTCCAATGTGAGGGACCGGCAGCCCTTCCACTACCTGGTCTGAGACTCGGGGACTGTGTGGGGTTAGGCTTCATAGGGTGCATCTGTTTAGGGTTGAGGATCAAGATTTCAGGTTCAGAGTTCAGGCAGTTCAGGGTTGTGATTTATAGTTCAGGGTTAGGACTTACGGTTCAGGGTCTAAAGCAAACCCCATAAAGTTGGAAACCGGATTAAGGCCAAATAGTGCTGGGATTCCCTATACACTACTCTTAAGGATTGAGGCTATTGGGTTTCCAACTTTTGGGCTTCTACTGTAAGCCATCAGGATTCTAAGGGCTTTTGGACCCGGGCTGGATGACCAACTCAGGGCTAAACCTTTTTCCCTAAAACCATACCTAAAACCAAAAAACAACTCTAGAAACCATACCTAAAACCCAAAAGACAACTCTAGAAACCATACCTAAAACCCCAAAACAACCCTAGAAACCATCTAAGAGCCTTCCATGTTGTAGGAGCCCTAGAGCTGTTGAGTCGCTGAGGTCATTGCGCAGAAAGTGCCGGCAAAGGTCGTTCTATCCATCACGCCTGGTCAAGAAGATTATGCGGGCGGGTATCAGACCCTTGGGTGGTAAGGACCCAGAGAGCCCTTAATCCCCTTAATATAGGAATACCTAGGGTTCCTTAAAGGGCTCCTTAAAGGGATCTATAGGGGTTCTATATAAGGGAATTAAGGAATATGGCGTAAATTATATAGGGCTTCATATTATGATTGAAGCTATATTCCTTAATTAAGGGGTATTGGGCTCTCTGGGGAGTCAGCGGCTTAGGGTTCGGGGTTTAGGGTTGAAGGTTCAAAGCCAGGGGTTCGGAAGATTATGCGGGCGAGTATCAGACCCTTGGCATCCCTTGACAATTTGTAGCTGGGTTTAGGGTTTAGGGTATCAGACCCTTGACGATTCACTGGGTTTAGGGTATCAGACCCAGACGAACCCCAAACCTTCGTCGTTTTGCAGGATTGATAGGCTTCACCTGCTTACACGAGCCTGAAAGTCACAGCCCAGATTGCGGTTGTAACATATGGACCTAAATAATTACCAATACTATTTTGGTTGGACGCGCTCTACCGAGGGCTCGAGAGTCCGCAACGAACGAACGAATACTATTTTGGGGGCTCCTTGTCATAATTATAGTACAAAAACCCCGAAAACCTTATTCTAATTATTAAGGCCGCTACATTACATTGTTGTGCGCCAAGGAACCAGTGGACCATGGCAAGCCAGCAATACTGGCAGCAGCCATCACCATGGCAGTATCCTCCACCTGCCTGGACAGCTCCGTCCTACCCTGCGTCCTATGGCGCCTTTCCACCCCCTCATGCCTACCAGACACCGTGCCTCGGTGCTCCAAGAATTTCAGAATTTTGCGTTTTTTGGAACTCATAGTCTTATCGGAACGATCACGGTTCTTCGGGTGCTGTCGAACCAAGGTACTATAAGCCTCCTGAAGCCCACTTTCATCAACCCGTGTGGTACTAGTTGATGGCACCCACGATTCAACGAGTCAAGACATCCACAAGAGTTGGGACGCGCATCCGTGCCTTGGAGTGGAAAGACCGGCTGTTGCGGGAGCGTTAGCCTCGAGAGCGTGGGCTTTTCAGCGTCCCGTAAGAGGTAGTCCAGGTAGTCACAACTGCTTGGTTGACTGCCAGAGGGATAGCTCCGTACTCAGATTGATCGGGACCTTGGGTGTTCCTGCACATTCCAGCTATACGATACTGCAAATCCTAAACCCAAAACCCAAAACCCTACAAGTGGAGCCAAGGATACGCGGTCCTCGTTGCTGGTAAGGCTGCATACCCGACACCTCACAGCAGGCCAGCAGCATGGCACCTGGAGTTCGCATTGCGGACCCGGCTTGCCCATTGAAGCACTGGACTTTAAGGTTTGGGATCTACCTATCACATATTTATGTATAGGCCAAAACAGCATTTCAGGGCTGTGTAGTTCAGGATTAATTCATGCATGCATCCCGCGCCAATACCAACCCCTGGTGCTCTACAGTGATATTCTATCTGCCTGCTGCGCCGTGAACCCAAAATCCATAAGTTGTACTCTCTTCGAACAAACGATTCCGATTCTTTTCGAAGTACCAGCGGGGAGAGTGAACCGTGCTTGCTCTCGCCTGCCTGCTGCCTCAAAAGGGTGATGGCAAGGCACCTACAAGCCGGTGCCGACTGAAATAAGCTGCGAAAGAGGTTGCATTGCCAGGTTCCCCAGTAGTACCCTTTTGCCCTTTTCATTTTAGGGGCCCCATATTCAACCTGAATAGTAAGAAAGTGGTACCCTTATTATGAATGTGAACTGCGGAACCCACGTTCTCTTCACAAGAACTCATGATTTCAGGGTGTGGGGTTCAGGGTGGGTGTGGGAAAGACCGTCGGAACAGAGAGGTAGTACGGGGGGGCTCATAATGCATGTCATTGCCAACTGTTGAGGGCCTCAGATAGATAAAAATCAAGTGTACTTCCTCCCACCGAGTCTTAGGATACGCATGAGCCCTGAGCCCTTTAAGCCCTAACCACTAAATTCCAAGCCCGCAACTCCCAAGACCCTAGACCCTAAACCCATTGTTTCAAAATAAGAAGAAGAGTAATATCTATTTATAACAGTCCATACGAATTTGATAACCCTGAGCCCGTAGAAAATGAGACGAACATGTTCCTTTATAGTCCCTGTACAACTATTTGACTGTTAGAAGATCCCTGAGCCCCTCCAAGCAAGGATTGGAGCCAGAATCCCGATGTCTTCGGAAAGTCAAGCTGGAGGGCAGCCGCTGCTACCAAGGCGCGGGTCCGTCGGCCGAAGGGTTTAGGTTTTGGGAGCTTCAAGGCTTTAGGATCTATAGGGCGCTTCACCAAAGTCACTAAAGTTCAGGGTTTAGGGCCCAGAGTCTTTCAGTGAAGTTATGGGTCTAGGGTGCTTGAGTAAAGCGTAGGGTCTAGGAGCCTAGGGCTCGGGTGAAGGTTTGGGGCTTGGGTTTAGGGTTTCGGGTTTCGGATTTAGAGTTTGGGAGTGTAGGGTTCAGGGTTTAGGGTTTAGGGTTTAGGGTTGGGTGGTGTTCTTTGGTGTTTGCGGCCTGAGGTTCCTCTGAAATTCAGGGTTGAAGTAGGAGGACTTAGGGCATCCGGCTGCTTGGCTGTACTTGGAGCTCAACGTCTGAAACGGGTTTGGAGCGAAGCGGTCGAAGTTTTCACGGCAGTTGTGCAGCTTTGACCTCCGAAAATGTATGTTTCGGTGGTAAATATAGGTTTTAGGGTTATTAAGGGTAAACCCTAAATCCTAAAATCCTAAACCTTCATGAGTTCATTGGCTGGGGCTCTGGCTAGGGGGTTTCAGGGTTTTGGGATTGAGCTCTAGGGTCTTGGGCTTGGGGTTTCAACGATTTCGCTCCCCTTCCGGCATTGCGGCTACTTTCGATAGTATCCATGCCATTGTCCCCTACATCATGGTGCTATCAAAAAGAAACACCCCAAATCCTTTTCTTGGTTTTTGTAGGCTCCTACTCTTCTCCTTAACCACGATAATATACCCAGAGGATCCTCGTCTTTTCGGGCTCCTACTTAGAGGCTCAGGGGAACTAGGGTTATAAGGTCTAAAATTGCGGTCATAAGTAGTTGTAACTATAGTTGCCTCACATATAACCCTACTTATTCTGCCCCGACCCTCTCAACATTTTACTCTGTGAAGAACCCCACAGAGCGGCACGGCAGGCATTCTCGCAGACGAGGCCGGGAACTGCTCGAGTTTTGCGGCGTGTTTCGGAAACTTTACAGGGGCGTAATTAATCAGAGTGGGTTTTAATGAGCAGATCAAAACACGACCGTAAAGGAGTCTCTCAGGAATAGCATTACCCACGTTTTGCTTAGGGCTCCGTCTGACACTTACACCCCAGAACCCTATTCCAATTATGAAGATCCTGCACAGATACCCCTGAAAGCATCCGGCCACAAAATCCCTAAATCATCCCAAGCCCTATAACCCACAAATCCCAAACTGCCTTCAACCCTTAAGCCCTTAAACCCTTGAACCCAAATCACTATAAACCCTAAACCTTAAATGCTAATGCACGAGATGCCTGACCCCAGACCGCGCAAGGCCCGGCTCCTCTGCGTTTCCCATGGGCGGTTTCGGCAGCGGCCAGAGGCCAGACAGCTTAGTTGGGTTGGTTCAGGGTGGGTTTGGGGTTCAGGATTTAGGGTATTAGGGGCTTTAGGCCTTGGGTGTTGAGTTTAGGGGTTCAAGGTGGGTTTAGGGCTTAGGATTTCGGGTTTTCGGCGACATTGAATCAGCCAGAGGCCTGCAGGTATTTTTGGTTCCCGATTGACATGCCTATAACGGTCCTGATGATACATTATACTGCGCATTTGGGGCACTGGACTGTCAACCTGAAACACCAAAGCACAAGAACCCTTCTGAAACCCTAGAAAGAAGACCTGTAAACCCTGTATAGAACCCGAACAAAACCCTGATAGAGCCCCAACAAAACCCTCATAGACCTTGGCCTCGCAGGTATCTTCTCTTCGTTGGTGCGGGCCCTGGCTTTCCTGGGGCTTAGTGAAAAGACGATGTAGGTCGTATAGTAGGTGAGCTGTGGCTGAAGATTTCGATTCTTGGAACACCTTCGAGACTTGCTGTGTGGCTTTAGGACGTGAGTGGCGCTGGACACCCCAAAAACGGAATCTTCCACAGGTACCTTGAATACTCGGATCCTCGAAGCTTTAGGGGCTTCGGACTGCTGCACTTCGAGGATCATGGGACTTAGTAAGTAGGGTTATGAGTACCCCAATTAAGGTTATAAGTAGATATAGCTATAGTTACCTCAACTATGGCCAAAGTCCCCTGATCCTCCAAGTAGAGCTTCATAATTCGGGGGGTCCAGCGCTTCCCAGACCCCCGGGAGGATCTAGAAAGTCGATGCCCTAATTTGGGGCCCTATACTACTAAGGGTAGTTTATAGGAACCCCCATTAAGGGATCTACTTTTTGGATCCTCCCGGAATTCCAGCGCTTGGGGGCATTTGCAAGATAATCTAGGTAGGGCTTTGGGACATTTTATATTTTCCCTTATTGGGCTTAAGAGGATCTCATTTACTAATATTTTTCGAAAGCTTTAAAAGCCCCACCTAGTAATTGATAAGAAACCTTTCAGGGTTGTAGGGTTAGCAGGGCGAAGGTCTTCGTGGGAGAAGGGTCTAGTTAGCATCTAAAGTTTAGGGTGGGTTTAGGGTTTAGGGTTTAGGTGGGAGAAGGGTCTAGTTTAGGGCTTGGGGTCTTGTCAATAAGTGGCTTTTTCCATTTTACCTGCAAAGTTACACCCCTGAATCCCAAACGAGAGCGGCTTTTTGTGCGAGGCTTGTCATCAAGCCTGAAGCGCTTGAACCTTACGGTCTGAAAGCTCTAAGCACTAATCCCTGAAAGCTAGAAGCACTAACCCCTGAGAGTCCTCATCCCTACCCCGGGAAAGCCCTAAACCCCTAACCCCAAAACCCTATAGTAGAAGCCAAAAAGTTGGAACATCAATATCCTCATGGCCTTAAAGGTAAAGTATAGGGGATTCCAGCACTAATCATCCTAAATCTATGTTCCAACTTTCTGGGGTTCACTATAAACTCTGGAAGGCCTGCCGCTTGCTTTGTACTGCAGCGACTGCCCACACCTCTACCAAATCCTGCCGGACACCCGGAATGACAGGGGCGGCTGCTTGCAGTAGCAATCCCTAGAGGGCTCCAGTTGCCTAAATAGTGGGTGGGTTACAGAGTTGCATATTATTTGATTAGTAACCTACTAAATAGGTAACTGGAGCCCTAGGGAGTGTGAGTTTCAAGGGTGCGCGCCAGGGCTTCAGGCACGGGCTGTCCTAAAGCCTTTCGTCTGTGCCCCACATCGCACAGAATTGAGGGACAGATTTCAAATCACGCTCCTGTTCTGATCACGAGGAGTATATTGCCTGGTCAAGCTGATCACTCGCCCGCACAAACGTAAACACACCCTGAACTCTAAGCCCTAAATTTAAACCCCAAACCGTTCCAGGACCCAAGTAAAGTTTACACCCCCCCTGAACCCCCAGGCCATATGCCCTGAACCCGGAATGCCTGAGACCTATGCTCTAAATGGTCAACCCTAAATATATGAAGGAGGGTAACGAGTCATCCCAGGCAGCGCATGCGTGGCCTATCTACAAGGGAAGGCTCCCTACTCACCACGGCAAACCTCCGGGCGACGCCGGGGCCCCAGGCTCTTGGGACCGATCTGCTTGGAGCAGGCGACTTAGTAAGTAGGGTTAAAGGTAAGTAGCACCACTTGAATAGCAAAAGTGCCTGAAATCGCAAAAGCAAAGCCAAGGCTGGACCATGATGGGCGTGGCAGCCTCGGCAAGCAGAAATCGGCCAAAGCTTTGGAGAAGCTTCGTCTGTCGGTTTTGGCTTAAGTGTCTGAAGGATATTTTGCATACGGGGGAGAGGGGGGGTGTTGGGAGTGTAGGGATTGTAAAGTATAGATTCGTCGGAATGTTTTGAAGTATAGGGTAGGGAGCGGGGATTTTACACGTAGGATGCTTTTTTTCGGGCACTGGTAGACTAGTGCTTGGAGCTATGCCTGTATATATCTGGGTTCGGGGTGTGTGCAGTGCCCTTCGACTCAAACCATGTCGAAATCACATGCCCAGAAACCCTGCAGCAATCGTCGTGGTGCGGTGGCTCAAGAGATTTCAACCAGTCCCAAACCAGCGAAGAAGCCCTGAAACAATGTACATCAGACTCCCTCTGTTATCCTAGGATTCTACCGCCCCTTGTGGCGACCCGGGTTCTCCCTTGAACCTGAAGTTCACGACCCAAGAGAACCCAACACGCCTTAACTCTGGAATATACCTTAAACCATAAGATTAAGCCCCCTTAGAATTTACGGTATAATCCTTAATTACGGGGTATTGGGATCCTAAACCCTAAACCCGAAAACCCTAAACGCTAAACCCCTGAACCCCTAAACCCCTAAACCCCAAAGCCCTACTAAGGGGTATTGGGACCTTTAGGACCTCCCAACACCAAAACGACGGGGTTGCGTTTCGAGGCCCCTACTCGGTCGGAGCCTTGGATCTCGTCGCAGGGCTGCTTGGGACCAGGGTCCGCTTCACGACTTAAATGAGGACTCCATATTATGGGAGTTTCCGAAAATAGGGGACCCTAATATAGTACCCTAAATAGTCCCATAGTCTAGGGCCATTAGGGTAATGCAGGCCTTTTATCATGAACCGTATTCTCTTGTAGTCCCAAAATGAAGTATGTAGGGTTTATATTACCGTTTTGGTGAGTGTAGAAAGGCCTCCTTTTGAATATTGGTGAGTGTATATATTGGGCTTTATTACCGGGATACTAGTAACATAAACCATACCCTAAATCAGGTTCTTCAGTAGGACCCTCATGCTTCTTTTGGGGGAGTCCTTATTGAAAGAGGCGATAGGAATGGGGTACCCTTATGAAGGGTCCTCTTCATGCTGCAACCAGGCTCTTCAGCGGTCCCCATATGGGAGTTTCCGAAAATAGGGGACCCTAATGTAGTACCCTAAATAGTAGGATCCTTATTATAAGGACCCCAAAATACGGTACCCTTAATTTTGGAAACTCCCATATGCCATTTTTAAAGTTTCAGGGTCTCCGTGCTTAAAGCCGGTTCTTCAGTAGGACCGCTGTGCCATTTTGATTTTAGATCACAACGAACCCAGACAACAACCAGTCTGTTGTTGCCGGAGCTCGAGATAGCGGATACTTGAGGGTTGTCCGCGCTCCTTTGGTGATGTTGATTGCTGCTCAAAGTTGAGGCTCAGCTGTCGGACGTTTGTCAACTTTGACCTTGGGGGTATTTGCTTCAGGGACTTTGCGATGTTTGCACAAGAAAGCCTACAAGTCTTGAATCCTATAAGCCATGCACCGATTTCGTAGATGTCAGCCAAGAGTTGGGTGCAAGCCCAGCCGTCGAAGTGTGAGTGCTGTTCAGGTCCTGATCTATGCCTTGGTTGCCGCACTACAGGCACAGCGAGCTGCTTTCTGGCGTACCGCGGAGAGCTCGCCCTAAACCCTAAACCCCTAAACCCTCAACCCCTACCTTAAACCCTAAACCCTATACCCTATACCGTGACTCTTGACTTGACTCCGTTCAACCCCTAAGACCCCAAACCCAAACCAGGTTGAATCCGAACCACGAAACCACAGGGTGAAGCTGGATTGTTTGAAGGGTTTAGAGATCTGTGGTCTGTGGCCTGCAATGTCTAAGGCTTCTCGTCCGTGCGACTCAGCCCCGCAAAGAAAAACGCATCGAAATCCCGTTCAAAGTACGCTTAGGCTCTATAGCAAAATAAAGGCTCCCACACTGCAAGAAAGACTAGGTCTCGATTTGGGATAATTTTCAGAGCCAAAAGGCTCCTATATTACAAGAAAGAGCATCGAAGTCCCGTTCTCCCGCCCACTCCACGGGAGGCCCTGGAAACGACCCGATCTTCCATGGGGTCGAACGCTGGACTAGGCGCACACGAGAATGCCATAGGTGCTTTAAACCCTAAACCCTAACCCAATACCCAGGTGCTCAGATCTTCCAACATGTCTCCGAATGAAAGATCAATCAGGTTGTCTCCTCCATATTATGCCAGGATCTCAATGTGATGTGTGGGGTATTCCTGAAATGGGGTACGAGGTTTGGAGTTTTGAGTCTGAGGGCTTGTAAGGAAGACGGTTCGGGATCTGTGCAGACTAAGAGCTCCATCGAATTGGAACTCAGGTTCAAGGGATTAGGTGCGGTATTACCGGCTTTGAGTTGAGGCTTTAGTTTGGAATACCTCAGACCCTAGACTTGTCATTTTTGTTTTTATTGTAGGTTGTTCGCTCGCCACACCCCATGAACATAGAGAAACCAGCAAGATGATGATGACCCCTAACTAGCCCTAAAGTTCGAAAACCCTCGTAAACCCAACATGACAAAGTCTTAACATCTTAGGGGTTTAGGAAGCGCGGCCTCCCTGAGGCCGTAAAGCCCTGCAGTCCTGAACCCACGAGCCTTGCCCGCAACACCCGAGACACGCCATAAGAACCAGGTGAAGCTCAAGCAAAATCTGTAAAGCCGTAACCCTCCCCCCCCCTTAAACCCTAAACTCTAAACCCTAAACCCTAAACATAAACTCTAAACTTCCTGAACCCTTCCTCTCCCGTTCCAAACCGCGCAGGCTTGGAGCCTCTGGCGCCCAAAGGCGGCGTCCGGAAACCCAGATTTCTGTATGTTCAGATCTTTGCTAAGCCTACCTTTGGTTAGTAGGGAATGGAAGAATGGTACTAATAGTAGTTATAATTGTACCCCATTCCTCCATTCCCTACTAACCAAAGGTAAGTAAGGGGCCGTTGTAGGCTGCAGACGGAAACTTTTTCGGTTTGTTATTCAGAGGGTTGCGAGTTGCTTAAGTTAAGTCGTATCCGGCAGGGTCAAGTCGTTTCACCCTCGTGGTCAAGTCGTATCACTCTCGTGTGTTGAATTGTTGTTTTGGCAGTGACCCTATCTTCGTGACTATGCATAGGATGTTGAGTGTCGGTTGATTTAGGTGAGGTTTGGCGGGTTGCTTGTGACATCGTCCCCAGCTTCTGCCTACGTTTAGATGGTTTGTGATTTGATTTCAGTCGCACCAGTGTGACATGAGCTGACTCCTTGCAGGGTGGGTTTCATGCTATTCGTTCTACTGATTGAACTTCTCAAAGCCGAAAGCAGAAAATACTCGACACATAAGCCCTACCCCTCCCCCCTTAAGGTCTTCAACTTTGTTAATGTTGACTGATACTGATGCTGTTTATTGGTCGGTTCTGAAGACACGTTCTGTTTAGAGTGCTTCTTGCCGCTGCTGTTACGAATCAAGACTCATCATGATCAACATAGCGCTGAACACTGGAGAGGTATCACAACTTTTACCAGAACCTTTGCGGTCATATTTTTGTTGGCCTCCACTGCCTCAGATCATGAGCCCTGTTCTACAGCCTCAAACAATTCAAGCGAAAGGCATTGATTTTCCGCGGCCTCTGGGTTTCAGAGGCTGGCCGGCGGGCACTTCAGGGATTCGGGCCCTAAACCCTAAACCCTTATAGGAGCTTTGTGAGAAGAGTGTCGGTGTTGGGTTGGAAGTGCTGCAGGTTTCGCGTGTTCGGTCTGGGACTCGTGGTTGTCCTAAGCCCTGAGCCCTAAACCCTAAACCCTAAGCCCTACATGTTGAATCCTAAACCCAAACACTAACCCGAGCCGAAGATCCGCAGCCAAACCACGGAGCTTATATGGGTGGTTGTCAAAATTATGGTCCCTTTCTGGGTCCCTAAAATAGTACGGCACCGAGTATTTAGGGTACCCAAAAAGGAACCATAATTTTGAAAACCACCTATATGCTAAACCTGCAACCCTAAATCCCTAAACCCCCCCCAAAAAACCGTGTGCGTTTCCGTTTCTCGGGCCGGCAATCGTTGAAGGCCCTTCACTGTTTAGGGTTTTAGGCTTCCTCTAAAGGTTCCCATACCAGTTACCTATAGTCTCCTTAGGAATTATTTTTTTGTTCATATAAAGCCCAAGAGAATATTAATAATAATATTTGTATTATGGTTCTAAGGGGGGTATAGTTACAATAATGCTACTCAGGGGCTTGGGGTTTAGGGTTGCGCAGTCGAGAGCCTGAGAATTGCATCTCTCAAGAAAGACAAGAAAGCCAATCCAGCTATCCTGCCGCTACGGAAGAAATTCCGAGCATGTTCTTCGAGTTTGGTGGAAGCGAGATGCTCAATTTCGGACGTCGGGTCCGCTTTACATAGGACAATATAGGATCAAGGAATGCAGAGATTTCTTATGCTTTTCAGAGCGTCTGCTGACAGGATGGAACCCACCCTGAACCATACAACCAGGTCATCGACGAGCACTGGGCGGAGCACGCCTGGTCCTTTAACTCCTTCTCACGTAGCAAGGCACTCAGCTTTCAGTTTCGAGTTTAGGGTCCAAGCTGGCTTGCTTCGTGAGATAGGGCATCGATTGCCTCAACTCCACGGGGAGGAGGGTACCCAGAGACTCCAATATCCCTTAACTAAGGAAAATACCTTAAATTATAGTAGGATCCCTTCCTTAATTAAGGGATATTGGAGTCTCTGGGTAGTTGAGGATATCTGGGTTCAGCCTCGAGTCTGAAATCGACACCCCGAACTCTCTAGCACCAAGCATAGAGCCTTGCAAGCGCTAGTTGGATGAACCTGGGCTTTGGAGTACCATACTTTGATACTTTTTTCTTACAGGAACCATTATGAAATACAAGTTTATACTTTATAATCCCTGGTTACTTAAAACCCCAGGAACTGATATCAAATGCCAGGGCACGAACCCTAAAGCTTTAGAAGCAGCAGCAAAGCCTAGAAGACGACTAAAACCGAAGCTCGAAAAGATGCCTTTTAGCCCAAACCGGGAGCCCCAGAAAGCTCCCAAAGCAGCACAAACTCTATGCCTTTCAATACATTGGGGGATCAATACTATTAAAATATATTATTTCAATATTTTTGCATTATCATTACATTATTATTGCAAGGTTACATAACGTTTATATCATGACGTTATGACATGACACATCTATAAACTGCCTAGTTCTTCACACCTGGAGCCTGAGGCGTCGAGGGCGTTCTCTCTGTGCCCGCAGCCTGGTTGTGGGAGGGTGGAGAGCATCGGTTCAAGGCTATAGGAGCCTAAGTAAAAGCGAATCCTAATACTACCACTACTCCTTAGACTTTCTCCTTATTTTTAGTATTATTATTCTTAGTATCACTCTTGTTATTATCTATACGCACTCCATAATGTGTGCCAGAACCCGATTCTGATTGTTAAGGCCCCTGTATGAGGGCTTGGGGTTCAGCTCCTGGCTGTGACTCCTGACGCTGTAGAACTCTCAAAGTTACCTTCATAGAACCCTCCCTCACAGTGTCATAGTTCATTTAAGAGAGCCCGCTTAGCCTTACAGTAGAAGCCAGGAAGTTGGAACATCATTGGCCTCATGCCCCTACAGTAAAGTATAAGGAATCCCAGCACTAATCTAAAACTATGTTCCAACTTTCTGGCTTCTACCATATAGTATCCCTGAGAGACGCTGAGGCTGGGATTCTATGCCAGTGCCAAAGGTAGCACGGCTCAGGCCTGGGCCTCCTGGGGATGAGAGGCAGGTTTAGGGTTTAGGGAGTTTAGGGTTTAGGGTTAGGAGGGGAGGCTTTTGGTGATGTTCTGTGAGGGCTGTCGAGTTCGTTTGGGTTCTTTGAAAGTTGACTTAATCGGATTTCAGGGGAGTAGCTTGGGAATTCAGGCTGCCGGAATCACGGTTTCCGGCCTTGAAAATCCTTCTCGTTTGGGTTGGGTTTCGCTGTCCGAGGTGGTTCAAAAAGTGCATTACAACTATTAGGGGCCAAATCTCAAACTCTAAACCTTCAGGCCGAGTCTAGTGAGAAGTGCCTCAAGGAGCCTGGCTTTCGGCCCCCGCGTCCTCTCCTCAAGCCCCTCTTCCCAGAGCCCAATACCCCTCAATTAAGGAATATGGCTTAAATTATAAAGGGCTTCATATTATGATTTAATGAACCCAAAGGCTTCAGCCCGAATTTCTGTGTCCTTCTCCCCAGAGATCCCAATACCCCTTAATTAGGGAATATACCTTAAATTATAGGGGGCTTCATACTATGATTTAAAGTATATTCCTTAATTAAGGGGTATTGGGTTCTCTGGGTCCTCGTCCTCCTCGAACCTCCTAGACACTTGATCTTAAGTTTCCTTTCCTCCTCACGATAGCGACAGCCCGAGGCTTTTCTTCCTGACGCTTGAAGTCTAAGCCCTCATCCCTACTCCCTGGCACCCCTGGCCCCACAGCATCATCAAGCACCCTAAACCCTAAACCCCAAACCCTCAACTCCTAAGTTCCTTAAACTGGCGATGACAGGACCTTGCCATGAAGGACTGTCGGTTTTTCGGGGGGCACCTTGGGGTTCAGGGTTTAGGGCTTTAGGGTTTAGGGCTTGCTTTTAGTAGGGAATGAAGGAATGAGGTACAATTATAACTACTATTACCACCATTCTTCCAGTCCCTACTAACCAAAGGTAGGTTTTTCCCGACCTCCGGTGACTTTTTAGACTACTTGCATCTTGCGTGCAAGGAGGGAAAGTTTAAGGGTTCAGGGTTTGGGTTTTGGCTGCAAGCTTGTGATTTTGGGTCCAGGCTGGCCCCAAACGTGGGGTAAAATAATGGCCCAAAACCAACTAAAGGCTATTATTCTACATGCTTTTGGGGTCCAGGAACCCGGCAAACGCCAAAATCCCACGCTACGGCAGCGCATTTAGGTGTGAGGCTTCAGGGTCAGGGTTGATTCGGGATGGGGGCCCCTGAGACCTCTGGAACAGGCGCTGCCCGCACTATCGCTTGCCCATATTTCCCGAAACCAACCCATCATCCTACTTACCCAGAGAGCCCAATACCCCTTAATTAAGGAATATGGCTTGAGTTATATAGGGCTTCATATTATGATTTAAGCTTTATTCCTGAATTAAGGGGTATTGGGCTCTCTGGGTAGAGGATCAAGGGACTTACCAAGTAATTAGGATTACAAGTCTGGTAACCATAGTTATATCTGTTTGTAGCCACAATTGATGTACTCATATCCCCACTTACTAAGCCCCTTGATCCTCGAAGCACAATCCTGGTCATGATTCTCCGCCCGAAACTTCACACCCTGCACGTCCGCTATACACTTTCCCTAGTAGTAGAGTAGGTAACCTTTAACCTTTTGGGGTACTATAATCCCTATATAATCCTTATATTATGAAAAAGGTTAACCTTCGGTTCCCCATGATACCCGACAAGTAGGTTTCCCAACGAAGTGCATAGGGTCTACAGCATACCCTTATACCTACAGCCACTGTATATACCAGGCCAGCTGATCCGTTAGCAGCTTATCTCGTCTTCGAAGCTGCAGGACACCCATATCCTGATCCTTGCCGGGGCTTCAGTGATCCCTTGTCAGGGGCGAGACCACCTAGGACTTTGGCAAACTAGTTAGCTAGTTCCGTCAAACAAAGCTTGGATTCAAGCGGGAAGCTGGATGTCCGAACTATGTCACATACGATCGTCTTCTGGAAAGGGTGTCTTTGCTGTCATCGTTGTCACAAGTTGTGAGTGTTCGATTTTGCGCAGTTGTGATTCAACATGCATTATGCATCCGCGAGTCAACCTATGGTTGACTAGCTTAAGAATCACACGAGCCTGCAACGTTTGCAATGGTCACTTCTGCTGAGACACAAGCCTCGGAGTTGGCTGCCGAGCTGCACCCGCACCTCTTTAGTAAAGCTGCAATGCGGCAGCAATGATCTGAACTGGCGATTTGAGGCAGTAAAGAGCTTGTTCAAAGCACTGCACGCTCAGCTCAAGGCAATAAGCCCTTGAAAATATGGGAGTTTCCGAAAGTAGGGCAAACCCCTGCCACCCCCAAGCTCGAACGGTTTAGGGTTTAGGGCGAAGTTACCCAAGCCCTGACTTGTAGAAAAGGGGGAAACCCCTAAGCCTAGATTTTCCCAAGCCCCAAGCCCTGACTTGTAGAAAAGAGTGAAACCCCTAAGCCTAGATTTTCCCAGGCCCCAAGCCCGACTAAGACATATTAGTCAAGGGTGACGAAACCCCTAAGCCCTAATGTACGAAAGCTCTGAGCCCTACTAATACTACTAAGTTAATTATGTTAGTTAAGTGTGACGAAACCCCTAAGCCCTAATCTAACAAAGCCCCAAGCCCTGCGAAGATATATTAAGGGTGAAGAAACCCCTAAACCCTAAACTCATCCCTAAACCCTCTAAAATCTAAACCCTAAACCCCTAAACCCTATAAGCCCTAAACCTTAAACCCTAAAGCCCCAAGCCCTAAGCCCCCAAGGCGGCTCGATTCCGGGGAGAAGCCGGAGGCGGCCGTTGGGCCTACCCGGCGACTTGGCTACAGGTTTAGGGATTTGTAGGAGTTCTAGGGTTTAGGGATTTAGGGTTTAGGGTTTAGGGATTTGTAGGAGTTCTAGGGTTTAGGGATTTAGGGTTTAGGGTTTAGGGATTTGTAGGAGTTCTAGGGTTTAGGGATTTAGGGTTTAGGGTTTAGGGATTTGTAGGAGTTCTAGGGTTTAGGGATTTAGGGTTTAGGGTTTAGGGATTTGTAGGAGTTCTAGGGTTTAGGGATTTAGGGTTTAGGGATTAGGGATTTGTAGGAGTTCTAGGGTTTAGGGATTTAGGGTTTAGGGTTTAGGGATTTGTAGGAGCTCTAGGGTTTAGGGATTTCGGGTTTAGGGATTTGTAGGAGTTCTAGGGTTTAGGGATTTAGGGTTTAGGGTTTAGGGATTTGTAGGAGTTCTAGGGTTTAGGGATTTAGGGTTTAGGGTTTAGGGATTTGTAGGAGTTCTAGGGTTTAGGGATTTAGGGTTTAGGGTTTAGGGATTTGTAGGAGTTCTAGGGTTTAGGGATTTAGGGTTTAGGGTTTAGGGATTTGTAGGAGTTCTATTGTTTAGGGATTTAGGGTTTAGGGTTTAGGGATTTGTAGGAGTTTTAGACCCGGTACCTTGGCCACGAGCTTTCAGAGCTGAGTGGGGGGGGAGAGTTTTATCAGTTCTAGGGTTTTAGGGTTTAGGGAGTTTTTAGGAGTTCTAGGCTTTAGGGTTTTAGGGTTTAGGGATTTTTAGGAGTTAAAGGGTTTAGGGTTTTAGGGAGTTTTAGGAGTTCTAGGGTTTAGGGTTTTAGGGAGTTTTAGGAGTTCTAGGGTTTAGGGTTTTAGGGAGTTTTAGGAGTTCTAGGGTTTAGGGTTTTAGGGTTTAGGGATTTTTAGTTAAAGGGTTTAGGGTTTTGGGGTTTAGGGATTTTTAGTAGGAGTTCGTGGGTTTAGGGTTTTAGGGTTTAGGGAGTTTAGGAGTTCTAGGGTTTAGGGATTTAGGGTTTAGGGTTTAGGGANTAGGGTTTAGGGAGTTTAGGAGTTCTAGGGTTTAGGGATTTAGGGTTTAGGGTTTAGGGATTTGTAGGAGTTTTAGACCCGGTACCTTGGCCACGAGCTTTCAGAGCGGCGTGGGGGGGGAGAGTTTTAGGAGTTCTAGGGTTTAGGGTTTAGGGAGTTTTTAGGAGTTCTAGGCTTTAGGGTTTTAGGGTTTAGGAATTTTTAGGAGTTAAAGGGTTTAGGGTTTTAGGGAGTTTTAGGAGTTCTAGGGTTTAGGGTTTTAGGGAGTTTTAGG
>BGNK01000523.1:41128-62970 GCA_003297005.1 Symbiodinium sp. clade A Y106
GGTTTAGGGTTTTAGGGTTTAGGGAGTTTAGGAGTTCTAGGGTTTAGGGATTTAGGGTTTAGGGTTTAGGGATTTGTAGGAGTTTTAGACCCGGTACCTTGGCCACGAGCTTTCAGAGCTGAGTGGGGGGGGAGAGTTTTAGGAGTTCTAGGGTTTAGGGTTTAGGTAGTTTTTAGGAGTTCTAGGCTTTAGGGTTTTAGGGTTTAGGAATTTTTAGGAGTTAAAGGGTTTAGGGTTTTAGGGAGTTTTAGGAGTTCTAGGGTTTAGGGTTTTAGGGAGTTTTAGGNAGTTTTTAGGAGTTCTAGGCTTTAGGGTTTTAGGGTTTAGGAATTTTTAGGAGTTAAAGGGTTTAGGGTTTTAGGGAGTTTTAGGAGTTCTAGGGTTTAGGGTTTTAGGGAGTTTTAGGAGTTCTAGGGTTTAGGGTTTTAGGGTTTAGGGATTTTTAGTTGAAGGGTTTAGGGTTTTGGGGTTTAGGGATTTTTAGTAGGAGTTCGTGGGTTTAGGGTTTTAGGGTTTAGGGAGTTTAGGAGTTCTAGGGTTTAGGGATTTAGGGTTTAGGGNTTTAGTTGAAGGGTTTAGGGTTTTGGGGTTTAGGGATTTTTAGTAGGAGTTCGTGGGTTTAGGGTTTTAGGGTTTAGGGAGTTTAGGAGTTCTAGGGTTTAGGGATTTAGGGTTTAGGGATTTGTAGGAGTTTTAGAGCTTTGAGTTGGGGGGTTTGGGACTTAAGGATGCAAGGGCTTTGGTGCGCTTGGGCTTGGGGGTTCTAGGGTTTGGGAATTGATTATTTTAGGGCTTGGCGCTCTTGGGCTTGGGGGTTCTAGGGTTTGGGGGTGTAGCGGTTCAGCACTCTAGGGCTGGTTTATGGGCATTTATGGGCCCTAAACCCTAAGCCCTAAACCCTAAGCCCTAAACCCTAAGCCCTAAACCGTAATTTATGGGTGTGAGGTCGAAGACTTACGGAGGTCAAGTCGGCTTTCGAAATCACAGCTTAGGGTTGAACTGAACCGCTTGCCGAAGTTAGGTGTTCATTGGGTTTCGAGGGTTTCGGCATTGCAGCTAGAACTATCCAAACAGTGCCCAACAATGCGTGACTGCAAACGCGGCAAGATCACAATCCTATGTCAGATCAGGGCCCGTCGTCATGCGAACTGCCTGGCCGCTCACTCTTCAACCGAACAGAAAACTGTGACAATGCTTATGAAGTACAGAATACCCGAAACGCCTCAAGCCGGTAAAACCTCAGTAGCCGCACAGATGCGACGGGGTTCCGCCAAAAAATGAAGCCTCAACGACGGACCCAGGAAGCCGGGTACCCGGTAAGCAGCTGTACAGGGCTAAGGGGTCTTGGGGCAAAAATCTAACCGCATAGTTTTCGAAGAGCAAATGTTCAGCACCTTATCTAAACAGGTATCCTTGTCGCGATGCGGGCATCGTCCTTGTTACCTGCTTGAAGTTTCCCAAAATGCATGGTTTGCTGCGTTGCTTGGGTGACACAGGTGCAGCTCTTTGCTGGTGGAGAGTGCTGCGCTGAGCTACGTTCACCGCTGGTGGATTATGTGTCTTAGTCTTCCGGATGTGCAGCATGTAGAATTCTGGGTTAATGATTCAGGGAGTCAGGGTTCAGACTCTTGGTTCAGGTTTGACGGTCCAATTTGGGGTTTGGAGTGGCATCTCTGGCTCAAGCTTGAGGCATTTCGGGTCCAAAGCTGGAGGCTTGGGCCCTGAGTTTCGGTGGGCTTGTTCTCAATGCCTTAGCGCACTGACGGGTCCCAAAAGATCGAGGGTTTCAACTCCCGTCAAGACTGGGACAAAATTGCGGTTTCAGGTTGGATATACTTTTGGAGATAGTTGTTCCATGTTCTCAGAGACGCCAAGAATTACCTCTTCATCAATGAACCAATAGACCGTACGGGTCCTTCTAGAATTCGAAGAACGGCCTTGCTTGAGTGATACAATCACCTGGATTGTGTCTGTAGTTTCTATGTGGATTGACGTTGCCGGATTTGTTCGGTGGCTTCGGTGGTCGACATGTGCCGCAGATCTCGTTGTGTTAAACTCGCGAGTTTTCGATTTGGGACTTCGACTGGGATTTCATCTGGGAAGGCTCTACAATCTCGAAGGGTTGCAGAAAGGTTGAAGCTGTGAAACCTGTGATCACAAGCTTCTGAGGAATGCCTTCCCTGCCAGCATTGAAGAAGAGGCTGAGGGCTTGTTAGTTCCAATTCCTCAGATTCCGATAGAAGCAGATTGGCGGTACTTAGTAACTAGGGTTATAAGTTCTATGTATGTTAATAAGGGTTATAAGAGGGTATGATATAACTCTAGTTACCTTACTTATAACCCTGCTTATCAAGTCCCCTGATCCTGTGAGCAGGGTTTATGGCCTTAAGGGATTTTGAGGATTTGTGGTTGGGAGGTTTGAGCCTCTAGGTTGTTTTGGGCGTGTCGCTGTTGAACGGTTGTCCCTCCACACTACATACGGTGTTCTGGATGCTAGATTGTCCTGCCCATTAGAATGGCTAGCAGCAGGATCCCAACCCCGAAACCCAAACCCAAACCTCCAGAGGGTAAGCCGCATGAGTCCCTAGATCGCCGTCTTGGCACTGAGCGCTGCTGTGAGTTTCAAGGCTTCGTGTCGGATGCTTCGAAGCCGTACCGGCTTACCAGGCCGGTACATACCCAGAGAGCCCAATACCCCTTAACTAAGGAATATGGCTTAAATTATATAGGACATCATATTATGATTTAAGCCATATTCCTTAATTAAGGGGTCTTGGGCTCTCTGGGTACAGCAGTATAGGCAATACAACCTGCCCCCGCAACGAACCCCAGATCCTACCCTGCCCTTGAGCCTCATAAAGCCCTGCACCCCGTAAGCCCTAAGCCTCAATGACACTCTAAGCCCCAAGCCTTTAACCCCAAAAGCCTACCAGCTCTCTAAAATCCCAAAGCCTATAAACTCTGGAGCCTCCGCCGAGTGCAGGTTTTGGTCCCGCCCTTCACGAGGTATTACTTCGAGCCGGACACAGAGGCGGCCGGGCTTCATTGAACAATGTGCACTCAGGGTTTGGGGTTCATATCATGTCATCGGCTTCGTAGGGACACGGGCTTGTTGTAGGCGTACCTTTGTCATCACTGTATAATGTCTACATTACGGCCCCTGCAGGGGTTGAAACAACAACATGCATTGCTCAGCTGGGGTCTCAAGAGAACGTGCAAAGTTTCTCGCTTTATTGGGGACCTGTCCCACTTACGTGTTCGGGCTCAGGTATCTATGTGGGTGGTTGTCAAAACCCCTTTTGGGTCCTTAATATAGTACGGCACCTATTATTTAGGGTACCCAAAAAGGGACCCTCATTTTGACAACCACCTATGTTACTGCTCGTGGTTTCTGAATTCGGAACGGCGGTGTTGCGCAGAAACGGATTAGTGGAAGCTCAGGTCGGTTTCGGTTCAGAGGTCTGCGGGTTTCGGGTTGGGGTGGGTCACTAACCCTGAGGCTCTGAGGACTCATATGTTGAGGCTTTTGGGCTTAAAGACCATATTCTATAAGGCTTTTGGGCCATTTCGAGCCTTAGGGTAAAGGGTACTATGATGTGGGTTTCATGGACTTGAACTTCTGGAGTTATAGGGGGCTCTTGCTTGATATTGTGCCAGTGTCCGGAGCTTGCATCTCACGTGGATGAGGGGGCCCTGAACCCTACGTGGACATTTCGTGAGAAAACCGCTAGCCCTCATTTTAAGCAGCTTCAGGAATCAAGCAGTACAGAAATTTCTTCCCTAAACTCCACAAGTGCTTCAGAGTGCTTCGGGTTTAGAGTTTCTGGCTCTGCGCGTTCCCGGACTATGAGGCACGAGTCCTGAAACTTGCGACGAAGGTAACCCGAAAAATGACTTGAGAGAGTCCGATACCCTTTGATTCAGGAGTATATACCTTGAATTAAGCCTTACAGTACAGGTTCAAGGCATATTCCACAATTCAGCGGCTCGGGGCTCTCTGGACATCTTCCTGCACAGGTTTCCAGTGCCCAGACGCCAGAGGAGCGCAGTCGGAGGCGCACCCGATGAGCTCTGCGACCCTGCGCTCCTGGGAGGTTTACTTTGGGGTTTTGGGGGTTGTGGGGATTTCGGATTCAGGGCATTCGGGCGTGCAGGGTGAACACATGTTTAAGGCCCTTACACTGCATCAAGAGGAATCGGCTGCATACTCTATGGTGGTCAGGGTTTGGGAGGAATCTCCTGACGGGTGCACCAGGCGCCACGGCCGAAGGTGTAATTCATAGGCCTTATACATACATTTTGAAGACGTCTGAGTGGAGAAGAAGGTAACCATGAGGTGGCTTTTTGTTTTTGATATTGTGCTCCTGCCTTGACGCAGCTTAGCTTTCTGGCCTCCGAGAGTCAAAGTGGCGCAAGCGTGTGATGAGCGGACCATGGGCAGCACCTTCCGACGAGGGAAGCTTCGCTACTTTGCCTTATGCTGCGTTTTTGGTAGTCTTCTCGGAGGAGGTTTATCAGCATCTGCGCCGCCGGCCTGGTGGCGACAGGGTCGACCTCGGAGGAGATTGGGAAGCAAGGCGGAGGCAGAGCTCCTCTCTCAGCTGGCGGTGCTGCTGATGCCAGATCAGCCGATAGCTGAGGCTTTTCGTGATTTTCCGTGTCGAAGAGGCAGCGATTGGGGCACGAACAAGCTGTGCCCGGATTTGTCATTACACGGGGTGCTTCAGGCAACGGATGCTGCACTGTTCATCGAATATGATGGCTACTTTCGACACATGAGCCCTTCCGGGTTGGCTAGGGACATGCGCAAGACCCGCGCTCTACTCCGGTTCGCTCCAAAAGGATCTGTGGTTGTTCGCATCGCGCACGAGAAGCGAGAGTGGAAGGACAAGTCGTCACAAATAGTGGTGCCCTGCTGGCACCCCGAGCACACGCCTTCCCTGGTAAAGGCCTTGAAGCAGGCTGTGACCTCTCTTCTACGGTGCTGTTCGGCAAAGCTGCTTCCCAAGACAGCTTCTCGTTTGGAGGGGTTTGCAGCAGGGCGGCTAGACCGGGAAGCAAGAGTCTTTGCAAAGGATGCAGACTTGATTGGCATGTCCAACTGCAGCAGCAGCTTGCAGGTCCAGGAATTCTTGCAGAGGGCCTTGCATGTCACCTCCGCACAAGCTGAAAAGTCAATTGAAAGATATCCACAGATGTTCAGACGACACGTGGATGACCATGTGAAACCAACAGTCGAGTGGATCAAGGGGTTGGGCCTGAGCCAGTCGCAGGTTGCCAAGGTGATTCTCGGACGTCCGCACGTGCTTGGATTGAGCATTGAGGCAAATCTGAAGCCAACAGTCGAGTGGATCAAGGGGTTGGGCCTGAGCCAGTCGCAGGTTGCCAAGGGGATTCTCGGACACCCGCAAATGCTTGGCTATAGCATTGAGGCAAATCTGAAGCCAACAGTCGAGTGGATCAAGGGGTTGGGCCTGAGCCAGTCGCAGGTTGCCAAGGTGATTCTCGGACGTCCGCAAGTGCTTGGCTTGAGCCTTGAGGCAAATCTGAAGCCAACAGTCGAGTGGATCAAGGGGTTGGGCCTGAGCCAGTCGCAGGTTGCCAAGGTGATTCTCGGACGTCCGCACGTGCTTGGCTATAGCATTGTGGCAAATCTGAAGCCAACAGTCGAGTGGATCAAGGGGTTGGGCCTGAGCCAGTTGCAGGTTGCCAAGGTGATCGCAACGTTTCCGCAAATGCTTGGATTGAGCATTGAGGCAAATCTGAAGCCAACAGTCGAGTGGATCAAGGGATTGGGCCTGAGCCAGTCGCAGGTTGCCAAGGTGATCGCAACGTTTCCGCAAGTGCTTGGATTGAGCATTGAGGCAAATCTGAAGCCAACAGTCGAGTGGATCAAGCGGTTGGGCCTGAGCCAGTCGCAGGTTGCCAAGGTGATCGCAACGTTTCCGCAAATGCTTGGCTTTAGCTCTGAGGCAAATCTGAAGCCAACAGTCGAGTGGATCAAGGGGTTGGGCCTGAGCCAGTCGCAGGTTGCCAAGGTGATTCTCGGACGTCCGCACGTGCTTGGCTATAGCATTGAGGCAAATCTGAAGCCAACAGTCGAGTGGATCAAGGGGTTGGGCCTGAGCCAGTCGCAGGTTGCCAAGGTGATCGCAACGTTTCCGCATGTGCTTGGCTATAGCATTGAGGCAAATCTGAAGCCAACAGTCGAGAGGATCAAGGGGTTGGGCTTGAGCCAGTCGCAGCTTGCCAAGGTGATCGCAACGTTTCCGCAAGTGCTTGGATTGAGCATTGAGGCAAATCTGAAGCCAACAGTCGAGTGGATCAAGGGGTTGGGCCTGAGCCAGTCGCAGCTTGCCAAGGTGATCGCATCGTTTCCGCAAGTGCTTGGCTATAGCATTGAGGCAAACCTGAAAGTGAAACATTGCCTTTTGCAGAAGTACCTCCGTGAAGAGAAGGCAGCCATTATTTTGCTCTCACGAACACCCCGTCTCTGGAGCTACAGCCAGGCTCGACTTCAGCGTCGCCTCGATGTCCTGAAGTCTCAAGGTCAGCTTTCGAAGCTCGCGGGTGCCATGGCCATGTCACTGGATACCTTCAACCGCAGATTCCCCCAGCCAAGCAGTCGCAATGATCGGGCTTGTGGTGCGAAGTAGTAGGTCCATGAACATCCGTGGCATCCTGAAACCTTCCACAGGCTGCGGCAAGGACCAATCTTTCAGCATCGATGCTAGTTGCAAGCATCCGAGTATTTGGCATGAGCCCCACTGGGCCTAGAAAGCGGTAAACTTGAAGCACGTGGCTCCAGGACGGTAAATCCGAGACGGAAACTGGGGGCATGAAGAGAGAGAAAGATGGAATCATGTGGGAAAGTATTGATGCACTGAGGCTGGGGTTGCCGTGAGCATTCAGGTTTAGAAAAGCTTCACGGGTTTTGAGTACAGCGATTGCTTTGCTCTCTTCGCGCAACAAACCCTTATGTCGGAGTTTCTGATGGAGGTAAACGGAAGATGGGCCATGAATCTATGATTCCGATGGGTAGCTAGTTTTTTCAAGTTTGTGCAGGGCACACTGCCAGTGATAAAGCCCGAAAAGCTTCATAACACTGGTGGTTCTCAGAAACAGAGTAGCTGGCCCGGGTTCTTCAGCAAAGAGTCTCTCGATCTGTGTAATGCTGCGCCGACTTCCGCAGCTTCCCGAGTAGCATGCAAATTCTGAACCCTGTCCCGGAGCCACGAACAATCCTTTTTTTTACTCGTCGCATGCCTCTACGGGCCGTGGAGCCCGGCAACAGAAGCATGATTCCCGACACAGCCCGATGCCACCGAAAAGCAGCACCATTTGCAAGGCTCGAAACTCTGACAGGCCTTCAAGAATGGGTTTGAAGGTATGGCTTCAAAGTTGAGAGCTCCAGGGTTACGCTCAAAACTCTATGGGCTGCTGTTGGAGGGTACAGCAAAACATTGGGGGAGCCAGCCATGCGGTGCTTTTCTTTAGCAGGCTGGGAGCCCTCGAATCACGCTGGTCGATGCGACTGGACGAGGAGCTTTACGTCCATGGCAAGAGACTCCCTGGTGCTTAGTAGGGAATGGGGGAATGGACCCGTATAGCAGCCCCTATATAATCCCCAATAGTCGTCTCCATAATCCATTCCCCCATTCCCTACTGAGAACCAGACAGTTAAAGGGGATTGGCACAGCGGACTGATGAAGAGACAGGCCTCCCCACCCTCGTCCCAGGTCTTTTCAGGTATATACGGGTGGCAAGGACGGAAGCTTTGCATCCGGTTTGTTTGGCGAAGTGACTGACTTGTTTTCACTTCGGCAGACTCCGAAGACGATGGCTCAGACATGATGGCAGGTTAGATGGAGACAGCATCCCTACGTAAGCGCTCTGCACAGCCTCATCGAGACGAAGCCCAGGATGAACTGAAACTCACAGAGAGTGATATCACTCAACCTAGGTATGCAGGGTTTCGGAAACACGTTCAGGGTTTGTGCCGTAATTAAACTGACAATAGCCATGGCTGAATCCTGGCGTGACATCGTGGCCGATGGCCCCGTCCCTAGCGGCAAGCATGAGGGCGTTTGGCTCCTCGGCTTGCCAAAGCTCCAAAGGCCCGCAGATAAGTCCCGTTCTTCGGTGCTCTTGGCAAGGTTACTTCGGAATTCTCTGGGGTTCTGGTTAAGGTTTCTTAGAAAGGAATACTTCAAGCCACCATAAAGAAGACAATGCAAGCAGCATGCTTTCTAGAGTTGTGGTCAACTACGTTCAGAAGAACCCATTCGTCTGGGAGTGTCGGCTGTACGCCCTACACTTTACACAATTTTCACATCGTTCCACCTGCCCGGACGTCTCCTTATAATCCTGAGCTCCTTATGATAATGATAGTATAATGGGCCCAAAAATCCTATTCTAATTATTCTGACGTTTAGTGCCCAAATTGCCGTAGATCATAATGTAGGAACCTGATTAAGAAACCCTGGGCCTATAACCCCAAAATAGCAGGATTCATACAAGGAGCCCTAATAAAGGCCCAAGGTGTCTTAATCAGGTTCCTACATTAGACGCCAACACATACTTGGAGGATCATGGGACTTAGTAAGTGGGGTTATAAGTACCCTAATTGGGGTTATAAGCAGATATAACTATAGTTACCTTACTTATAACCCTACTTACTAAGTCCCAAGATCCTCTAAGCAGACTGTCACTTGTGCCTTTTGAGATTGCTCGTGTTTAGGGCTTCGGGCCCCTGAGCCTGCATCACCCTAGACCTTTGAAGATCTGGTCCCTTCCTGACTATGGCAAAAAAACGCCTAAACCCTCAACCCTAAACCCTCAACCCTAAACCCTAAACCCTGAACCCTAAACCCTAAACCCTATACATCCCTAAAGACGCCAACACAAGCATTGAACCCCAAAAACCTCGGAGAGAAAGCGGAAGGCAGCCCAATCATCCCTAGCCCAGCTGGGAGTTTCCGAAAATTCCTTAGGGTTCCTTTAAAGGGATCCTTTAAGGGCTCCTATAAGGGATCTATAGGGTTTAGGGTTTAGGGAGTTTCCGAAAATTAGGGGTACCCTATGTGGGGGTCCTTATGATAAGGATCCTGCTATTTAGGGTACTATATTTAGGGTCCCCTGTTTTCGGAAACTCCCATCTCAGCCCCACATCAAGGCCACAGAGATCTCGAGGCTGAAACCCAGAGAGCCCAATGCCCCTTAATTAAGGAATATAGTTTAAATCATGATATGAAGCCTTTTTATAATTTAAGCCATATTAATTAATTAAGGGCTATTAGGCTCTGGGAACATCACATACTGTACCTTTTACACCTCCCCTCAGCCCTGAACCACTTCGAACCTACAGTTCCAAACTCCCGCAGCGGCAAGCCTGTGAGCCAAACTCTGAACCCTACACCACGCCGCCCGCCCCCCCGCCCCCCCCAAAAAAAAACGAGCAAGCTAAAACGAAAAGATGCTTACTTGTAGGGTTATAAGTAGATAACATTATAACTACCTTACTTATAACCCTACCTACTAAATCCCCTAGGCCTCTTGACGAGCACAACGTCCGGCTGCTGGATGCAGTGCACCCGCGCAGTTGGCCCGCACCTGCCGCAGAGGTTGGGTTTTGGGGCTCCGGGTTTAGGGTTCAGAGTTTGAGATTGAGGGGTTCAGTAAATTTTTTGGTTCAGTTAGGGTTTAGGGGTTAGGGTTTTAGGGTTAATGTTCCAGAATTCTCTTGCTAAGTGCTGACCTCATCGGTTCGACACACTTCTCCACCCCGCTCGCACAGACCCGGTGGGAGTTTCATGTGACCCTGCCAAAGCCTCCTTCATGAAGTGGGGTTATTCCCTCTCGGTCGAGAAAGCATGTGACAACTCTGAACATCTGCAGTCTAAGAATGGAAATCCATGCCAGCATGTCCCTCTGGCGCAAGGGCAGAACAGTGTGGAAGGGTACCCAGAGAGCCCAATACCCCTTAATTAAGGAATGTGGCTTAAGTTATATAGCCCTTTAAGGAACCCTAGGTATTCCTTAATTAAGGGGTATTGGGCTCTCTGGATTGCGGTCCCTGAGGGTGTGATCTACGACCTCGTGGCTGTGGGCGCAGGGGCTGGTGGTCCTTCGCTGCAAAGTGAGATTTTCGAGCCTTGAGGCCTTAGGGGTTAAGAGTGTTTCTGTTTTTCGATCTGGGAGTTTCCGAAAATTAGGAGTACCTTAATTTGGGGCCCTTATACTGAGGATCCTACTATTTAGGGTACTTTATTTGGGTCCCCTATTTTCGGAAACTCCCATCTAGTGACTAGTGAATGTAAGGTTTGGGGCTGAGGGCTAAGGGTTTCTTGGTTGTGCAGTAAGATGTAAGGCCCTGGCTTTGGGTGGTGGTTCGGAGCACTTGGCGAACGGAGTAACTTTCAGAGGCGCAGTAGTCCAACCCCGTCAAGCTGCAAAGCCGCAGGCCCTCGATGATCCCAAACAGCGTTCAGTTTCCTGGCCTTGCCTCTGGGTTTGGTGTGCAAGCTTTATTTAGGCTCAGGACTTTTACTCGGTCCTTGATGGAACTACCACTTCTCGCCGCAACTTCTTTACTCACCGCATTCATCCCTGTGATGAAATCGTTCAAAACCTCTCTCAAACCTCATAAATAAAATCTCTAGGAGCCTGTGATCCTTCCCCTAGACCCTAAGCCTATAAGCCCTCTGAGCCTATGATCCTGCAAGCAGAGGCCTAGTCTCGGCGAAGCAGTCGGCACGCCGCGGTGCCCGGAGTGCCCTCGTCGAGCAGCACCTGGCCGGCGGGGACTGCTTCTGGGCGCCTTATGAGAGCCTCTGGGGTTTCTACAAGGGTGTCCTGGGTTCTCGTTTAGGGATCTATTTTAAGCTACTATAATAAGGAAACCATATTATTTACCATAGATCCCTATTATGGTAACTTAAACTAAAATTAACAGGAACCGAGTGTCATAAAGGGGTCTGTAAGGGTGTTGCAGGGGTTTGTGCTTAAAGGCTTCTGAGCCTTTTACTCTTTACTTGCTTATTCCAGGCTTCGGGCGTATTTAGGGCTTCGCGATTTAGGAGTCTAGGTCATGGGCCGCATTCTGAGCACGATCCTGCATCTGAAGGTGTGAAGACTTCATGATTTTCCTCTTAGAGGCCTTATATACTACAACCTAGCAGTAGAGTAGGTAACCTTTAAACTTTTGGGGTAGTATAACCCCTATATAATCCTAGTATTATTATGAAAAAGGTTAACCGTTAACCTTTGGTTCCCCATGATACCCGACAAGTAGGACAATATACCCCTTGAACCCAAGTCTGATTAAAACCCAAGTCTGATTAAAACCCAAGTCTGATTAAAACCCAAGTCTGATTAAAACCCAAGTCTGATTAAAACCCAAGTCTGATTAAAACCCAAGTCTGATTAAAACCCAAGTCTGATTGGTTGAGGCCTTTATATTAGGTTACCAGCTTGGGTCAGTCAGATATCGGGCCCTGCCAATCAACGGTCAGTCCAGCTTACCTTATCATGTTAGGGATCCCCGTGTGATCTAAGGTATGTTCCTTCAAAAGGAGGTTTAGAGCTTTTTAGAGCGTCCGGGTAGACACCCATCTCAGGTTTGAACTCCTAATCCCTAATCCCCTTAACCCTAAAACCCCCTAGCTCCTAAACCCCCAGGCCCTGAAAATCCCTATAGCTCCTTCAAGCCGTAGACACCCGTCTCAGGTTTGAACGTGGGCTGCGTCCCCTCCAAGGCGCTCCTGAGATGTGCGCGGGCCGTGGCCGAAGCACGCAGGACGGCTTTCTGGGACCCCAAGTACTCCCTCTTATAGGACATTGGGTCCATTTTGGGTACCAAAAACCCATAAATAGGGACTACATGGACCCTTTAATGTTAAGGGATATACCGATACACCTTAAGTTGTAGGGGGGATCCCTGACATGATTTAAGGGAGTTGGATTCCTTCGTTAAGGGTGTTTGGAGTCTTTGGGAAGGGAACGGAGAGATAAGCGTCAACCTGCCCACGGCTCCAGCTGCCTAAAGTTTTAAGCGTGACGGATTGAACACGATAACTTAACATAGCCGAGCAACTTCGTACATTTTAAGGCTACATGTATGTAGACCCTGAATTCCTCGGGCCGTTTATCTTCTAACGCCTACTATGACAGCTCGCAACTACCCAGAGCGCCCAATACCCCTTAATCAAGGAATATACTTTAAATATCTTTTAAATCATAGTTAAATTAAGCTCCCTATAACTTAAGATAGTTTAAGGTATAACCCTTAATTAAGGGGCATTGGGATCTCTGGGTCAGAAGAGCATGGGGTCCCCTACTTCGGCTCCTCGCAGGGTTTCGGGGCTTGCACGGCCGTTTAGGGATGCGAGGTTTCCGATAACCCCCCAGAGAGCCCAATACCCCTTAATTAAGGAATATGGCTTAAGTTATATAGGGCTTCATATTATGATTTAAGCTATATTCCTTAATTAAGGGGTATTGGGCTCTCTGGGTCTAAGCCCTAAACGCGAAAGCGTGTAGGGGCCCATGGGAGGACGGATCTGGGCTTCCTTGGCGAGTCGCAGGAGCACGGGTGACGGGAGAGGGCTTGGTGTATAGAAGAGAGAGCAACAATTAGTTGACAATACTTTGCCTGAGGTTTCCTCAATGTAAGCTGAAGGGTTGGGTCGGTCAGGGATTAAAAGAGCTAATAGTTCAGGGTTTCGGGATGTCCAGGTACAGGCGCACTTCGCGAAGGTCATGGAACGCATGCGAAAGCTTCGGGCAGACATCGCTCCAGTCGATTCGCACGAGACATCCAAAGCAGTAGGCGTCGATGTCTACATGGGCACGGCCACCTTCACTGGGAAGCACGAGCTGGAAGTTGGAGGCAAGACGTTGCGCTTTCGCAAGGCTGTCATTGCCACGGGCGGTAGGGCCAAAGTGCCCCCAATTCCGGGTTTGGATCAAGTGCCCTACCTCACGAATGCGTCGTTGTTCAATCTGTGCGAGCTTCCTCCGAGGTTTGTCGTGGTGGGTGCTGGGCCGATTAGCTTAGAGATGGCACAGGCATTCCAGCGATTTGGGAGTGAAGTGACGGTTTTAGAAGTCGCACCCCAAATCATGGGCTTGGAAGATGACGATGCTGCCAAGTTGCTGCGCGAAGTATTGGAGGAAGAGGGCATTCGAATCCACACTGGATGCAAGATCTCCGGCATGTCTTCAACTTCAGCCCAAGCACCAAAACAGGGCTGGCCGGAGATTCGCATCAACATCTCTGTAGACGGTGTGGAGAGCACTGTGGTCGGCGATGCCCTTCTTATCGCTGCTGGCAGAGTGCCTGTGCTGGCTCAGCTTAAATGGGAGTTTCCCAAAATAGGGGATCCTAATATGGTACCCTAAATAGGTGGATCCTATTTATATGGACCCAATAAGGTACCCCTAATTTGCGGAAACTGCCAAATGTACCAAGACCCCCAGCAACTGCCAGCTCCGGTCTGAGCTACGTAGGGCTTTGGGACATTTTATAATTTTCCCTTATTGGGCTTAACAGGATCTTATTTACTAATATTTTTCAAAAGCTTTAACAGCCCCACCTAGTGAGTTATTGATATGCTCTTCTTCCCGGCTCCGTAGTATGGTTTTTTTACGGTATGCTGGACCCCAACCCCTTACTCGAACTATTACCTAAACTTTCGCAGGGTCCCCATAAATTCTGTATTAGGGTTCATAGTGACCCACAGACTGTAGGATATGGGTTAAGGCAACGATCCCAAAACTCGATCCGAGGTGCCGAACGTGGAGGGTCTGGGTTTGGAGACTGCAGGTGTGGAGTACACCCCTGGTGTCGGCATCAAGGCCTCCTACTCCGATTCTGTTGTCGGTTGAGGTTTCCTCATCCCTAAACCCAAGGGGCCATTGCACTTTAAAAAAACCGAAGCCTAAACCCGTCTGAACCCTAATCTCAGCCAAAGCCAGGAATTGATTGAGCTTCCGACTTCGGGGTGAAGACTCTGTCTAGGGATCAGGGATGTGTGTTATACCTAGTAGTAGAGTAGTAGAGTAGGTAACCTTTAACCTTTTTGGGGCAGTATAATCCCTATATAATCCTTGTATTATGAAAAAGGTTAACCTTTAGTTCCCCATAATACCCGAGAAGTACAGTAGAAGCCAGAAAGTTGGAACATGGCTTTAGGAGGATTAGTGCTAGGATCCCTTATACTTTACCTTAAGGGCATGAGGATAATGATGTTCCAACTTTCTGGCTTCTACTGNTACAGTAGAAGCCAGAAAGTTGGAACATGGCTTTAGGAGGATTAGTGCTAGGATCCCTTATACTTTACCTTAAGGGCATGAGGATAATGATGTTCCAACTTTCTGGCTTCTACTGTAGGTATACGGTTCAGGATCTCATCCAAACCCTCAGGGCCGCTGTCCGATGATGAAGACGTTGAGGGCAAAGAGGGTTCAGGGTTTAGGGTTTGGGGTTTTGGGGTTTGGGGTTTGGGTTTAGGGTTTAGGGGTTTGGGGTTTGGGGGTTTAGGGGTTTGGGGGTTTAGGGGTTTAGGGTTTAGGGTTTAGGGGCTCAGGTGCTGGAGTCTGCTGGAGCTTGCTTTCCCGTATTCCTCCGCTGATAAGAACTCCTCGTACTAGAGTCCTTCAGGGCGGATTCCTTAGGGGTTTTAGGTGATGTCTGGGGGTTTAGGTGATCTCTGTGTTTAGGATGGTTTTGCAGAGGTCGACGACGACCTGACGACCTCCAACCCCGACATCCTCGCCATCGGCGATGTCATCGAGCGGCCGGACACGCGATTCACGCACATGTCGGGCACCATGGCCGGCATGGCCGTCCAGACTGCCTTGTTCCCTGACAAAGGCCTGCCAGTCAATGCTCCATCAAGGATTCCTGGGTGTGTCCTTCAGCATGGCTTTCTTATTCAGTCTCGAGTGGGGAAAGAAGTTGTGTAGCTGTCATCTCCTGCTCCACCGCCATCAACCCTAAACCACTAAATCCCCTTTCAAACACTCAGCCGAAGCCATGAACTCCAACATAATCCAACCCTCATGAGTCATGAGCCCCAAGCGCTTCCACCCCGTCCCAATCGAAAACCAGGAAACTATCGCCCGTATTCTGCCCTAAACCCACGAATCTGTAATTCAACCCGAATCTGTAATCCAAACCCGTACAAGCCCCAAGCGCTAATATGGATATCGGAATGATTGGCATTTCTCGTCCTAGCGAGCCTGTTCTGATCTCCAGGTTCCCTTACAAAGCCCTAAGTACCCTGCTCCCAGTCCCCAGTGCCCACCACCCAGGGGTTTAGGGGCAACCCTAAACCCCTAAACCCTAACCCCTAAACTCTAAACCCCTAAAACCCCTAACCCCTAAACCCCTAAACCCTAAACCCCTAAACCCCTGAACCCCCAAACCCTAAACCCCTAAACCCTAAACCCCTAAACCCTAACCCCTAAACCCCTAAACTCTAAACCCCTAAACCCCTAAACCAAACCCTAAACCCCTAAACCCCTGAACCCCCAAACCCTAAACCCCTAAACCCTAAACCCCGAACCCCTAAACCCCTCAACCCCTAAATCCGCCCAGGAAACTCTCGGAAATCGTGGTGCCGCGGTGCACGTACACCGAGCCAGAGGTGGCTTCCTGCGGCGTCTCCAACGAGAAGATCGTGAGCCGGACCGCTTTATTATAGGGGCTTAAATAGTTAGACTAGGGTTCCTTTAAAGGGTTCTATAAGGGATATCTATAATAGGATTCTATATCCCTTTAAAGGCTATAAGGGGTTCTATGAGGGGTCTACTTGAGAGAGCCGGATTGTTTCAGACTTTGGTTTCCTGGTGGATCTTGCACTGTCTTACACCATGTGAGGCATATTAAGGAAGACCCAAAACCCTAAACTGTACAAGTTTCAGATGTTATAAGGTTTCGGTGAGAGCTTGGGGTTAGAGAGAGAGAGAGAGTTTACGTGGTGTGAGGATCTTTGGACCCCACACTCTGAGACTTCTGCCTCCTTCAAACCCCTCCGTCTGACTGAGTGAACGAGGTATTATGTGGGATTTTTGTTTAATCGCCCTTATAGTTTAATGTGAAATTCACACCTAGTGAAGGGTCCTAGAGCTTCGATTCACCAGGGAAGCCTCATGACTTTTAGGATTGGGAGTCTAGGAGTGGTTTTGAGCCTCTGCAGCTGCGAAGTAAACTCGGGCAGAGCCTACCAAGGCAGCGAAGCAGGGCGTCGACGTGGAGGTGTACATGTCCGGCCTGCAGCATAACGACCGCGCCATCCTAGAGGGTTCCACCAGATGCTCGGATACAACCGGGGTCTGAAATCTTNCGTCGACGTGGAGGTGTACATGTCCGGCCTGCAGCATAACGACCGCGCCATCCTAGAGGGTTCCACCAGATGCTCGGATACAACCGGGGTCTGAAATCTTACTTGGAGGATCATGGGATTTAGTAAGTCGGGATATAAGTACCTTACTTAGGGTTAGAAGTAAACATTGCTTACCTTACTTCTAACTTCCAACCCTACTTACTGACCAAGGCCGCATGATCCCGGAAGTGGTAATCGTGTGTTTGTTCAACTCTTCTTTAAGATCCTCAGCACGAAGGATTTCTAAAAGGAGGTTCAATTTCAAGAGCGCATAAGCACCAAACGAGACACCCAATGAGACAGCACAAGGGAGAATGCAACAGCACCCGAGGATTCCTAGAGCCTAGCATCCGCAGTCAAAGCGGCAATTTCCGACTTGGAGAATAGGGATTCTCAGTACTCATTTTACCCAGAGAGCCCAATACCCCTTAATTAAGGAATATAGCTTAAGTCATAATATGAAGCCCTATATAATTTAAGCCATATTCCTTAATAAAGGGGTATTGGGCTCTCTGGGAATAGGGAATTCTCAGTACCCATTTTAGTTTATGTTGCTTGGAACATGATGCACACACTAAGTCCCGTTTCGGGTTCAGTCTTCTACTTCAGGCCAGGCCCATGTTGGGTTTGGGTTTGAAGGGGTTGGTTGGGATTGAGGGCTGTTCAATGCCAGAGCGCAGGGTTTTTCGAGCCCACGTTGAAGTTCAATCCTGGGAACTTCACGCAAAACCTCTGGCTGCAGAGCTTCAGGCACTTCCTGCAGCCCAAAACCTTGTAAGAGGAACTTGTAGAGGAACCCTTGTAGGAGTTCTCACGGGGAACCTCCAAAGAGCCCTTAACCGCAAGCTAGGATGTACCAGTAGGCACACTGCACAGAGCAAACCCTCAACCCTGAATCCTTAACCGGCACAACCAAGGAGGGTTGGTGAAGATTCTGTGCCGCCGGGGCACGGAGGACATGTTTTGGTTTGTCTTGTGGAGCGCGGGGGTTTAAGCTGTTTGAGGCTTAGCTTAGGGGGTTTAGGGTTTAGCATGGGTAGGGCTACAAGTTTTTTGAGGTTATTGGACAACAAACATTGTAAGAAACCTTTAACACTCTATCAGAGCCCGGTGAAACACTATGAGAGCCCTGAGAGAACGAACCTGCAATTTGAAGGAGCTTATGCAACCCTGTAATGAAATTCGCTTAGAACCTTTCAAGCTCTATAGGCACCAATGACACCGTCTAAAACCATCGCAAACCCGTACAGAATTCTTGCAGGAGATCGTTGGAGCTACCAAACCCTAAACCCCTGACCCTAAACCCTAAACTGGAGGAGATCCCTATAAAGGCGTATAAACTCATTCCCAGAGAACCCAATACCGCTTAATTAAGGAATATACCTTAAGTCAAGGGTATATTCCTTAATTAAGGGGGTATTGGGATCTTCGGGTTGAAGGAGATCGTTGGAGCTACGGTTGTGTCGGAGGGCGCTGGGGAGATGTTGGCGGAGCTCACGTTCCTCCCCCGGATTTCGGGCTTTGATGGCTTAGGGCTTGGGGGCTTTAATAGTTGGAACAGGGTTCCCTTAGAAGGAGTCCATAAGGGTACTATAAAGGCTACTATAAGGGTTTAGTATACAGAATGGTTGCGTTTGTGCATAAGGAGCTTTTGGAGATACGCAGTATAGGGGCCTTGTTAATTAGAATCGGGTATAGGGTATATATTTTACTATAATTATAATACGGAACCCCAAAACCCTATTCTGATTAAGGAATATGGCTTAAATGGTAAAGGGCTTCATATTATGATTGAAGCTACATTCCTTAATTACGGGGTATTGGGCTCTCTGGGCTTGGGGGCTTTATGCTTTTGTTCATAAGGGCATTTTAATGTATGAGTAGGGTATATTATGGTTTGGGGCTTGGAATAGGGTTGTGGTATGTATTCTGATATACTTTATGGGGATTGCAGGGGGCAAGCTTGTTATATTATTGATCTCGGGGGTTTAGGGTGTAGGGGCAAGGATGCGTTGGACGATGAGGTGTCTTAATCCAACAGTGTCCATTTGGGGCTTGTACCTTTGACATCTCTTTACGGGCTTGAGTTGAAGAGGACTTGAAAGGCTTTCAACAAGATTCCATTCGTTCAGTGCCTTACCCCGGTAAACCTTCAGCCACAGTTCAAGAGTCGTTTCACCTTCCGCCGACATGGTCATGCCCTATATCCCAAACCCTGAAACCCTGAACGCAAATCCCTAAACCCACATAGCCCTGATCTGACAATTGTCAGCTTCCTACATGGCGGCGCTGCTGAACCCCTGCATACATGCCCTAAACCATAAAATCTAAACCTTTTGAGGGCCTTTTTCCTGGGATGCCTCTGCAAAAAGGTCCAAAACAAAAACCCTACACCCCTAAACCCCTAAACGCGAACCCCGAAACCACTATTCCTATTCTCTCAACCAAAAGCCGCCTCACAAAAAGAAGAACCCTGAAACCCTATACTTGGAGGATCAGGCGGCTTATAGCCCTGATTACGGCACTTGTAGGCCTACTTACTAAGTCCCATGATCCTTCCTTAGAACCCGAAACCTTATAGATCCCTTATAGAACCCGTTAAGGAACCCTCTAAGATAGCCTCCAAGCTTCTGAAGGCTGGCGGCTCAGAACGGCTTGGGCTTGTCGCAAGTAGTCAGGGGCCTCAGCTGCCCGAAGCAGGGGTTGAGAATTACGACTTGGGGCTTCCTTAATGGTACAATCCTAGAAAGTCCATACACAACATGATATGGGTTTGGGGGACCTAAATCCATAATAGTAGTATATATGGGCCCTCTTGTCATGAGGGTTGCCACAAGGGGTTCACTACTTAAGTTAGTCTTGGGCATGTCCGACGGCATCTACTGAACGGGACGATTCTGTCATCACCTGACCATAGGGCTTCCGGTTTGGGGTGTTTGGTTTTGGGGTTCAGGAGCTTGAAGACTGTGTTTTACATGCTTAGGGAGAGTTTCCGCCTGATCCGGAGGCAAGAACCGTGCACCCATATCCGACGATGGGAGACTTGGCAGATTTGACCTCCGGGAAGCCCCGAAGCCGCAACCCCAAAACTTCAAACCCCAAATCCTGAAGACCCTCTAAAGCCGAAATCCCAAAGGCCTAAAAGCAACATCGCAGGAGCCGCCCCTGTAAAACTTCTTGAACCCTAAACCACAAAGAACCCTCTATGGGAAGTTTTAAATTCAAGTCCCTTTTTAAGCCACCCAAATAGTACGGCCACATGATACACAGGACCCTAGTTTTGACAACATGTGCACAAATACCCTGGGTGACTGCCACTGGTCAGGCTGTAGTGTCACTGTCACCTGATTTGCGTGACACCATGTTGCGGCCGCCCTTCTTTCGCCCGCAATGAACCGTCAAAGTAACTTCAAACTCTAAACCCGATAGAAGCTCAATACTATAGAACCTTAAAGGAGCCCATAAACGAACCCTTAAAATATGTAACCCCCAAGAAGGCAACTTCAAGGAACCCTTATACAAACCCAGGAGAAGCCATCCAGCAATGTGCCTTGAACTACAACCGGGCCCGTTGGGCTAAGTTGGAGAAGGAGGCTCGTGCGTGCTCATCGGAGGTCTCGTTGCTGTTTTATAGTTTTTTCTGGTTTCGGGTTAAGGGTTCGTCTTCAAAGGGTTTAAGGCTGTCACAACGGGTTTAGGGGTAGGTTCTTAGGGCTGAGTGGTTTTTGGGGTCAAGGTTGGCGGTTTCGGGCTTGGGCTCATACTTCTTGCTTTTGTTACGGTCAGAGTGTGGTATGAGTGGTTGTCAAAATCAGGGTCCCTTTTGGGGTACCCTAGATATTAGGTGCCATACTATATTAGGGTACCCCAAAAGGGACCATAATTTTGACAACCACCCATATGCTGCCCCGTCGGTTCAGCCGCCCGCGAACTGCCGAGCAGCTGAAGAAGGCTTTGCCAAGCCAAGGGCCGGACGAAGTGTTCAAATACATTTATCCTCACTTCAGCAACCACACCTACAACAACCACGCCTACAACAGGGTTTAGGGTTTACGGATAGGGAAGCTTTGGTTCAGCAACCACCCCCACAACAAATTTCTGAATTTGGTTCAGCAGATTGTTTTATCCCAGGCATTTCTGACAGAAAGTAAGGTTTGTGGCAATCTTGTCTGTCCCGCGGACCGCCTGTAATCCAACAGTGCTGGATTTTGCTTCTGTGCTAGAGTCCTCGCAACGAAACCTTCAACCGTCCTGAAGCCCCAAACCCCTCTGAGCAGAGGAGCCCTATGGCATGTTTACAGAAGCCACGCAAAAGCCCTACACAACCAGGTCACGAAGCCCTAAAGAAACCCTAAACCCTAAACTCTCAGCCCAACAAGCTCTAACTCGTTAACTGGCAGGCCGGCTACAAACAGTGAGCTTTCGGTCCCGGTGAACTTATTTTGCTCCTCTTTTCGCAGCTCGCGCTTGGTGAGTTGCCTGCTCCTTGCACGACCGGCACAAGGTCTGCAAGAGGAATCGCAAGTCGCACAGGGCTTTTCACAAGACGAAAGACAACCCTCCAATGCCATAGACCTGTATACAACCAGCATATGAGCATGATTTGCGGTTTCATTCGGGTTATGGTGTACATTGTTTGCTGTTCTGTGCAACACTCAAGACCTCCACGGTTTTTCTTGAAAGTGGGCTCTTCCGACGTAGGGTTGCCCTGGCATCCTACGGCCCCGAAAACCCCATAAAAAGGGCAAGGTGGTGACTTCTTGGAGGGTGTCGGGACTTGGTTCGTAGGTCATGAGTAGAGTTGCAAGAACCCTAAAAGGCATCCTACTAAAGAATTGGAGTTATTGTACTTACAACTCCATAAACTAACTACTTACTAAGTCCCCCGACCACCCAAGAAGTGACCGCAGTTCGGTGGTCACAAATGAGGGTATTGCGCACCGAAAACCCCGCTATTCGAGGGGGATTGAATGTCGGAATTCTAGCTGTACTTGCAGGTGGAAAGAAGCCCATTTAAAACGCAAAGAACCCTAAACCCTGAAACCCCTAAACCCTTAAACCCTAAACCATTAAAAAAAGCAACCTAAATCCTAAACCCTAAACCCTTAAAAAAAACCCTAAACCCCAAAAGCCCTAATCCCCAAACCCCGAAAACCAGGAGTGCCCTCGTCTCCTGGAGCTGCTCCAAGAGGGAGCGCTGGCCGGGGAACTTAGCGTCTGCAGGGTTTACGGGTTTAGGGGTTGAGGGTTTAGGGGTTTAGGGGTTGAGGGTTTAGGGGTCTAGGGTTTAGGGGTTTAGGGTTTAATAGAAATTGTTAAGGGTTTGGGTGCCAATAAGTTTTGACCGAAAGTTTTGACCGAAACGTTTTGACCGAAACGTTTTGACCGAAACGTTTTGACCGAAAGTTTTGACAAAGTTTTCTTTTTGGACCCACATTTTGAATTTGGGGGTGG
>BGNK01000523.1:62998-101708 GCA_003297005.1 Symbiodinium sp. clade A Y106
AACGCTTGCTTTTTTTCATCGGAAATGGTTTCTTGCACTTTACGATTGATATCATAGGCGTCGACCACACACCTTAAACCCTGAACTCTAAACCCTTTTCGACTTGTTATCCGTTGAAATTTCGAAGGGGGCGGAGGCTGGCCGGGGCTGCTGCTGGGGCTGGGGCTGGGGGTTTTGCGACTGGAACCTAATTTTCTGCCCGCGCGACTGGAAATTGATTTGCATTTGGGTTTTATGACTGGAACCTGGGTTGGGCTTGAAACTCGGCTGGGGCTGGACTGGGCTGGAAGGGGGTGGGGCAGGGGCAGGAGTTTTGCGACGGGAACCTGATTTTCTGAAATTGATTTGAATTTGGTTTTTGTGACTGGAACCTGGTTCTGGGTTGGGTTGGGCTTGAAATTGATGGTTTAGGGGGCTCAACGCCAGCAGTGACAAGCAATTTCTATTTATTTCTTTCTTGGGGGTTTAGGGTTTAGGGTTTAGGGGTTTAAGGTTCAGGATTGAGGGTGTGCTCCACAGATCGCGCGCTGATAAGCGCGCTGTAGTCTAAAGATATGCCCACCTCAAGACCTCCCATACACAACTCACAGCGACCAAAACGGAGCCATCCAAAATCCAAGCCAACACTTTCAATCAAAGTGGATTTCGCAGACATGCATGTGGCAAATAACAGGTTACAGGTTCTCCGAGGCCTTGTCACTGATATTTGGATTTGTGGAACTCGCGTGACGGATTGGGGGGGGGGTCCCAATCCTTGTCCAAGCAAAATTTATGGTTTGTGCTAGGGTACATTCTGAGCCGAAAGGCCCTGACATTGATATTTCGATCTGTGATCTGTGGAGGGGCTCCCGGTCCCCTTGAAAATATGTTCAAGCGTTACGTGTTTAGGCACCAAAAACCTGCTTCGAGTTTCGTTTTCATTCGTCTTGCTGTTTTTTCTGTGAGCCGGCTCCTTCTGGCTTGGGTTTTCGGTACAGGGCCGCTGGCTTGCGAAAGTTTGCGCACAAGTTAGACCTATTTCCCATTCACAGGATATCTTACGACCAAATGTAGGTTGTAAGAATAATATGTAAGAGTAGGATGCACTTGCGGTCTGGCTGGCTTTAGGTTCTCTGTTGGACTGCACCTCAGGTCAGGTCGTGTTCTAGATTCCGTTGTTAAAGATCCCTTCTCGACCAGGAAGCCCCTTCATGGCGCCTTGGCGCACCCACTGCACCAAAAAGCCTAAGAGCCGTGGTCCACAACAAGCCCGCATGTCCAAGTCCCAAACACAGAAAGAAACCCCTGGGGACGTTGCTTGAAAATCCCAAACCCGGAACTCAGGCCTACCAGAAGGGCTTCGTTGCCTTGCCCCGCTCTCCACGCGCGCATCTAAGAGGGTCTCAGTGGTTCAGACTCCAGACTCCAGGGTCCCGGGGCTGAAGGTTTTGGGCTGAAAGGCCAGGGGCCTAGTACCCTTTTGCGTTTTTGCTGCTTGGGTTCCCCTGTTGAAGTCAAGTAGCTTAGGGTTTAGATGATGGACCGGGTTAGGGTTTTGGCTTTGAGGGGTATGGTTAGGGCTTAGGGCTTTGTTCAGAGTGCAACGGCTCACGGCTTCAGCGTTCGCCAGCATGGACAAATTAAACCCTTGTCGCCAAGAATAAGCGTGGCCTCTTTTTCCGAAGTTCGCGCCACAAACCGAGTTACAACAGTCGCATCTACGTTTCTATAACATGCAAAGAGCTGATTATGCAAGTAACACATTCAAACCCTGGAGCAAGCCACGCTAAGCAGCTCAACATTGAGTCTCAGTCGGAATCTGAGGTGTCACCATCCGGTTTATCCGCACTATCGAGGCTTGTGGCTTCTGGTCTTGGCTTTAGCGGGTGGGGGGTTTTGGTCTTGAGTGTAGGTGACGAATTTCTCTTGGTCTTTAGCTGGAAGGGCTTTTGTGTGCTGTTGGTAGTTGCGGCTTGTCTTCGGGATCTGCGCTCTCGGGCAGCATAAGTCGTCGAAGTGTGCCACATTGCCGTGCTTGAAGCACGGAAAGGGTTTTACCCCCCGAATGCCGAATCTTGAAGCCTTAGAAATTCCAGGAGGGCTTCACATATGCGGGGAAATCCTGCCAACAAAAGGATCGCACAACCTCCAAAACGCGCACAAAGCCCAAGGGCTCCGGTTGCCTTTTGGTAGGTTACCCATATTTAGGTCACAGGACCCCAGGGAGCCCTAACTCTCTCGAAGCCTCCGGCCAGCCTGCCTACCCGTTGCGCGAGCTGCTGACCGCGGCCCGACAGGACCGTGCCAGCACTTCTCTTTGTAGCGCTCGCATTCAGGGTGTTGTTCGAGGCTTTAGGTTCGGGTTTCAGTTGTTCGGAGTCTTTGGGATTCAGGTTGTTGGTGTATGTCATATGTTATAGTTATGATGGAGATAGCATCCGAGGCATGCCTGAGGTTTTGAGCCACCAACTCGAATACTTGAGGTTTGTAGATCCAGCCTGGGTTTCGTTTGGCGGAAAATCCGACGCATGCCCGAAGTGGACTAGGCAACTAAACTCCACGCTACATCTCAGCCACAGAATCAGGCCGTAGCAGCTCAGCAGAAGCTGCTGGAACCCGTTTCATCGTAGAGTCTCTCGGCAGGCAGATTGCTGAACATGGAACTTCCAGACAAGCTTCACACGCCAATAGATGCCGAACGGTCATAGAGGAGCCGTCGCCAGGGTTCATGGCAGTAGAACTCCTTGGCGAGATGCCCCATTCAAAAACTTTCTGGACGGAGTCGTCAATCTGTTCTCGTTTTGAAGTAAGGAGAATATTCCTATCTACAATATTGTAGATTGAAATGCTGGTGAGCTTCCAAAATAAATCCAAATCCTGTCCCCCACTCCTGGCTCAATTGCGTAATTACTCGAAATAGAGATATCCTAGACTCAACCCACATGTAGCCTCTACCCCTTCCCTTCCCAAGAGAGATCCATCCCAATGCCCTTTAATTAAGGTTTATGGCATAAATTATAAGGGCTTCATACTATGATTTATGTTATACTCCTTAATTGGGCTCTCTGGGTCTAATCTGAACAATCACAACAACACGTCCGACTCCCATGATCAGGATGGCCCTTTGGGAACGGAACGACGCCTTCTGCATTTTCCAGTCGCGAAGAGATCGTCAGCAAAATTCGCTATGACTGATGATATCGGCTTTAATATCCTATATATCCTATACCTGGCATTTTCAAGGTTCATGAAAATATAATGAGATATTCTTACACGTTTCGATATTCTGAAGGAACCTAAAAATAATATAGAATTGCTTCGGCTAATTTATTGATCAAACACAAGATTTGATAGCGGCCGGCATTCATTTAAAAAACGTAATTGTTCGATTTTCTTATTGATCTATTCAAGAAAAGAAAAATTTTATATTTAATTTCAATTAGCTTTATAAAATCTATCCTACTCGTTTTTTTAGATTTATTTTATTGGATTTCTTTACGCCTGCTAGATCTCTCTTACTAGATTTGATATGATATAGTAGTCCATTAGAGCTATAGCTAGAGTTATAGCTAGAGAGTTGGAGCGCTAGGGAGCTAGAGTTAGAGCTAGAAAGCGAGAGCTAGAGCAGCTAGAGCTTGAGCCGTAGAGAGAGAGCTAGAGAGGTCGAGCTTTAGCGGTGGAGAGTTAGAGAGCTAGAGAGAACGAGAGCTAGAGTTGGAGAGAGCTAGAACGATAGAGAGAGCTAGAGACCTGGAGAGCTAGAGAGCTAAAGGGTTAGTTAGAGCTGGTTAGGTAGATTTAGAACGCTAGCGCTGGAGAGGTAGAGATAGAGCTGGAAAGCGAAAATTAGAGAGAGAGAAATTATAGAGCTAGAGAGTTAGAGTTATTTATAGCTAGAAAGATGGAGGTAGAGCTAGAGAGCGAGAACTAGAGATCTAAGAATTAGAGAATAGTAGAATTGGGGTTATCCGGTCCTATAATTATTAGTGCTTATTTCGAAGCGAGTGGAGATATGAATTACTACTTAATATCGATTTCAAGAGGTTTCTAGTATAAATATTCTTGATTTCAAGGGGTAGGATAAGATAAAATAAGAAAAGATATTAAGATAAATTAAAGTAAGACGAAATAGATTTGGTAAATTAGATATAATAAAATTGGCTTGATAAGAATAACAAGAAGGTAAGAATATAAAGGAGGATTTGGTCTAATAGGAGACTCTTGAGGAATGGCAAGATAAATTTATCATTAATTTTAATAAGATAATTTGGGTAATAATAGAAAACTTGGCAAAAAAAATCTTCAAAGATATATTGGTTTATAGACATTTAAAAAAATAGATATAATAAGAAACAAAATCTGATAAGAAGGATAAATAAATTTGATAATATTAAGGAAGAAATAGGTTTAATAGGATAATACTACGAGAATAAATATGGTAAGATAGATCTAGCAAGACTAATAGGATAGATCTAGATAGATTTGATAAGATAGATTTGGCAGAAAAAGAATTTAAAAAAAATGGATTTGTCTAGGTAGATTAAGAAATTTAATTTGATAGGGAGATTTGGTCGATTATATGAAAAAAATAAATGCGCAAATAAATCTAGTATGAGAGACCTNTCTAGATATCTATATTTGCGTAACTCATCGTAAGGTATTGAAATAATATTAAGATATATAATTTTAGATCTCAGAAAATAGAATTGTAATTATTTAATAATGAAATTACTTCGATTCTCTATATTGAAAAATATACAAAATATATTCTAAGAATTAAAACGACGGGCCAATCTTATAGAGACTAACGAACGCCTCTGATAAAAACTCATGGAGACGACGAACGATTCCAGTGAGAACTAGAAGATTTAGGCCCTCGCATGAAACAAGACTCACGAACGAATCGGATAACTCCAGCAAGAACGATTAGAGCAGAGATTAATTAATAATTCTAATCAAGATTCGAATGAACAAAATTGGCGAGTGGATTTAACTGACCAGATCATTAACACGCGCAAAAAGAACTTGGCCGGACTCTAGCGGGGCGACTCTTGCAAGGACGGCGGACGACTCTAGCGGGGAAAGCGGACCACTCTAATCGTCTGGCACGAAGACTGGAGTGGGCTTAATGGCGGACGACTCTGATTCCCGCTGGCACACGAGAGGACGTCGCTGCTAGAACCCGTTCTGTAGGTTCATTGTGTTGGAGCGACCTATGATCACTCCAAGGGTGGCGGGCCGTGGCACTGTGACACACCCTAAACCCTAAACCCTAACCCTGGATCCCCAAACCCTGAGCCTGCCGTCGTTTTTGAGACCACTGGAACTTTCAAAAGCTGCCAGCTTGCGCTGTCTTGCTTTCTTTTATAGGGGCCTTAATAATTAGAATAGGGTTTTGGTGTACATATAATGTACCTAACCATATTAAGGAACCCCCACAATAGTATTGGTACTTATTTAGGCCCCTATATTGCTTTCTTTTCTGCTCTCAGACGGCTTCTCATCCATTGATGGACGCCGAAACAAGAGAAGAGCCCAAGGTTTGCGGATTAGGGTTTAGGGGTTTAGGTTTACGTAAAGTTTACGGGTTTAGGAATTTAGGGCTTAGGGGTTTAGCGTCCCAGGGATTTAGGGGTTTAGGGTTCGGATTTGGCGGAGAATAAACCGTACACCGTGTGAAAAGGCCGTAGAGTTCGGGGTTCCTTCTGAAGGTCGATTCAATAAGCATCTCGCAACAGTTGGGGCCTACATCAAGTCCCTAATGTTCTCAAACTCGCATGTTGGATCCAGACAGGAATGCCTATCACAAAGCCTGAGAGCAATGCCAACCCGACGATATGCCTGCAAACCTGCGTTTCAAAGAACAACCTTAACATTCGATTCGGCCTTCCCGTGGCTCTTAACCACCGACTTTCAAAGACAGAGATCCGAACTGTGTAGACAACAATTCACAAATCTCAAATCCAGGATCTTGCAAGCCTCAGCCACGCTGATACCCCAAGCTTGAAATACAAGCCCCTAGCCTATACCCCAAACCCTAAACCCTAAACCCTAAACCCCCCAAACCCTAAAGCCCCAAACCCTATCTTTCCTAAACCCTCTGCCCTCCTAAACTCTGATCCTCCAAGCTTCAAGCCCTAAGCTTGAAAAAGCACTATACTGAACTTAGACCCCTAGCACAAAAATATATTTGTTAGTTGTTTCTTAGGGGTTACAATAAGCAAAGAAGAGAAACTAATAAGCCAAAAAGTACCCCTAAACCCTAAACCCTAAAACCCTAAACCCTAAGTACCCGTAAGAGCAAGCTACACGTCCCCAAACCTTTCGGCTCCTAGGGGGGGGCGCCTCGGCTCAGAAAGGCTTTGCTGCCTGGCAACATGGCGGGCAAAAGGGGCCTTGATAATCAAATTAGGGCTTCTTTAGGGTTTCCTTCAAAGGGCTCCATAAGGGCTACAAAAAACATGATTTTTGGGGGGAACATATTCTGCTATACTTCTCACAAGGACCTCCACACTCCTTGAAACGAAATGGTTCAATAAGGGCCACAAAAAAAAGGTTTTGGGGTATAATATTCTGCTATATGCTTCTCACAAGGAACTCCACACTCATAATTATTTACGCCCCTGTGTTAGACTTGTCATCTTTAGGGTTGATTTAGGCTTCAGGGATATCGGACTTGGGGTTTGGGGATATTTCTATACCAGGCTTAGAACCATAATAGAAAATAACATGTTTAATAGTCCCTTGGGTTTTATATGCACGAAAATTAAAAAACTAATTCCGAAGGAGACTATAGATTTAGCTTCCAGGCGGGAATCACTCCTGTATGAACCTGTGGGTCTGGCATAACAGGCTTCGGTAGAATTCACAACACTGACTTGACCCTAGGGCTCCAGTTACCTCCATTATGTAGAATAAGGTTGGTAACCTACTATTTCGGCAACTGGGGCCCTGGGGTGAGATTGAATTATGGCAACTTATGGTTTGGCATCAAGCCTGAGATTGGTGTGGTCAACTTTACTGGTGAACTTTTTCTGGGAACCAGCTTCTCTTTAGGAATGTAGTTTTTGCAGGTGCAGCTGAAGCCAGCAGGTTGGTTTCACTGATGTTTTGGAGCCGCGTGGTTGGCTAGTTTATAAGCTCGGGCAGAAGCTCCTTATCTGCTTTGGCTGCATGTGCTGCATCCATGTCAGCTGTCACTCCTGGCGCCTTGGTCTGTGTCGAGGATGTGACGCCACGAAGGCGAAACGCTGAACCGACGTCGCATCGTCTGTGTATGCGATGTAAGCCCTCGTTCGGATATAGCCACCCAAGGCATGCGCTGCAATTTCTCTGCCGTCAAACTCGCCAACCACTCGCCATCATTGCGGTCAAGAGTTCACAGCTTACGGCTTACCACTTCGGAGCCCTCATGAGACCCACGGTCCTCCAGTACACTGTTCCCTCAAACTATAACTACACAAGCGGGATCCACACTACCTTCTTTGGAAGAGTGTTCGGCAAGGCGTATGACGGCATAACCCATAGAGGCACACACAGCGCCACGCGCCATAGACCATTCAAACAGCTCTCCTGGATTGAATTGAAGCCGTCTGGACAGTCAGGGAGCACGCCGGTTGCATGCAGGTGTTCGCGACACATACGCAAACGCCCCGATGAGTTCAACTGGCTTAGGCCTCCATTTCAAGTTCCTTACACTACCTGGTGCTGCTACACGAATAGAGTTAAGACAATAAGCCAAGACGCAACCCGCTTCGAGAATGGGCTAAGACCCATCCTTTCAAAAGGACACACTTCCTTCAGTTGTCGATTGAGTTTCTTGACATATGGAACCAATCCAAAATCCGGCGCATCAACACAAAATATCTTGCAAAAGCGTCCGGCCTGTTCTACAACCCATAGAGCTTTTCCAAGGTTTGTCATCCCCTTGACAACCCACTTGCTGGGCATGCAGAAAGCAATAACCAGCACGAAAGACTAAAGTCCCAAACCCGAAATCGAAACCACACTAAAGCCCTAAGCCCTAAACCCTAAAGCCCTATATAAGCCCCCAACCCTCAATCCCTATACTGCCCCTATAGAACCCTTAAAGGAACCCCCAAAATTAAATAAACAAAACATTAAAGCCCAGAACCCTGGAGCCTCCAGCAGCGCCCTCAATGAAAGACATTGTAATGCGGGGTCACATCCGAAACCTGGCAAGCTGGGATTTGGGGTTTAGTTGAGGGTCTAGGATCTAGGTCGAGGGTTTAGAGGTTGTCTAGAGTCTAGGATTTTGTAGGGCACTATGAGTGTCTCTCTCTCTCTCTCTCTTTCTCTCTCTCTGTCTCTGTCTCTGTCCCTGTCTCTGTCTCTCTCTCTCTCCCTCTCTCTGTCCCCCCCTCACACCCGCACGCACAAGTGTCCGCTGACCTCCCTGGCCAAGCAAGTCTCACCCTCATCAAAGGATACACTGCTTGCGAAGGGGGTCGAACGTGATTGAGGCTCCGAGAGAAGGCCTTGGGCCTGAAATGGCCTGAAGAATTACCCAGGGAGCCCAATACCCCTTAATTAGGGAAGCATAATACGAAGCCCGATTTTTTAGGGGTATTGGGCTCTTTGGGTAAACCCTAAACCCCTAAACCCCGAACCCGAACCTATGAGGGAGCAGGGGAGGCTACAGACCTTGCGGCCCTGAACGAAAGGTGCCGAGGGGGGGGGGGGGGGGGGACGGGGTAGAGGACTAGACTTCCCTAAAAAGCCTTATCAGACTGTGTTAAATCCTTATTGGGGATTCCTACTCCCCTCCCCCTTACCCCCTTAAGGGTCCGTATGAGTGACAAAAGGCAACCTCTAAGAGCTTCTCAAGAGCCAGGGTTTTAGGGTTTAGGGATTTAAGCGTTCAGGGATTTAAAGGGGTTTCAGGGATTAGCAGTTTCGTGGTTTCGAGTTGGGGTTTAGGGTTTAGGGTTCAGGGTTTAGTCTAGTTATGACCTGCTACGTCCCCTGACATTTCAGCGTTTTCCCACGCCTGTCCACTTCTGCTTCCGCGGGCCCACAATCCTCGCCAGGCACTCATGCTGCTTGAAAGAGAGCATGCGCACGAATGCTGGTGAGAATCCTCCCCCAAAGGATGCGACACCCGAAGCCCGAAACTCCAGAAGCCACTCCCAGATTATGCCAAGAACCCCAGATTCGAAACCTCGCTGTAGGCTGGTTTGGTGCATCTAAACCTTCAGAATAGTAGGTACATCGAGATTCTGCACAAGATCTCAACAAACTGTTTGAGGCATGTAGGTAAGATACTTCTAACTGGACTGAGGACATATGGTTTACAACTTAATCACTACATTACGGATTCCGCTCTAGTTTATATACCTTCAGCATAAGGATTTCGGATCCCTCTTACAGTTGCTGGAAGAATCGGCAGGGTTGTTTAGAATGCCCAATACTATCACTGCATTCTTATGGCAATCACACGCTTCAGGGTTTCAGGTTTAGGGATGGGGCTAGACATGCCGACTCGCATGCTTCCTTGTTTGTGTTATATAAGAATGCGTCAGATAGCTTTTTTCGCGCGACTGACACTGAGATTTCTCCTAACATGCAAGCAGATCGCTTGATCCCAGAGCAACGGCAAGTGCCCAAGCATGTGCCAACCTTTTGAGGAATTTACCTGCAGTCCCGTGATAACTATAGGGCTGAGGGCTTCGGCGTGTTCGCCCCAAACCTAAACCAAAAGCTTGAACTGGCCTAAACCTTAAACCCTAAACCGTTCCCCAAAGTTTCCACAGGACCGTCGAGTGCATCCAAGTGTCAAGGGATTCTGGTACCCGAGGCGACAAATTTCTGAAACAAGCCTGGGCAGGGGCTGTTTGAGGGTTCGTCAAAGCCCGAAGCACGCAACCCTAAACCCTAAACCCCTTTAAACCGCGGACGTGAAAAGCTGGCCGCGACAACGAACTCCTAAGATAGCCTTCGCTTCAGCCCTTCTCCACCATTGCGTTAAAGAGTTACAGTGTTTGGTTCAGGGCTCTTATCCTTCTGCCAGAGCTCGTTTGGGAACATGCCAGAGAAGAAGCTCAAGAATCCAACACCCCAACGAAGCTGTAAGCTGGACATTGGGGTTCAATAACTTTTTAGATCCTCCCATGATGTATACTTGGGGCATACCATGCTGTACTTGTAATCAGGATGTTTCAGAAATAGCAGGAAAAGTATACTACTGAATTCTTCAGGCCGCTGCATTATGTCTGAGCTTACTTTCAGCAAGGCTTGAGGGATGCTGGCGGACCGGCAGATTTTTCCGGTTTGACAGCTCGGGTGTGCTTGAGGCCACGAGGTTTAGAAACTTGTTTGGGCTTAGTTACGGCCACACCCCCAGATAGGAGGTCTGAACTCTTTTGGAAAAGGTCTGAAGAACATGGTTTTGAAATGTGATACCCTCCTCTGTTGCGATAGCTTGGCAGAGTCAGCACTAGGGTTACTGTCTTCGGCGGACCCAAGCCCCAAACCCCATGCCGTAGTTAATTTGTGCTGTGAACTCAGGCTCTGGCTCCAACCACATACCCGACACCCTACTCCAGGCCGCTGAATACAAGAGTGTAGAAGTTTTGGGGAAGGGTCGCAGGGCAGATGAGAGTATACCTTTATGGGGACAGCAAGGGGAGACCACCAATCATTTTTCAGACCCTAGATAATGTGCGGCCGTCGGTGCGAAGAAAGCGGTGCGTCTGCTGGAAGTTGAACTTCCAAACAGGTCGTCAGCCTTAGCTTGTTGTATGTTCATAGCTGTAGGACCCGGAACTTTGCGCTTTGCGGCTATCAGGGACTAGACTAGGTCCTAGGTTACGGCGCTGTTGCCTGGATTTCGGTTTCATGGCTCTCGAACGAAACCCTAAACCCTAAACCCTAAAACCCTAAACCCTACACCCTAAAACCCTAAGCCCTAAACCCTAAAACCCTAAACCTTCGGGATCGCAGCCACTCGAAATGCGAAGGCATCGCCTTTTCGTCCAGAGGCCCGCGGGGCTGGGGCTGGGTGTGTCTTAGCAGTCTTATAGGTTCAGGGTTTAGGGGTGTAGCTTTTTGTTTTTAAGGGCCCCTGTTCGATCCGCAGAATGCGTCTCAAAAGCCCATTTGGGGTGCAGGGTTTAGGCGTTTAGGGTTTAGGGTGTAGGGTTTCGGGATTTTAAACCCAAAAAGACACGAAGGGTTTCGGGTTTTAGGGTTCAGGGTTTAGGGTTCAGGTGTATAGGGTTCAGGGGTTTACAGTCGTAACACTGAAGGATTCCGGGGCACTTCCTTTCGAAGATCAGAAATTGATTCGAAACCTCAACTCGAAGCCTGTGGCCTGACTCCCTCAGCCCTGAACCCTTACTCATAGGGACCCTTAGGGGGGTAGGGGAGGGGGGGTAGGGGGCCTTAATGCCCATAATAAGGACCTAATACCCTACCCCCCTCCCCCCTACCCCCCTAAGGGTCCCTATGACTTACTTAAGCTGGGCCCAAAGATCCCAAAAAGCCGCCGCCGGGACCAACCCCAGCTCCCAATAAAATGACTAAAGCCTCTAACTAAGGGTCCTTAACAAGTAGAATGAGGCTCCTTCGGGGGATTCTATAAGGGTTGCTATGTAGGTTTAGCAACAGCGTCCTTCTTCATGAGCCAAGGGTGTTCGTGTGCATAGTCGATGATGTAGAATAGTACTTATGCAGGGACTGCAAGGGGGGTACCGTTACTGATTTTTCAGAATCCCCTCTCAGCTTTTGGAGCTTAGGGTTTTCACATAATGTAATGTAGGGGCATCAATAGTTAAAAGAGGGTTCTGGGTAGATTGTAGCCTTCCTAGGCTTCCGATACCAAGCTGCAGTAAGAACGAAGTTTCGGGGTTTGACACGACTTTTAGCCCAAAGCCGGGGTTTAGAGTCTCCACAAACTGGTGCTTGGGAGAGTGGACCCATAAAGTCCTGATACAGTCCGTTATGGTAGTCCCCATGTTCCTTCCTCCACTCTCCCGGGATCGAAGCGCCCAAGTGTTTCAAGGGCATTGCTGCTTTTTGAGGAGTCCTAAGCCCTAAACCAAATAAGCGATACCCCAAACCCTGGGAGTCGCAAATAGGATAAGTTCATCTTAGGACCCTACAACCCCAACTATGGCCTATATATCTCCGGGACCCCGGGATCCTACTGCCTGTAAAATTCTAGGGTTCTTGATCAAGCCCCGTGAAACTCACTGACAAGCGTAAACTGTCCACAACATCCCGCTATAAGAACCGTTATGGTAGCCCCTACAGAACCTTGCACTTGCACTATCTGTGCTAGAACCCTAACCCCTTCAGAGCATTTCCTTGCCGGCCCAAGAGCAAAGAGAGATGTAGGGAGATGACGTCGCGGCCTGAGAGGTCAAGCTTGAAGGATCTAGGTCTCGGTTTCAGGATTTAGGGATCAGGGCCAGGGTTTAGGATGCAATTAGGGATCGGGCGACTTACCCTAAACTATAAAACCTATAATAAGCTTCAGCAGGCCCCCGATTTCTGATGCCTCTACAAAGCGACTGTACGGGGTTTTGAAAGAAGGGTCGGATCGGGGGGGGCTTAGTACTTAGTGGATCATGGGACTTAGTAAATAAGGTCCTTAGTATCTTGATTAGGGTTATAAGTAGATAAAACTAGAGTTACCTTACTTATAACCCTACTTACTAAGTCGCCGGATAGGTAGGTTGGAATTGGGGCTTCTGAGCACCCTGAACTGGGGTATCCCACCGGCAACTCCATTCTTACAACTTACTACTGTAGAAGCCAGAAAGTTGGAACATCATTAGCCTCCTGCCCTTAAAGTAAAGTATAGGGAATCCCAGCATGAATCATCCTAAATCGATGTTCCAACTTTCTGGGGTTCACTATAATGTATTACAACACCAGGGCCCGAATATGCAGAATAGTGTTTCGGGATCTATTTGTACTATAATTACCAGGACCCTCCTTGTACCCTCAAATTGGGGTATATGGTCCCAAATAAGGGGCATTTAGGGTCTAATAGAGGGTAGATGGAGGGTCTAGGTATTAATTCTAAAAGGAGGCGTAAGGAGTATTGGTCAAATATTCATGCCGCTATATGGGAATTTCCGAAAGTAAGGAACCCAAATATAGTACCCGAAATAGTAGGATCCTTATTATAAGGACAACCAAATAAGGCACCCCCAATTTTCGGAAACTCCCATATCAACCGACTTACAATGCCCCTTGATCCTCCAAGTGATCCTTAGAGCTCCACTTTTCCAGGTTCTAAGGCCTAACCCAAAGGCTCCATGTATCTTTATAGTAGATACTTAAGCCTTAACGGGCTCCCTATATAGGTACTTTAAGGCCTAAGTACATACTATATGGGTACATGGAGCCTTAGGGTAAGAGCTTTACCTGGTCCGCGGCTCTGCAAAAACGCAATTAAGGTCTACGGCGTCTACGGTTACAGGTCAATCCAGTTGAGCGGAGGTTTGTGGTAAGAGAAGTGGGTCAAAACAGGTCCACGAGTTCTGCGCTGGCTTTGAGCACTAGCAAATAAGCCCACGGAGCTGTGCCAAACTCTCAAATCCGTTTTTTTTCACAAGCTACACTCTGAACTGCCCAAAGCCCAAAGCCCGTCAGAATTCTACCCTAAGCCCTAAACCCTAAAACCCCAAGCCCCAAACCCTACATCCGCATGCCTGGAGTCCTAGGCTTCTCTTCGACGCCCCTTGCGTCCGAAGATCCACACTGCGGCTTCTACTCGGGAAATCATTGGGCTCAGGGTTTAGGGTCTTGAGGCGGGGCATAACGTGCAGATACCCGTATAGTGAAAGCCTAGAGGGGATCTACCATAAACCCTTCACTGCGCGCTATGATAACTTGAAGCGGCGGTTCCTAAACTCGAACCCAGTAGCAGGCTAATCAACCTGCAGCAACCCGTATCTTTACAAGATAAGCCCTCACAGGGTTTAGGGTTTAGGGTTTAGGGACCCTGAACCCAACACTCAAAGCCCAAAACATAAACCACTAAAACAATAAACCTCAGATGCTGCGAGCCTTTTGGCTCAGCGCCACTCACGAAGACCGCAGGCTCAGCGCCACTAACGAACACGGCGGGCCCAGGTGGTATGAACACCTCGGCGTCACACTGGATAATGATATCGAGGTTCGAATAGATAGATCAATATGGGAGTTTCCGAAAATAGGGGACCCTGCTATAGTACCCTAAATAGTAGGATCCTTGTTATAAGGACCCCAAAATAAGGTACCCCTGATTTTCGGAAACTCCCATATCCCTGTATCGCCATTAGGGTGCTGCCTGCATTCAGCCCCAGCATGTGAGATTTGGGACTTGCAGGGTTCCAGGGCTTGAAAAAATATCCAGTTCATGGTCGGGATAGGATTAAAAATGTACATTTTGATTCCTTATTGGGTTTAAGTACCCATCAAAATCTGAAATGTTACCCAACTATGACAAAGTAGTTATGTTACTATCCTTGAAGCTCGCGAAGTGTGCGGGGTCGGACATGAACCCTCGGGCCTCCCCCAAACTCTTACTCAGCCATATACAACCCTAATGTATCAATGTAGGGGCCTCAGTAATTAGAACAGGGTTCTGGGTATATTATGCTATAATTGTAATCTTCATAAGGAGCCCTCACAATAGTATAGGTAATTATTAAGGCCCCTACATCATGAAAAGCAGCGTTTTGGCCAAGGAAAAGGCTTGTGTCTTCCGCGGCGTGGCGATCGAGCGGAAGGAGTCGAAGCACACCTGTCCACAGAATACTTGGAGGATCATTGGACTTAGTAAGTAGGGTTATAAGTAAGGTAACTATAGTTATATCTACTTATAACCCCAATTAAGGTACTTATAGCCCTACTTACTAAGTCCCATGGTCCTCCAAGTAGGCATGAGTAGGAGGGGCGATGTAAGGCTTTGGTGGGGGGTTTCGGGCTGAGGGTAGGTTTTAGGGCTTTTGGATCGGCTTAGCAAGCGATTCACTTGCAGAAAAGGACGCGGTGGTTATTTTTTGGAGTTTTTGCTTGGTGTTTTGCAACACAAATCTTAACTTCGCTGCGAGGCTCAACAGCTCCTTTGTTCCTAAATCTTAAGTCCTAGGTCCCACTCCCTGGTGCTTAGTAGGGAATGGGGGAATGGATTATAGGTACTGCTACAAGGAACCCTCAAAAAGGGACTATCACAGGGATCCATTCCCCCATTCCTTACTAAGCACCAGGGAGCCTAGAACAAACAAACCCGGGGGGGGGCTCGATTCTTGGGCTGGAAGTGCATGGCGGGGCCCGTGCAGAGTTTAGAGTTAAGGGGTTTTGGGTTTAGGGGTAGCCTCTAAGTTAACCCTCAACCCCAAAAGCCGAATCCGTACAAAACCTACAAGCCTTGTAAACCCTGTCAGCCCTATGAACCCCCAACCCGTGGTTAAACCCCTACGAGTACGAGCTTTTAACCCCTGTCACTGCAAAATTGTGCTTGGACTAGACTTCGACCCCAAACCCTGACCCCTAAACCTCTAAACCCCTAAAACCCCCTAAACCCTAAGACCTTAATTCACGCCTGAACCCACCCCTAAGCCTCCTAATTAAACCCCTATTTAGAGGATCATGGGACTTAGTAAGTAGAGTTACAAGTACCTTAATTCGGGTGAGAAGTAGATATAACTATAGTTACCTGACTAAAACCCTACTTACTAAGTCCTCTGATCCTCTAAGTAGACCCTAAACCCTAGAGATAATTTTAAGGAACCCTATAGATCCCTTTAAGGAGCCCTTTAAAGGAACCCCACGTACCAAGTCCCATGATCCTCTAAGTACAGCCGCAGAGCCTCCCAGGCTTCGTGGTTGAACTCCTCGTGGCCCGAAGCCCACGCCTTCTCAGGGGTGACTTAAGGGGGGCTTTCGGGCTTCCGGGATTTAGGGGTTTAGTTCCGGGATTTGGGGGTTTAGGGGTTTAGGGTTTAGGGTTTCGGATTCAAGACTTTAGGGTTTTGAGTTGGGGTTCCATACGGTTTTCGAGTTTAAGGTTTCAGAGCTTGGTTTTGTTGGGGTTCAGGATGGTTCAGGCATTGGGGTGTAGGGCAAGGTTCTGTGGGATTTTACTGCGCTTCAAGAAGGCTTTCTCATAGGGACCCTTAGGGGGATAAGGGGGGAGAGGGGTTCCCTAAGGGTCCCTATGACTTTACCAAGCTCTGAAGAGTCTGAGCAAGGCTCTACAAAATTGGATTGTTGCAGGGCGTGGGACCCCCAAGAGGTTAGCCTAGTCAAAGCCTTTGGCGCCTAGCGGGGCCCCCTATGTCATTGCATGAATACTCCTTCAAATCCCTGCTAAGATCCAAAAAGCATAACATCAACCAGGACACGCCCTAGAGTTGAAAGGCCGAGGCATGTATAGTGTAAGTGGTAGGATTGAAGCTGCTGCAGAGTCTGCGCTATGTGGGCACGGCAAGCTCAAATTCGAAAACTCACAAAGCCAGAACCAAAAACAGTGCAAGCAAAAACTTCTAACCGGCTACACCCCTCATGAAGCCTTTCAGGGTTTCCACCGTTTTTCTTTTCAGGAAGACTAGAGTTTCAAATTTATGGCTCAATCTAACAGATCTTTCTTTCAATTCCGGACGATTCCGTAGATCCTGTGGGGAATCCCTAAACCCTAAACGCCAAACAGACCCTTCTTTCGGGACCCTTACTTGACGGACAATGACATCTCTGGGTTTGTTTCACCATTAGGAGATGAAGTCAGGCTTGCGAATGATGGTCCACGCGTGAAGCGTCACAGGGCTTCGAAACTTAGGATGACATGCTGAAAGATCTCAATAGGAATCCAGAATGCTAGCCGTCATGCAACACTCGAGCTCGGGACTGTAGCGCTTGAGCGAGCACAGGTTTAAACACGACGGGCCAAACAACCCTTGCCCCCTCTCTACTCAAAGGATCAGGGGACGTAGTAAGCCGGGTTACGAGCAAACTACCTATAGTTATATCTACTTATAACCCCCTAATCGAAGTACTTATAGCCCTACTTAGCCCTACTTACTAGTCCTATGATCCTCCAAGTACAAAGCGACCTTTGAAACCCTGCTTGTCAATACGTCGACTTGCAGCACTAAGCCCACACCCGCCAAAAAACAACAGCAAAAACGATGAACCCTGCAATGCCCCCAAGCCCTAAAGCCTAAGCGCCTAAACCCCAACCCTAAACCCTAAACCCTGAACCCCTAACCCCTAAACCCTAAACCCCAGCCCTTCCCCCGAACCCTCAACCCTGAAGCCGAACGAAGCTTTCCAGGGCTCGCCTTGATGCTGAAGACATCTTTATCTTGGTAGTTTGAGCCGTAGACCTCCGAGGGAGATATAACATTCGCTCGAAAAGTTTGGGGTTTAATGTTCCATGATGAAACTCTAAGCTTGGCTTAGGGCTTAGGGTTTAGGAAAGGATTAGGGCTTTATATAGTGGCCATAGCAGATAGAATAGAGCTTTGGGATACATTGTCCTACTTGTCGGGTATCATGGGGAACCAAAGGTAAACCTTTTTCAGAATACAAGGACCATATAGGGATTATACTGCCCCAAAAGGTTAAAGGTTACCTACTCTACTACTAGGTTGTAGTATAACCAACCATACTTCAAAGGGACTATAAGGGAAGGTTACTACCGATTCTTCCGAATCGGGCTTTAGGAAGATCTATGGCTGAGGTCCTTGAATGGCTTTTATTAGGGTTTCAGGAATTGTGCAGATCCTTCTGCGACCTACACACCCCACCACGCTACCACCCCACCACCCAGCACCCCAGCACCCCAGCACCCACCCCTAAACCCTAAACCCTAAACCCCTAAACCCTAAACCCTAAACCCCTAAACCCCTAAACCCCTAAACCCCTAAACCCCTAAACCCTAAACCCTAAACCCTAAACCCCTAAACCCTAAACCCTAAACCCCTAAACCCTAAACCCTAAAACCCTCAGTTCATTCTGAGTAATTAACCAGTGAAGCGAGCTCGAATGCTCGACGACGGGGTCTGCTGGACCTGGAATCTCCAGAGAGCCCTAAACTCCACTAATTGGGAGTGCTTGGAGGATCATGGGACTTAGTAAGTCGGGTTCCTTTAAAGGGCTCCATAAGGGGATCTATAGGGTTCCTTAAAGGGATCTGTAGGGTTTAGGGTTTAGGGTCTACTTGGAGGATCATGGGACTTAGTAAGTAGGGTTATAAGTACCTTAATTAGGGTTATAAGTAGATATAACTATAGTTACCTTACTTATAACCCTACTTACTAAGTCCCATGATCCTCTGAGTGTGCCTTGAATCTTAATGTAGACTCAGAGAGCCCACTACCCCTTAGTTAGGGAATATTGCTCAACTTCTATAGGGCTTCATATCATGGTTTAAGCTATATTCCTTAATTATGAGGTATTGGGCTCTCTGTAGACCCCTGATGAATAAATCCCCTGCCCATAAAAGGGAGTAGAGCACTGATCCTATTCTTATGGCCCTGAAAGAGATGAGGTTTATTCACCAGGGGTCTAGAATACTACACGCATTCAAAGCGGATTTAGTACTTGCCGTCTTTGGGAAATTTGTGTTGTCCGGTCAGAGCCTGCATGCATCGCCTGCGTAAGATGCTTTTTAGGACTTGGGGCGCGAAATTTTGGGACGACATAGGGCTTATAGGGTTTAGGGCTGAGGTTTTTGGGTGTAGGCTACAGGAGCCAATACTTTGCAACACTGCCCCTTTGGAATGCTCATAAAACGGCCCGACCGCGCATCTTAACACCTTGTTGTAACTCTGGGCTGCAGGGGGCAGGGCGAACCTGTCTGTTTAGCCATTAGCCCCATCTCAAGGACCAACACCGACCAAGTTAAGTTCGAATAGAGCATACGGATGCAGTGACTTGTCTGACCTTCGTCCGGCTTACCTCCAGTCCAGACCTACTGTAGGGGGATTTGGGGTATATTATACCATATTTTTGGGGGACCCCCCAATTTTTAAAACTACCTTTTCTTGCAGCCAGATGAGTGCACAAGTCGTCGGTGCTAACCCACTTCCTTATTCATGCTACAGTACTACAGCTCACTCCGCGTCAATGATACAGCCCTCTTCACGCTGAGCAGTTCACACTGGGGGCTTATGTTTCACCGTTTTGGCTCTTGTATCTTTATGCGTCCACGCTGCTTCACAAAAGCGCTTCTTCACACTGAGTTTCTTCACACCAAGATTACAAGATTAGTAATTATTACCCATAGGCCCTGTAGTAGCTCCTTTTGGGGATTACCTTATAGACTTCTACTTATGAACCCCAAAAAGGAACTACTATGGGGCCTATGGGTAAGGCCCCTATACTACCAGATCGCCAAGCCACGTATTGAGCGTTCGCTTGCAGCTTGAGCTGAGAGAGGGGGTAGAAACCTCATAGTTCAGGTGGTTTAGGCTCTTGGTGGGGCCCTCTTGGTCTTGGGCTTGGGCATTTAGAGATAAGGGTTTCGGAAGTTCTGAATCCGGGCCTAAGTAAGGGCTTCGGGGTCTTCAGAAGGTCCCGGGCCCTCAACGCTCTGCAGACCTTTGTATCCTTCGAAAGTTGCCTCTTCCCCTCAGACTTGGGGCAGGTGTGCCTTGTAATATAGGCGCCTTAATAATTAGAGTGGGGTTTCGGGGCCCATTATTCCATTGTACTATAATAATAATAATAGTAAGGAGCCCCAAAATAGTATTGGTACTTATTTAAGCCCCTAGAAAGCCCCCAGCTCTGAACCCCGAGGCCATGAACCTGCGGCCCAAAGCCCGAAATCCTAAACCAGAAATCCTAAGGCCTCAACCCCTATACCGACACCCCAAACCCTTAACCCCTAAACCACCAACCCCACGGCCTCAAACCTGAACCCCTAAACCATCAACCCTCTGTACACACATATTGCAGCACCTTTTACCTCACCTTCCAATACAGCCCGTCTAAAGCCCTATTTAGAGGATCATGGGACTTAGCAAGTGGGGTCATATGTACCTTAATTAGGGTTACAAGTAGATATACAAACTATTATAGTTACCTTCCTTTCAACCATGCTTGTTAAGTCCCAGGATCCTCTAAGCATACATTCTGAACCCTAAACCCTAAACCCTGAACTGAAACCCAGAGCCCTCGTAGGTCGGACCTGCGCATGCTTCCGCATGGTCGAAGTCCTGCACAGCGATTTCCGGGGCCCGGGTCTAGTCTTGCAGAGTCGTCTAGTCTTGCAGAGTCGGTGGACTTAGCAAGTAGTTAGTTTATTACCCCAATAAGGATTCCTTTGAGGGTACTTAGAACTCCACTTATTGCCTACATACTAAGACCCCCGACCCTCCAAGCTACCCCTTTAGGGGTTTTCGGTATCAGGGTTGAAGGATTCCATGCTTTATGGGTCTAGGGCTTGTATCTTTCGGCTAGTTTGAAAATACCGTCTTTACGGTTTGAGGTTTGGGTTCAGGGTTACGGGTTAAGGCTTGAGGGTTTGGGGTTTCAGTCACGGTCTATGAGTGCAAACTGCACCTGGCGAACAGCTTACTTGTAAAGACCCGAGATCCTTCGAGTAGATCCTTGCCCAAAGCAGGAATACGGCTGAACGGCTCCGTCAGCCATCGACCGCTTACGGGAAAGCTTGGGGCCCAGCTGTAGAACGCATTATTCCGTACCAAAATAGACTAAGGTAAGCGAACATGGACTTGTGGCTGTACCGACTTGGAGCTGCAGACCTTTCGGTTTTGCAGTTGTTTATGGCCTTCTTGGGCGGAAGCGCATATGGACCTTGGGATTTACATCGTAATACAAGCAGTTCTCTCATGGAGACATCGGTTGTTTTGTAACCATAACGAAGCTTTACCCTCAAGCCCTTAGCCCTACATCCTGCTCGAAAACACTGATGCCTAAAACACTTAAACCGTCTGCGTCTGACGCACCTTAAACTTTAAGCCTTAAACCATCACAGCCTTGAGCTTCGCAACCCCACCCCGGAACAACAAACCGCCAGCCCTGAAGTTAAAAGCCTTAGTCGGCTGACGGTTCGGGGTTTAGGGTTTAGGCTTTGGGGTTCAAGCTTAGGTACACCCCCTCACAGGGTCAATTGCCACGAAGGACTTTGCTAATCCCAGAGAGCCCAATACCGCTTAATTAAGGAATATGGCTTAAGGCCTAGGGGTTCCTTAAAGGGCTCCTTAAAGGGATCTATAGGGGTTCTATAAGGGAATTAAGGAATACTGGCTTAAATTATATCGGGCTTCGTATTCTGATTTAAGCTATATTCCTGAATTAAGGGGTATTGGGCTCTCTGGGGTCAAGCCCCCGAAACCTGAAACCCCTGAACCTTTCAACTCTACAGCCTGCGAAACCTCAAACTTCACCATCTGAAGTTCGTTTCTGAATGCTCCAGCCCCTACACCCTAAACCGTTATGATGCAGACCCCAGACTTGTAAACTACGGCTGATGACATAAATCCTGCATTACCCATGATAAGGAATATACCATAATTACCATAGTCTAGCGTCATGAAGGTAATGCGGGATATATATCATCAAACCGCAGGTATTACAAGCACCAGAAAGCAGAAACCGCCTCGAGCTCCACCGAAGCGACGCAAAGGCGCTCTCCTCGGTCCAGCTGAAGCCACCTCGGGCGGAGTTCGGTTTGGGGCCAGGGTTCGGCTTTTGGGGTTTAGGCTTTAAGCTCACTGGCCCAAAACCCAAGGAAATAAAAGTTGAAACTTTCAGAATCGACTATCTTATAAGAACTCCAAAAGTTGAAAAGTTGAGTTTACAGCCAATAAGTAAGGTAAAGTTTAGGTTTCGAATCTGGGATTTAGCTCTCCGTTTGTACAAAGGAACTCGGATTGAATTCCCGGGTCCTATCGAGGTTCTTACGGCCATAGAGCTCCGTGGAGGACATGTGATTTACATAGGTCTGGCTTTCACAGGATTTAGGCCCATAAATATGCGGGTGGTTGTCAAAATTAGGGTCCCTCTCTGGGTCCTGAATATTCTATGACAAAGGTTTCGGGTTGGGGAGATACAGGCTCGTTTCAAGGGGAGATCAAGGCTCGTTTCAAGGGCTTGCCAAAGCCTAAACCCGTTTAGGGTTTAGGGTTTAGGTAGAGAAACCTGCTTCTGAAGTTGCGGTGGTCTTCCAGGAAGTGGGGTGGGTGCCTGGGCCATTTCGAAGCCCTTCGATCGGTTTTCCTAGCACTAGCAAACATTCTTTTGGTGTTCTTCTGTTACTTTTGTATGCCCTAGTGAAAGCAAAACGTTATGCTGCCGGGTAGTGTAGGGGTTTAGTAGAATCAAGTTTCGGCACTTTGCGAGAAACCAGCCTGTTGTTCCATGGTCTGACTACAAGGTTGAGGGCTTTCTGCCCATAAGGCCTATAGGGGCGTTAATAACTAGAATAGGGTTCCTTTAAAGGGTTCCTTTAAAGGGGTCTATAAGGGATCTATAGTTGGATTTTATAGCATAGGGGACTTAATAATTAGAATAGGGTTTTGGTGCCCATTATGCTATATTTATACTAAGGAACCCCTCCAAAATAGTATGGGAAATTATTGAGGCCCCTGTATTATGGCGCTTCTGGCTCGGAGGTTGTTGCAGGCGGTTGGTCGGTTCAGGGTTTGGGGTTGCCGGGTCTAGGGTTGAAGGCTTGGTCCCAGTAACCAGAAAACAAAAGNGGGGGGGGGGCTGGGGTTTTGGGTTTACATCTTCGGCGGGCTTGGCTTCCCCTTCAGGCTTTGAATGTTCTGTTGGTGGTGGGAGTGGTGGCATAGTTGAAGTTCACGTACGCATGTAGAAGTCATCATCATGGCCATCACACATCACACATATCACCATCACTTCGTAACACCATCATCACAAGAATGCCTGACGACCTGTTATCCTTCTTTTTCATTAGCCATATGCCCTAAACCCTAAGGCCCTAAGGTTTGAGACTGCAATCTACGCCCTACACCCCAACCTTAACCTGAAATTCCAACCGAGTGCTCCGAGTTTGCACCAAGCGGCTGCAGCTGTCCCTTGCCGAAATTGTCGCAGACGATGACGGTGACCTTGACTGAGCTCTAGCTTCGACGCCCCTAAATAGGAATGACAAAAGCCATGCCTGCAATGCCTGCACACGTGGGAAGGAAATCCCTACACCCGAGACCCTAACTGCAAAACCTAAACCCAAAATCATAGGGACCCTTACGGGGGTGGGGGTAATGCAATCGCCGCCTGGTCCACTAACGTACACGGATTCTATGCCCGCATCAAAGGCTGTATCCGTAAGACCTTGCACTGTATGGGGCTCGTCTAAATGGCACCGGAGGCTTCTTTATGTGCGACGTGCTGCTTTGCAGCGATCCAGGAAAGCTCTAAACGAGGGGGGGGGGGGATACCAAAAAGCGAGGAGGAGAAGAAGAACAAGCCAAACAGCAGCAAGAAGAAAAAAAATAATCACGGACGTTCTTCCTTTGGGCTTCTGCAACTTGAACGTCCAAAGTCTTCATGGCGCTCAAGTACTGGCAGTGGATCCTCTTCTTGGCTTCCCGGATGGATATCGTGTCATCTACAGCGAAGGTCCAATGACAAAACACACCGATCCCCAACTTCACGAGCCGGCCGGAAACCCCGGCAGATTGAGGCTTTAGAGTTAGAGTAGGAGCTTACGGTTTAGGGTTTAGGGTTTAGGAGTTCAGAGTATGGGCTTGAGGGCTTGGGGTACACCTTCTCAGGCGTTTTATGCTGGGGGAAACTTTTGCGGTTTAGGGTTTAGGGGTTTAGGGTTTACAAGGCATTTAGGGTTGGGGCACGCGTTTAAGGCCGCGTGCGCTGTAAAACCTAGACTCTCTTTTCACCCTACTGTAGGGGCCTTAATAATCAGAATAGGGTTTTGGGGCCCATTATACTATAATTATAATAAGCAAAATAGTATAGGTAATTATTTAGGCCCCCATATTACAAGAATCCTTCCATCTGTGAGCCAACGCTCTGAAAGCACAAGGAAATTCTCTAACAGGATGAGTTTAGGGTTTGGGTTTAGGCATTCCCATTCGGGTAAATAGCCGAGAAATTAAAGGTCAGCCATAAGATCTTGATGTACGTCATGTAGCTGAGAACCCTACTACATTGAGGTTGTAGGCTTCAGCCCGAAAATGGTGGGATATGGCATCCGTACCCGAAGCCGTAAACCTTCAACCCCCCCAAAAAAATAGGATATTGGATCCCGAAATACGTTAAACCCGAAACCCTTCGATATATCTACTTATACCCGAAATTAAGGTACTTATAACCCTACTTACGAAGTCCCATGATCCTCTAAGTAGACCCTAAACGCGACCCTAAACCCTACAGATCCCTTTAAGGAACCCTATAGATCCCTTTAAGGAGCCCATTAAGGAACCCTACTTACTAAGTCCCATGATCCTCTAAGTAAGATAAAGTCCCACACTCAGGCTCAGGCAGGAAGTGGATAAAGGTTTTGGATACACAGCTCACTCGCTCCGTGAGGAGCACGTCCTTCGTTCGGTTTCCGAAGTGTTTTGGGGGCTAACATATCGTAGTATGGTGTGGTATGATACAATACAACATAAGATCCGCTACTGTACTCTATTAAAGTACAAAATGTCATAATCTGATGTAAAAGGTAAATTATGATACATGGTGTAACAAATTCAAACATACAATGCAATGTAAAATTATGAAATAAAAACCTATGCTAGACTACGCTATGAAACAAACATGATGTAATACACTGAAATAGAATAAGACCCGAAACCACATACTACAATAGAAGACCCTATATTATATTACGGTGTAGCATCGTATGATGTATGCACGGTAATACAATATGAAAAACAAAACATTACAGAATGTAACAAACTGTAGCATGCTGTTTATGTCGTATATCGTAACAAAGATGCCATAACAAGGTAATACAACTCAATGCAGTATGATTCAATTTAATCTATAAAACCGAACATGAGCTAATATGATACAGCATAAGATACTATGAAAGAAGATAACACAACACAACATAATTCCCATAACGTATCATAACACATCAGAGTGTAATTGAATACGGAACCGTAAAATCATGACAGGAACCAACTAAATGATAGAAACATGATTTACTTTAAGGCGTTGGACAAACCTTGATCGAGTCGCCAAAAGCTGGTTTGCGGAGTTCAGGGTTTACTACCGTCTGTCTGGCTGCTGCTGCTGCTCCAGCGAATCCACCTCCCTTGAACAGCAACCTGTGACTCCAACCTCAACTCGTTGAAGCCCTACCTGAACCCTGCATAACCTACCTTGTCAGGTTAGGGTACACTTCCAGATCTTGATTCCCGTAAACCCTGGCCCCAAAATCCCTAAACCCGTTTCTCTGTTTAGGGGTTTGGTTGTTTGGGGGCCTAGGGTTTAGGATTACAACCCCAGCATTTTGAGTCGTCTCCTGCTTGGAAGATTTCGATGAGAGCAGGATGCTGCCGGAACGCCATTGCAATTCCGGACGGAGCAGGCAAGCAGTGCTTGTAGAAAAAAATCGGCTGAGCTGAAAGTTGAACGGGAAGCTTAGGGTGCAGGCTTTAGGGAAGTTCCCAGCTTCGATCACTGGAAACTGACTCTGTAGAGCATTCCAGGCGTGAGAGAATTCTTGCTGCTAGAGGCTCGGATCTTACCTTCTGACGCAATAGAATGGTCTTACCAAGTACTTGGCACTGATATCCAAGCCTGATATGACGTTCATGATCATGGAAGCCTTGTGCGGTCCTCGAACTCGTGGATGACCCCTTTATTAGTAGGCTTTAAATAATTCAAAGGCCTCGAGCCGGCGATGAAATGAGAGAGGGATAGTGACTAGATTCAGTCCCCAAAACTATTTCTAATAAGGACTCTATATTCAACATTAAGGGAAAATACAAAAATCCTAAAATCCATACCCAGTATACACTCTCAGAGCCTTTTGGTCTCACGGGTTGAGGCCTTTCTTCTCTAGGGTTTAGAGACTTCGAGCGTTCTTTTTAGGGGGATTTAAAAGTTTAGTTCAAAGTTCAGGCTTGTGAGTCCAGAGTTCAAAGCTTAAGAGCTCGGGATAGATCTGGGCAGAGTTTCGGAGGAGCAGCTTCTTAACCCTAAACTCTAAACCCGAGGCCCTTAACCCACACGGCGTGTTTTATCTGGAGGAATTCGGGCCCCCGTGGCTTTGCAAGGGCAAAAACTGGAGTTGGTTAGTTGGGGCTGTGGCCACGGTATGGGTTGAAAATGGTTCTAAACACAATTGCTGATCGTGCTTGGAGGATGTGCTCGGTTTAATTCTAAGTTATAGTCCTACTTGTCTAGTATCGGGATTGGATATAGGGATTATCGTACCCGAAAAAGGTTAAAGGTTACCTACTCTACTACTGTGTATACTGCTTCATGGCTACTGTTGCAACATCGGAACCAACCTTGATGTGTTGAGAGCATGAGTTGAGTTGGACTGTCACAGTCTCTTCGCAACACGAAATCTAAAATACACCACCACGGCCGAACATATACCATAATGTACGGTATTCTTCTTACAGACACGGCTGATACAACGGCAACCGAGCACATGCCTTCACATGCCAAACAACACGGCAAGTATTGAGCCATCAGAACTTCTTAGAGGTTGCAATCGATCCACACGGCTCTTTTGCAGAGTGAAGATGTAGCTTCATCATTCTTCAACCAAGCAGCACGCAGCCTTGGAGTCCAACATAGGCACACGGTGGCACCATCAACAAGCGTCAGAACTTCTTAGAGGTTGCCGTAGATCCACATGGTGCCCTTCGGCGGACTGACACATAAATCTTTGTCATCAGGTCAACGAAGGAAAGCATGCTCGACTGCTAGCATGACGTAGGAATCGCGTAGCTTGGTGTAATTGTCATGTGAAACTGCAGAGGCAAGCCACTGAAATCATGCAAGCAAGACAGAGTGGCGCCGTGAACAGGTGTCAGAACTTCTTAGAGGTTACCATCGATCCACATGATCTCCTTCAGCTGACCGACAGGTGTAACGTTGTCATCATGTCAACGCACACAGCAAGCAGCCACGGACGACTACGCGACAACGCCAACGTGACGCAGCAGCCACGTCCTTTGTGCCTACCACTCGGACAAACTGTTTGGGCGAGTGAGCGAAGTCTTCAATTCCAACACCAGGTCGCAACTTGAATGGACGTCACAACTTCTTAGAGATTTACAATGATCCACACACGATCTTTTTCGGCGGATTGACAGATGTAGCTGTGTCATCATTCCACCAACGACAAGCGCGAAACACAGCCATCAACACATGGGCAATCTGCAGGAAAGTCGTCAGCTGCTCATGCAAGCAAGCGAAAATTTCCGGCGAAGGGCGGTGGCGCAAAACGACTTCTGGAATTGGGGGTCCTGAACAGAGGGTACCTATAACCAATATCCTACTATATGGGGTTTATGCTTTGGTCCTTTGTTTCAAGGCCTTGCGCGATATTAGTCCCTAGCCTCCCTAGCGCTCCAATTACCAATAGTAGTATATAGGTTACTAACAAGATAATACGTAAAAAACCCACTAACTGTTTGAGTAACCGGAGCTCTGAGGAATTCAAACCTTCATATCCGAAAATCAGCAGCCACCACAGCTGAGCGAACTGAAGCTAAAGGCGAACCAACATTCCCCATGCTCGCCAGCTCCGCATGCATGCCACTTGGAGGGTCGGGTGACTTAGTAAGTAGGTAACAAGTAGAGTTAAAATGTTGGGGATAGGATACTTATAACTCTATAAAGTAACTACTTATTAAGTCCCCCGACACTTCAAGGAGCTGCGTCATCTCGCAGGTAGGGAANATAGGATACTTATAACTCTATAAAGTAACTACTTATTAAGTCCCCCGACACTTCAAGGAGCTGCGTCATCTCGCAGGTAGGGAAGCATGAGCAAGCATCAGAACTTCTTAGAGGATGCGACAGATCCACATGAAGATTCAGTGGATTCACAGACAAAGCTTTCATCATTTTGGTCAAAGCAGATGAGTGTCCCACACAAGCAACATCACGCAGCAATCCCGCAGTAACGTCCTGCAGTCAGGCCAACCGCACATGCGATCAAGGGGCATCTTACACATCATTGCGCAATGGCGACATGAACCGGCATCAGAACTTCTTAGAGGTTGCAGTAGATCCACATGTTGCCTTCAGCGGATTGACAGATAAAGCTTTGTCATCCTCGAACGCGGCATTCCACCAATGACGACGTTGTGGCATTGCCGGACCACGCACGGCACTTGGACGGTCGGGGGACTTGGTAAGTAGGTAACAAGTAGAGTTAAAATGTTGGGGATAGGATACTTATAACTCTATAAAGTAACTACTTATTAAGTCCCCCGACACTTCAAGGAGCTGCGTCATCTCGCAGGTAGGGAANATAGGATACTTATAACTCTATAAAGTAACTACTTATTAAGTCCCCCGACACTTCAAGGAGCTGCGTCATCTCGCAGGTAGGGAAGCATGAGCAAGCATCAGAACTTCTTAGAGGATGCGGCAGATCCACATGAAGATTCAGTGGATTCACAGACAAAGCTTTCATCATTTTGGTCAAAGCAGATGAGTGCCGCACACAAGCAACATCACGCAGCAATCCCGCAGTAACGTCCTGCAGTCAGGCCAACCACACATGCGATCAAGGGGCATCTTACACATCACGATGGCGACATGAACCGGCATCAGAACTTCTTAGAGGTTGCAGTAGATCCACATGTTGCCTTCAGCGGATTGACAGATAAAGCTTTGTCATCCTCGAATGCGGTATTCCACCAATGACGACGTTGTGGCATTGCCGGACCACGGCACTTGGACGGTCGGGGGACTTGGTAAGTAGGCAATAAGTACGGTTGTAAGACCCTAAAAGGGAGGCTACTTAGAGGACCATGGGACTTAGTAAGTAGGCTTATAAGTACCTTAAATAAGGTTATAATATAAGTAGACATAACTATAGTTACCTTACGTATAACCCTACTTACTAAGTCCCCTGATCCTCCTGTCTATGATCCCCGACCTCAGGCAGTCGATCTGCTTCAGCACGGATCCCAATCGAACTCCTAGGGACCCTTAGGGGGGGGTAGGGGACTATACTTCCTTAAATAGGCCTGATTAAGTCCTTATTATGGGCATCAAGGCCCCCTAGCCCCCTCCCCCTTACCCCCCTAAGCTGGGCTTTTAAGTAAGCAGGGAGCACAAAAGTATAAACTTTTATTTCATAAGGGTTCCTTTAAGAAAAACAGTTTTAAAGTATGGTACTCCAAAGCCCCCTAAGGGTCCCTATGACGAACAGTTAACCCTAAACCCTAAACCTAAACCCTAAACCAGTCACATTCGACTAATCTCATGCCGACTTTCGGGGACCAGGAGCTCGAAGACTCAAACCTCGAGGTCCTGAAACTTAGGGTTTAGGGGTTCAGGGTTCAGGGTTCAGGGTTTAGGGTTTAGGGTTTAGGGTTTAGGGTTCAGGGTTCAGGGTTTAGGGTTCAGGGTTCAGGGTTCAGTTTAGGGTTCAGGGTTTAGTAACCTCGTAATATAGCAAAGCCTTCGCGTGGGTATATTGCTGTAGGTTGTGGCTTCGTCAACAAGCACAGCACTTCTGATCCTTAACAAGAATCCAGAAGAGGCTTGGATGCTCAAGCCCAAACCGGATCCCCTCAAACCTGAAAGCAGTGAACCAAATGCCGAATAGAGGCCTGAAGAATCAACATGGGGTTGCTTGGAAGTGCTTCTACAAGAGTTTTTAACGGTTCGTGCAGGGTTCAACAAGCGCTTAATGATTAGCCCTAAACCCAAAAGCCTAAACCCCCTACCCAGAGAGCCCAATACCCCTTAATTGAGGAATATAGCTTAACACATAATATGAAGCCCTATATAAAATTTAGGCCATATTCCTTAATTAAGGGGTATTGGGCTCTCTGGGTAAACCCTAAACCATAAACCGTCTAAGCCCTAAGCCTAAGGGCCCGATCAGTCTCGCTCTGGTTTTTGCCCCTCGCAGACGTTCAAGAACTCCGAGAAGGAGGGAAAAGACGGTTGAGGGTGAAAAAAGATCCGGATTAGGGTTGGGGGTCCCGAGAGTTTAGCGGTGTAGGGTTTAGGGGTTGAGAGTTTTAGGGGTTGAGGGGTTAAGAGGTTTAGGTATATTTGGATTAGTCAGGGAAAGATTAGAAAATTCCGTGGCGAAGCAACGGAGCCTCAGCCACGTACGTCACACTGCTTGAAAAACCGCGGCGATGCGCCTAGCCAGGAACCTGGTGACTCCCACAAACCACCAACCACACGGGAGTTTCCGAGAATTAGGGGTACCTTATTTTGGGGTCCTTATAATAAGGATCCTACTATTTAGGGTACTATATTAGGGTCCCCTATTTTCGGAAACTCCCATATGATCAACCAGCGTCAGGCAATAATGAAGCATCACGTAAATGCTATCGGCCGTGCCGTTGTTCGTCAGTCGCACGTGGTCCCAAGCTCTATGCAGGGAACTATTCTCGGGGACGCATCCATGCCCAAAGTCTGAGAAAAATCCGCCCGCATCGCGTGAAACACTTAATAAAAATATGTGTCAGCACCCTTTCAGCTTCAGTTAACACCTCTACTTGACCAGAAGCCGTCAATTGGGCGCCATCTGCCAGCATTCACATCCCACGGCCGCCAAGTTACAAGTGTGAATGCAAACGGTGTGTACATATGTATATACGTAAGGTGTGTGTACATGTATATACATATTATATATAAAAATACATATATGGATATGTAAATATGTAGAGAGAGAGAGAGACAGACAGTCTCACGCCTCGCTTTACCCCGAAATACTCTGCAGGAACCGAAGAAAACCAAGATCTCGACTCAATACTCAAAGCCCTACGCCCTAAACTTTTCTATGCCGAACTGAGACCCCTAGCAAAATTTGCATTTGTTGCTGGTTTCTTTGGGGTTTCAGGAACCAAAGAATAAAACATATTTCTAAGTACCCCCGAGTTTTAACCCTGGAGCCCTTTGAGCCCGAAAAACCTAAAGTAGAAGCCAGAAAGTTGGAACATCGATATCTGGGTGACCAGGCAGAAAAAGGTATAGACTTTTATTTCATAATGGTTCAAAAGTATTAAAGCAAGATACTCCAAAGCCCAGATATCCTCATGCCTTTAAGGTAAAGTATAGGGGATCCCGGCACCAATCATACTAAATCCATGTTCGAACTTTCTGGGGTCCACTAAAGTTAACTCCGACAGCCCTAAAACCTTAAATTCGAAATGGAAAGCTCCAGTCTAGGCTACTGTTGCCTTAGTATCTACGAATCTAGGGACCTGAATAATGGATTGGGGTTTTGGCGTGTATTATGCTGCGGTGTAATAAGGACTCCTGAGAAACCGTATTGCATTAGTGTTCAGGCTTCTATGTTACATTTACATGCTTAAGGGGTTTGTGGGGCTTTGGGGTATACGCTACACTTATACGAAGGAACCCTCAGGAACAGCATTATTATATTATTCACTTAGGCTTCTATGTTATTGTTGCCTTGAACCCTCGAGAAGCTGCAAGGGTGGCAAAAGCAACTTTTCAGCGAGATGAGCCAACGGTCTGGTTCCCTCAAAAAGTTCGGTTTAGGAAGTTTTGTTCAAGGCTGGGGTGCGCTCCTTCTGCCCACCGCACTAGCCACTGTGGTTTAAGGCTTTAGGGCTTGTGGGGTTTAGGTTCTGCTAGGATACGGTTTGGGATATAGTATAAAGCGCAGTCATATAGTGACTATAATAACAATATGCCTATTATAAGGGGATAGTATTGCTCGTTATTCCGACCCAGATAGTATGGGATCGATTTCATGATGCAAAGTTTGAATGTGGGACTCAGGGGTTAGGTCTTCGGGCTCAGTGTGACTTCCCCTAGGCTAAACGTTGGGGCTGAGGACACACGCCCGAAGACAGGTTAACCTGTTAAGTATGGTAGAAACTTATTTGACAAACAAAACTGAAGGTTACTACCTGCCCGCCCCTAAGTAAACCTGAGCCACTTCAACACGTTTATCGTGAAAAGTTCCGTGCTTTGGAAGGAAGGCTGTCGCTGCTGCGTACTACGGACAACTCTTTGGTTTCTCCTCACTTCCAACGATGTTCGCAGACTCCTCATCTTGAACAAGTAAGTCCAATTAGGCCCTGAAAAACAATCGTAACAACCCTAAACCCTAAACCCCAAACTACGAATCGAAACGTCTTCAAACTCTGAAAGCTCAAACCCCAAAGCCGCAAAGTGCCAAAGCCCACCGGGACAAATAAACCCTTACCGCCCTAACCCCAACACCGTGAACCCTATGCTTCTGTAACCCCTCCTTCCCCAAATTCAACGCTAAACCCTAAACCCTAAACCCTAAACGCTAAATCCCCTAAGCCCGAAACTCAAACCGTAGGAAGTGGCCGTAGTCATAGCTTAGTTCCTTCGCTCTGTGGCTCATCTCCGAGGAGGAGACGCCAGAATCCCTTCACTAAGGACTGCTCCTCGTCAAGCGATCTGAGGTCATGTCATAGATTGGCTCGAAAGCGGTTTTCAAGCATAAATACCTCCTTTAGCAGGGATCCTTTTCAGAAGGGGCCTTAAGTGGTGTATTTTCAACCCTACTTCTTCTTCTTCAAAACCCTAAACTCTAAACCCTGAAGAAAAGTTGAACCCTACAGCCACCTGAAAGAAAAGCCCTGGCAGTGATCGTACTGAGCATAGCCACTTAAGATAAGACGGCCCTGAATGAAGGAACTCTGGTGCCTGGTGGGAGGGTGAGACTAGGGCCCCAAAAAGCACAGAAGCAAAAATTAGGATAGGGATAATTATCCCATATAAACACCTTATAATAAAGCCCAATAAGGTAGGGTAGGGATATCCCTATAATATGCTTATGCGTATGTGCTTTTTGTGGTCCCTAAGAGACGTGCAGGCCGACTGGGTTTAGGGTTTAGGGGTTTAGGGGTTTAGGGTTTAGGGTTTAGGGGTTTAGGGTTTAGGGTTTAGGGGTTTAGGGGTTTAGGGTTTAGGGTTTAGGTTCCGACACCCAGTAGCTTCCAGAACTTTGCTTCAAGGTTTTTTTTAAAGCAGTGGGCCCTTTCTCTCCGCCGAACCCCGCCCTGTACAGGGCATGCTTCAAGGTTTAGGGCTTGGGGTTTAGGGTTAAGGGTGCAGGTGTTGGGTTCCAGGGTTAGGGGTTTAAGCTGTCAGGGTTTAGAAGGTTTGCCCTATCCACAGAGAACTCACTGGTTTAACTTAAGCAAAACTTCAGCAACACTCCACGACAGGGGGGGGGGAGTGGTCTCTCCAAAGCCCAAGTAACCCGAAATGCCCAAACCAAACGATCCAAACCCCAAACCCCAAGCCGCAAACCCTGAACTCCCGAACGACTGACCCTCAACCCCGAAACCCCGGAAGAGAAGCTGTCGCAGCCTTATCGTTTCGCACAGGGTTCGAGGGTGAATATAAGGGGCCTTCGGGCATATCATGGTAAAGTTATTAGAAGAAACCCTACTTGATGACATTGGTGAACCACTCAGCCGATTTCTTCAGCCTTGTACAGTTGTCTTGGAGGATCCCGGCTTTAGTGTCTGAGACTACTCAGCCGATTCCTTCAGCCTCCTACAGTCGGCTTGGGGGGCGCCCCCCGCAACCGCAACGCTGCTCCAAGGTCTTTGCCAGCTCACGGAATACTCCGCCTGGGAACCGACCTGCCATATGGGGGTGAAATTGCGAAGGCTTTTTTAGAAGGGCATTATTGCTGTTAGTGTCATCATTTTTCTGGTTATTGTTATTGTTGTTACTGTACTATTACCCATAGGCCTCATAGAAGTTCCTTTTTGGGATTACCTGATAGGATTCTAAATATGAACCCCCAAAAGGAACTACTATGGGGCCTATGGGTAGAAGGTGAGACCCCAAACCCTAGACCCTAAGCCCTCAACTCCAAACCCCTAAACCCTTAACCTTAAACCCTAAACTCTAAACTCCTAAACCCTAAACCCCTAAACCCTTAATCCCTAAATTTTAAACCCTTAACCCTGCATTATTCTTACTTTGGTTTCGTTGTCTTTGCCCGTCTGCTTAGAGGATGAGGGGACTTAGTAAGTAGGGTTATAAGTACCTTAATTGGGATTATAAGTAGATATAACTATAGATGCCTTAATTATAAACCTACTTACTAAGTCCCATGATCCTCCAAGTGGCAGCCTGGCTGGACACATGAGTTTTCTCGCAGTGGGAAGCTTCATTGTTTTGTTTCAGCAAGAACCCAGAGAGCCCAATACCCCTTAATTAAGGAACAGGGGGCTTAAATTATAAAGGGCTTCAGTTTACGATTTAAGCTATGCTCCTTAATTAAGGGGTATTGGGCTCTCTGGGAAGCTGTGTGAACATGTTTTGGCATGCTTGTTTGTCTCCAAGATAACAAATTGGCCTAGACTCGAAACACCGACAGCACTCAAGCCCCACTACAAGCGAGTACATTGACGCAAGGGAAACCCCCACACCCCACTTGGAGAATCAGGGAGCGCTACCAGTACTTGAGAACCGCCTGCTTGAAACTCGAAGAACCCGCAAGGTGCTGTGGCCCCACCGAACCCTGACCCTATAAACCGTACGCTGCATGAACGAGTGGAACCCCGTAACAAAAACTATATGCACTATAAACCCTCCAGACCCCTTCAAAATCTACCTCGAAGACCCCCAGCAGCTGTCCTGGGTAGTCGAAAGCGGCAGGGTAATTCTGGACCGTCCCAGCTCATGGACACCCTTGAAGCCTTGGTTTGGGTTACGAGCTACTTTTCGGGGTTTAGTAAAGGGACGCCTTTGAGGTATGCTCATCTGATAATACGGTTGATGATATAAATCTGCATTACCCATAGTAATATGCCAAAATTCCCATAGTCGAGGGTCATTTAGGTCATGCAGGATTTATATCATCAACCGTACTAAGAGTTCCTACAAAGAGCTGGACAAGGTCTTGGAGGGACTTCCTGAGGCTTCTCTGGCGGTTCTAAGAGTGAAGTTCTTGAACTTTTAGGGGGTTTCTAGGGGGTTTAGGGTTTAGGGATTTAGGGTTTAGGGTTTTAGGGTTTAGGGTTTTGTTCGTCAATAAAATCCTCTTAAGCCCACTACAGAAAAACACAACACATCCTAAAGGCCACCTAGTACAGGAGTGTTACTACTTGGAAGATCATGGGACTTAGTAAGCAGGGTTATACGGTTATACGCACCTTTATGAATTAAGGAAATCAGTGGGTATAACTATAGTTACGTTACTTATAACTTATAACCCTACTTACTAAGTCCCATGATCCTCCAAGTATCCATTACCCAGCCTCAGCGGTTTCGGGGGCACAGGGATTGGGGATTTGACCGCGGCAGGGTATCTTGAGGTGCTGGGGTGTTAATTTTTGGGGTTTGGGTATTGGGACTGACAGCTTGAGTTTCAGCCCCCTCTGTTGGTAGACGTTGCTGCAAATGCTTCATTTTTCATACAGACGCCACGTCGTCGCATTTTGCCGGAGGGGTAAAGATCAGTGGCAGTACTATCAGTACAGCCGGGTGCTGGATCGTGGGCTTTTCCATGGCTCTGCGTGATATGCTACACGTTGTGTTTCTTCTCATGCCGCCATTGGCAATGGTGTTTGAAGGTTCTGCTTTAAAGTCCAGGATTTCATTGCTTGTTGTAGGGTTCTGAGCCCGATGCCACCAGGTCTTGCAAAGGTCGAGCGCGTGTGAAATTGCCTCCTGCCTGGCATCGAGATAGCACAAGTAATAGTAGCAGCAATAGTCATACGATTGATGGTATACATCCTGCATTGCCTTAATGACCCTAGACTATGGAATTTATGGTATATTCCTTATCATGGGTCATGCAGGATTTATACCATGAGCCGTCGTAATAGTAATTAGGGCGGATCCTGGCAGAACCTCTAAACCCTAAACCCGAAAACCTAAAATCTAAACCCTAAGCCCTTAACCTCAGGATCTTGGCTCTGAGTTCTTTGGGTTTGGAAGTGCAGGGCCTGAACCCTCAAGACTCGAAGGTCTTCGGTCATGTTGGGTTTAGGGTTTAGGGTTTAGGGGGTCGTATCGCTTGTCTGACTTCTGAACCCCTCCAAAAAGTAAAACTTTTAGCCTCCTTATTATGGTTCATATAGAAACCCAAAAACTTGAAGTCCTAAGAGCCAACCAGAAGAACGCCAAGATTGGGTTTAGGCGACTGGTGAGGCAATCTTGCAGCTGTCAAGACAATAGCTGTGGTTTTGGGTTCAGGGTTTAAAACAATAGCTGAATAACCTGCGCTACGTAGTTTTAGGAGTTTAGGGTTTAGGCCAAAAGAGTTGAACGGTACGCTTCATACTATTTTCCTGATGGTCGGACTTCAGCAGTCTTAAACCGGTTGCAATTCCTGGAACCCGAGGCGACATCCCTTGCTATCATTTGCAAACAGCAACCATGCCGGCAAGACGTCTGCGACTCCAGCACCTGAGCTATTTTCCCAAGTTGACTCTTCAAGCACCGTGGTGTAGACCCCTGACAAGTAAGTCCGCTGTGAGGGCTCTAGGCTTTAGGGCGTCTAGGGTTCACGGCAAAGAAATCCCCCTCTTCGAGGGCCGGACTAGGGGGCCGTATTACAGTCCTCATTACGAGGCGGCCTTTTATTATACAAGTTAGTCAAAGGTCAGACTGGCACCCGAAACCCACACCAGTAGACGATGGTCCGTTATCAATTCTTCCTTCGAGTATAGAAGAACCACAAACTAGGCTTCTGGGCGGGTCTTTCAAATGCAACGACTTGTCAAAATGACATTAGGTACAGCGAAACAGACCCAGAGAGCCCAATACCCCTTAATTCAGGAATATGGCTTAAATTATATAGGGCTTCATATTATGATTTAAGCGATATTCCTTAATTAAGGGGTATTGGGCTCTCTGTTTCTTACTGACGAATTCAGTATGTAGTCAGTTAGGGTCTGGGTGAGGCAGGGTTGATTTCGCTCCCCATTCTAATTCAATCTTCGACTTCTGTGCCCAAAATAGCGGCCATAAAAAAGTGGCCGGAATAAGACGAATCGGGTGTAGGGGTACATTATAGTATTGTAGGAACAGTATTAAAGGAGTGATATTACTCATTATTTGGGCTTCGTTTTTCCCGTCTAAGGCCCCCACAATCCGGGTTTCGGGTTTAGGATAAAGCAGCAAGACACACGCCTGCTCCCGTGCCACTTCTGCCACCCCCAAAAACTCGAAGAAGCAGTCCGGTGGCCCCCACCCTAAAACGCCTGGCTTGTTTGTTTGCTGTGTGTTTTGTCTGGCCCTCCTCCGCCGAAGCGTGCGAATCCCACGAAGCATACCAAAAGAGCTAGATGGCCCCAAAAATCTATCTCCCTTGTAAGCCTGTCCAGAAGCTTAAGGCATGCAGGCCGAATGGTGGCATCCTCACCATATGTAAACTGTATACCCTAAACCCTACACGCTAATGTGTATAAGCACAGCCTAAACACCCAAACAAGTTTAGGAAGTAACCGAACAAAGCCGGATTCTTGTTACCAATATGCCTGCAAGGGCAGCAGGTAGGCACACGATCCTAAATTTCATAAAACCGATATAGACACAACGCAAACAACCCAGTTAGCCCGACAGCCTTTATGCAGTCCAAGTTAACAGCTGCATAGGAACCCGATAAAAAAAGCCCCAATACAAACCTTGCATTACCTGATGCTAAGCCGCTTCTAGCTTCTAACACCCTGTAGAGAAGGCCCTTCTCAAAACCACCTACGACCTAAGCCTTAAGCATAATTACGAAACCCTAAACGCTATAAACCCTATACCCAGAACACGAAACCCTAATCATGACCACAACCCTACTTCGATGGAGCCCAGGAGCAAAGTGGCAGCCACTGCCGGATTTTTCCACCGAGGCATCCACCTATGCATGCGTTGTTTACAGGATACGTGTTGCTTCTGCTGGTTTCCCCGTTTCTACATGCTTTACAAGCCTTTCACATGGTTGCAAACGGGCTTATACAGGTCCTAAAGTTAGGATCAGAGAACTGTTGGCAAGTAGGTTGTGAGTTGAGCCACAGAAGACTTCTCAGCAACCTCCTGAAAAAATAATCCCAGTTATAACCCTTAAACCCTAAACCCTAAACACCTGAACCCTAAACCCTATTGTAACCCCAGTTAAAATAACCGACCCAGGAGCTGCCCTGATCTGTTATGAGACAGGTACAAGAGGAGCCCAATACCCCGGAAGCAGCAATATCTTCGCACGTATGGAAACATCCGTATAAAGTATGTCTTCCGGAAAACTGCTTACTCAAACCCTAAACCCTAAACCGTAAAGGGTATGTTTGAGCACTCTGGGATTCAGGCAGAACTCTTTAGTGAACGGCGCTGAGGCTTCAGTTTCTGGCAGGGATTGGGCCCTAGCGGTACCGGCTTCAGAGTTCAGGCCTAAACTCTCAACCCTTAACCCCACGGTTTAGGGTTTTGGGTTTAGGGTTCAGGGTGTGCGTTGTGTCCGTTCGCGCATCCTTCACGGGCCGGCTTCCGATACTGCTTTAACGCCGGCCCTTACCATTTGCGCTCACTATGCGTAGCTCGTTTTCCCACCCCGGCCACCCTAACCTCGACCTATTCGGGTTTAGGGTTCCATTCTGAGCGGAACCCTCGTGTTCATTCTTATCTACTACCT
>BGNK01000523.1:101856-117849 GCA_003297005.1 Symbiodinium sp. clade A Y106
CATGAATGTATGTATGTAGGCCTTGTGTGCATATATGTACGGTATGTATTTATGCGGGGTGAGAGGAGGTAGAGGTTCGTTGGGGCGTGAAGGGCGTAGACCGGCACGGGCCAACGAACAGATCATCTTCAATACCACAAGCAGATAGTACTAATGTGTTGCAAGTCTAAAAGGCTTTTGCGAAAAGCATGTGTAGCAAACGGATCTGTTACAAGCAAAGCTCCTGGGCGAGGGCCGTTCCACGAACATCTGTTTTTTAAAAAGTACAGGGAAGGCTTTGCCTTTGCCAGGGCCGTTTTGCCCTGGCGAGCTCTGCCTTGATGGGGGGGGGGGGTTTAGCAAGGAGCTCTGTGAAACAGATCATCTTCAATACCACAAGCAGATAGTACTAATGCATTGCAGTCTAAAAGGCTTTTGCGCAAAGCATGTGTAGCAGTCGGATCTGTTACAAGCAATTGCATTGCAGCTCCTGGGCGAGGGCCGTTCCAGGAACATTTGTTTTTCAAAAAGTAGAGNCAAAAAGTAGAGGGAAGGCTTTGCCTTGGTCAGGGCCGTTTTGGAGATTCTGTGCATTGTGGAGGCTTTGCCTTGGCCAGGGCCGTTTTGGAGACTCTGTGCATTGTCGAGGACTATTGAAGAGCCCGTATGCGATGTGCGCAATAAAAAGATTACCCTAAACCCCCCCCATCAAGACAGAGCTTCTCAGGGCAGAGGGAATCCTTGAAACGGCTCTGGTTGAGGCAGAGGGTCTTCTTTAGTGTTAGACTTCAGGCCAAAATTCGGTGTTTCTGCAATAGTCCTCGACAATGCACAGAGTCTCCCTGGCCAAGGCAAAGCCTCCACAATGCACAGAATCTCCAAAACGGCCCTGACCAAGGCAAAGCCTTCCCTCTACTTTTTGAAAAACAAATGTTCCTGGAACGGCCCTCGCCCAGGAGNCAGAATCTCCAAAACGGCCCTGACCAAGGCAAAGCCTTCCCTCTACTTTTTGAAAAACAAATGTTCCTGGAACGGCCCTCGCCCAGGAGCTGCAATGCAATTGCTTGTAACAGATCCGAGTGCTACACATGCTTTGCGCAAAAGCCTTTTAGACTGCAACGCATTAGTACTATCTGCTTGTGGTATTGAAGATGATCTGTTTCACAGAGCTCCCTGCTAAACCCCCCCCATCAAGGCAGAGCTCCCCAGGGCAGAGGGCTCTCTCGTCTAACCCATCGGTTCGTTGGCCCGTGCCGGTCTACGCCCTTCACGCCCCAACGAACCTCTACCTCCTCTCACCCCGCATAAATACATACCGTACGTATATGCACACATGGCCTACATACATACATTCATGTATATAGACACAAATACACCCACACATATTTACAGACATGCAAGCACAAATGAATACCTGTGTATATACATTCTACGCATGCGTATTACGTTACTAATGGCAACCCATCGGCACTGATGCANAGAATGGAACCCTAAACCCGAATAGGTCGAGGTTAGGGTGGCCGGGGTGGGAAAACGAGCTACGCATAGTGAGCGCAAATGGTGAGGGCCGGCGTTAAAGCAGTATCGGAAGCCGGCCCTTGAAGGATGCGCGAACGGACACAACGCACACCCTAAACCCTAAACCGTTCGGAAAACCCCAAATTCCTTAACCCTAAACCCTAAACCCCTATCTAAGCCCATATTTCACTTTCGGCTTCGAAAGCCCTGCCTTGAGCTTAGTTTTTCTTAGCGGCCAAAGGCGGGTTTAGGGTACTTAAAAGGATCATGGGACTTAGTAACTAGGGTTCCTTAAAGGGATCTATAGGGTTCCTTGAAGGGATCTATAGGGTTTAGGGTTTAGGGTCTACTAAGGGGCAAGGGACTTACTAACTAGGGTTATAGGGTAACTCTACTTATAGCTACTTATAACCCCAATTAAGGTACTTATTATAACCTTACTTACTAAGTCCCATGATCCTCCAAGTAGGGGGTTTAGAGGTTTACCTACTTGTCGGGTATCATGGGGAACCAAAGGTTAACCTTTTTTCCATAATATCAGGATTATATAGGGATTCTATTACCCTCAAAAAGGTTAAAGGTTACCTGCTCTACTACTAGGTTTAGGGTAGGGGGTTTAGAGGTTTAGGGGCTTTAGAAATCCCTACCGAGTCTATCTCGACTGCACTCGTCTGTGTCATAACCGATTTTGGACTGAATCTGCACAATGATTCCTTTTGGTCGGCCTATCGGGTTTAGGGTCGTACGGCTGTACAGTTTAGTTTTGGGGTCTAGGCTTTGTCGCTAACCAAGCCTCTTTACTATATAGCGATAGAACCCCAAAACGCGTGATCCAAACTGTTTGCCGCACAGGGCCCGATCTTGGATGTGTTTTGCGTTTCGAGGTTCGACTCTTGGAACGGGCGGTATTGCAGGGCTCTGGTTGCAGAGTCGTGCAATCGGAGCTTCAATGCATGCTGGCGTAGGCATAGGCAGTCAAGAGTTCACGCTAGCAACAGCAGCAGCAACAACAGCATCAACAACAAACAGCAGCAGACAACAAGACACAGCAGCTTACAACAGCAACAGCGACAATAACAGCAGCAACAGCAACAACAAGAACAACTGGAAACAACAGTGACAGCGACAGCAACAGCAACCCCGACCACGCCGACATCACCAGCAACACCGACAACGCCAACAACACCAACAATGGCAAGCACACCAACAACAAGAGCCATAATCACAACAACCACAAGAACAGCAGCAGCAACAACAACAACAGTCATAGTGCCTTGTGTAGGCAAGTAGGCTCTCGTTTGGTGCTTCGATTCTTCAGCAAAGGTGCACGACAGCAAGGAAAGAAAAAAGAAGGACAAGGTGCGGATATCGGATCCCCAAGTTAGTGCACGGGATGATTGGCGTTCACTGCTTTCCATAGGTGCTGAAGTGTCCATTCCATTCAACTCCATGTTGATGTCGCTGCTGGTGCAGGCCCGCCGCGAAGCTCGTCGCAATCACTGATGCCTTCAATCCCAGCTATTGTCATTGTACTGCGACAGCCGAGTTGCGAGCCTTCTACCTTGTTGCGCAGTGCGGTCCACATATTTCGGGGATGTCTCCAAGAAGATCCAAAGCAACGAAACCCTAAACCCGGTTTGGCCTTTGCTGGCTCCCATCCTCGGTCATACTGTGAACGCACAAGCGCCCGCCACTCCGTGGTGCTTTCGTGGTCGAGCTGTGTGGGGTCCTACGAGGCTGTTGTCAGAAGCTGCTAAGGGTTTTCATACGGTTGTAGCAGGCTTTGCTACAAATGAGCGTGTCAGCGTCTTGTGCGGCTTGATATAGGGTCCTATACAGGTATTCACACACGCACACATGGTTTAGACGAGACTTAGCAGGGGAGGGTCATAATTACGGCAACTACACTTGCGAGTGCTTCATGCCTTTGATGATGCAGGGCTTACTTTTTTTTTGCAGGGGGGGGGGGGGGGNACGGCTCACAGATGAGAGCCCGCGTGGTACTTCCTTCGTCTTCTGGTTCCTTGGGGGCTGAATGGGGATGTTTGAGGGTCAGGCTGTTCCAACAAGGTTGAGTGGGTGTGTTAGCTCCACCCGAAATCACCAACAACTGCGAATTCGATGTACAAAGCATCGCGTGAAGATGTTTCACTGGGCCGGTTTGCGGCAGAAGCAGCGCAAAGTCTTCAGTCCACGCTCTTCCAACAAGGTTGAGCCAACAACTGCGAGATCGCTGCACAAGCATCGCTTGAAGATCATCGTTTGAAGGGTCCCGCCGGTTTGCGGCAGAAGCAGCACAAGATCTTTGTGATCTCCAAATGCTGCGTGCCAGGAGCCCGCAAAAGCTCACCAGGGTTTCGGTTCGAGGACTGCATAACGGCAGGATGGCGAAGTACCAGAATTACAAATAGCGTAGACATGCGTGCATGCATGGACAACTCCACACATGCATAAACAAAGTGCCCGCATGTAAACCCATGTAAACACCTCATGCAAGCATAGACATCGGCTCATATCCAGGCTATGGTTTGGAACAGATATGTGCCTTGCATCTTTTTCCATACGTGCATATTGGATCACTAAGCCCTTAACCCTTAAACCCCGAAGCTTAACTCCAAAGCCCGCTGAAGCCCTAAACCCGAAACATTAAAGGCTGAGCTGTAAACTGTAAACCGTAACGCCTCGGAGGCCACCCTCAACCCTAAACCCTTGAGGCCCTGAAGCCTCTGAGGACAGCTCACGGGCCGATGCGACCTGCTGCTACCGGCCGCCGATGCCTCGGCGCAGACGGTGCAGCTGACGGGGCAGCACCCGGAAGCCTGCAGGCCTGGGTTGGTAGAGTATACATAGGATTTGCAGGGCTTGGAAGGGGCTTGCAAGGGGTTGCAAGGATTAGGAGCTGGGATTCAAAGACTGTTTTGGAGCCTTAGTTGTTCATAAGTTTCACTTTGTGGGCCTGGGCTGGTGGTAAGGTTGAAACATTCCAGGCTACATGCAACAGACGAAGGGTTTAGGCCCCAAGGGCATAAGGGTTTTCTCACGCTGCTTAGGCCGCAAACCCCTCCATCAAAGTGCAAGCAATGGCCAAGTAGCTTAACCAGAGCCTAGAGGGCATCGCCCAGCACAGGTTTTGGGGCTTGAGGGTCACGGTCTGGCTGGGGCGCAGTGCTTCGACAGGCAGCGCGACTGAAACGCCACATCGTACTGGCAGAAACCTGGCTGAAGAGCCTGCCCCGCTGCATATGGCTGAAGGTTCGCCAAAAGCTTGTTAATTGGCACCAACACACGGTGCGTTGAGCTGTGCCAGCGACATGACGGCCCAGTTCCGCAAAAGAAAAGCTACGCAGAGCAGCGGTGTTTGTCCTGCATATTTCTCAAGTGTTCACTTGCAGTTGCAGTGACCCCTGGGGCCAGACTTGCTGGTGCCTGTTCGTGTCGACGTGTGAGCCATTTTCAGCACTAGTTGTCAGCTTCTCCGCCGGCATTTTTGCTCAAACAGCCCGGGTGGTGGCGGGTTTAGGATTGAGGGATGTTTTTTCAAAGTGCGATGGCGTCTTTTCTCTCATCTATGCGTTGCTCGCCCTTAGCAAGGTTGCTTAGGGCTTAGGGTTTAGGGATTATGGGTTAGGGATTGTGGTTTCGGGAAACATAAGCCCCCTAGACCCTTAACCCGAAAAAACCCTAAACCCCAAGACCATGTTGACGCCCCCGGAGCAGCAGAAGCACCAGCGCTGCAAACGCGGGAAAAGAAAACCCAGACCGGCAGGCCTGGACCCTAAAGGAACCCTACCCTTCGGGGTCCGTTTGTTGTGATTTCTTTGTATAAGTCTATAAGTCTACTATAAGTCCTTAAGGTAGGTTCTGTAGGGCCGAGGGAGGGTTCAGGGTTGCAGGTTTCGTCATTCAACAGAAGCCAGAAATCAGCAACTGGGCAGGTGCGCTGCACACTGCTGGCCAAGGGGTGGCACGGCTACTACGAGAGTTGTGGGTTTGATCATAGTGTTTCTCTAGGGGTTTAGTTAGGGGTTCTAAGGAGGGAGGGCCTTTCAGGTTCCGAGTTTGGAGGGTTTGAAGTTGGTTTTGGAGATTGTCTGGTTGATGGGTCTTCGAGGCTTCGAGGGTCTATAAAGCTGAGTTTCCGGCTTAGTTTCCAAATTAACATTTTGTCTTCATAATGAGAAACAAAGGCTGAAACAATGAGGGGGTATTTGGGCTTGTAATGGTGTAGTGTTTTCGGTTTAGAAGCTGTTGAAGCCACCCTTTTTCGAGGGGGACAGTGGTGTGTCAAAGGGGTTACGTATAAGACGGTTATATGAATGCTCTTGCGGAGAGTTTCGGAGCGCTGGGCTTTCGGGCTTAAAGGTTTCAGGGTTTCGGGGCTTAGGGTGGAGGATGTAGGGCTTTAACGCACGGGATCATTGTCGGAGCTCTTGCAACATTTCGGGCTTTACCGACTAGGGGCTCGGACATGCTAATCTGCATTGGCACAAGGTCACAAGGCAGCGTAAAGGTCCCGCAACGAATTGTTATGAAAGAACCCTTAACGGCCGCTTCCTAAAGCATTCATGAGAAGGGTGATACTGTAAAGGTTCCAGAGCTCCATAAAAAGCTCCATAGGTTTTGCAGGGTTGTATTTGCGTGCTTTTTACACGCCCAGGATCTCGGGGCGTGGCTTTGGGGTTGTTACGCTCTCAAAACTCGAAACCAGAAAGTGTTGGGCTTTGGGCTAAGAATTAGACCCTTTCAAGGATCCAGACAAAACAACCTAAGTGAGCATAACAACCGTAGGTACCAGCGCCAAACGAACAAAAGAATAATTATACTGTAGCCTATCAACGCAACACAGCACCTTTCCGAGCACTCAACATCAAGAAACCGTACTTAAGCCATAATTCCCAGAAGCCACCCTACAAACGCCTCGCGAGGAAAGACGCCCGAATCCGGAACCCCATCTTATAAACCCCTCTAGATCCATACAGGACCCTCAGCCTCAAGCCCTTCAAAGCCCTTCTAACAACACATAAGGACAGGGAGCCTGCTCTAAAGAACCCCTAGAAGCCCTAAGCGCTCTAGAAGCCTTGTGACCCCTTCAGAGAGACTTGCTAGAACTCCCTTAACCTCCCTTCTGTAAGCCATCAAGCTTCAAGCCCCCCAGAACCCCTATGAACTCTAAGCTCTGAACCCTACGGAACCCTCGTAACCCCCTTGTTAGAACTTCCTAAAGAAGCTCTCCCCTTTGTTGGCATAGGTGCACGCTGCGGAAGCGTCTCGGCTCCTCAACAGGGTTTTGGTGTTTTGTGTTGCGTACTCGTAGTGCTTCAGGGTTCTATGAGTCTTTTGAGGGGGTTTGCATTCCAGTTCAGTTTAAGGGCATAGGGGTTCCATAACGGCTCTAAAGGTTGGAGAAATTGCTGGTTAGGGGATTCCTAAGTGGGTTCCTGTACGGGCTACGTCTATGGGGGGCGCAGGGTGGGGGTTGAAGGCTGTCAGGCTGATGGTTTGATGCAATTCGAATGTGCTTTGCCGGATTACGGTGTCTCGTAGGTCTATGGGCTGCGTTGGTGTAGTTTGCTGTTTTTTGGTTCAGTAATGTTTTCACCTTTGGCTCGCATTGTCTTGATCCAGGGTCTAAACCCTGTACCTCAACCCACACCCCGAATCACTCCTACCACGGACAGAACCCGATGCCCCTGAGCTCACAGTCCTGAAGCCCTAAACTCCGAAACCCGAAGCCCGCATAAAGCCCTACAAATCGCTGTAGACCCCGTCTAGATACCTTATGGAGTGTCACAGTCACGCTCAAAAACTCGGTTAAGGAGCCCGTTTGTAAAGAACTCCTGGAAGCCGTGTAAATCGTATATGACCCGCATTATGCTACCTCATAATCTCCCCTCAAACCCTACAACACCCAGAACTCCTATACGCCCTGGCAAACACCTGCCCTCCCTGTTCTAGGCAGACGATGCCGCAGCGGTGTCTCGGCTTCTCAAAAGTGTTTATGTGAGTGTTTCACGAGTACTGTTGTTTTTGTTTCGGGTTCCATGAGGCGGCTTCTAGAAGGTCAGAGTTTGCCTGGAAGCTTAATGCATAGCGTTTGTTCGGCTCAGATAGTACCATGAAGTGCTTTGCAGAAGTTGACATGCAACCAGGACGGCCTCCCTTCGCCGCCTCGCAAGCAGGATTCGGAGGCCAGACTTTTGATAATCCAGCACATTTGATGCAATCGACACGAGATTTAGCAAGGCCGACGCGGATCCCAGTGCGCAGAACATCCTGGAGACTGCAGACGACATCAAATCCAGCTTGGGTGGTGCTTCAAGGACGACGAAACACGGAGAGCCCTACGCGAATGCGCCTGGGACGTGAACAAAGCCAGCAGCTCAGCGCTTTCGGAGCGTGGTCTGGCTTGTTTGGAACCACGGATTCAGGCAGCGAGCTGATCATCCCGTTTTGATGCGCTTGTGGTGCGCAGATTCTTGGTAACCGCACTAAGTGATTTAACCGAGATTGTCCCAAGTAGCGGCACCTATGTCTCAGTAGATCCTGCCTTGTGCTGGCTGTCTAGGATAAGAACCCAGCGGCCCGTGCTCGCGACAAATCCGGCGACTTATGTGCAGCATTGCCGACAAGCCGTGTGTCGGGACAAGAATTACTCGTAGTGCTGCAGCGTCTGCAAAAGATCATGCAACTCCTGCACATGTTGACGTGCTCTGCATGTCTTGCCGCCACTACTCGTCCGCTCATCAAATCTCCAAGAGAGCCGTTTCTCAAAAAAGGCCGGGCAGTTTTTCCCAAAATACAAAGCACCTTTAGTGTCATGCTGCCGCCGCTAGCTTCCCATGTGGTTGACCATAAATATCAACAGCAATAAGCAAGAATTTATTGTAAGCTCTACACGAACACCTCGGCCAGGTTCAGGTGCAGGCCGGACTCCTCCAAGCCCCTCGGCCCCTCCGAACCCTTCTCCCTCGTAGGCGTAGGCTGAGGTTTCGGACTTCACGTCCCCGGCCAAAGCAACACAGCAACAACAAAAATTGCAACTACATAATCATCAACAACAAGAACAAGAACAACAACAGCAACAACAACAACAGCAACAGCAACAATCAACCTTTCCACATCCACAACCACAACGACAACAACAACAACAACAACAACAACAACAATCACAGGGCGTTTTCTGGGCACGTAGGCTCTAGTTGTGTGCCCCGATTCTTCAGCTAAGGCCTACACGAACAAGACGAGAAAACGCCGGCAGCAGGCGCGCATATCGGATCCCGAAGTCACTGTACGAGCATTGGCATAATCGGCGTGTCCTGCTTTCTATAGATGCCGAAGTGTTTAGTCCATTCAACTACAGTGGATGTGGCTGCTGTTGGAGGAGCGACGCCTGCGGCGCCGTCCCGGCTGCTGAAGATTCAAGGTCAGCACGGCTACTGAGTGTGTGAAGGCTTGTGACATCAACATGGCCCATATTTCTTCCTTGACCGGGCAAGTTTTAGTTGCCAAGCCGAGTGGAAGCCACTGAGTGCACCAGCAGAGCCCGGGACCCGACGCTGCCGTTAGAGCGTGCACCTAGACCGCAACTTCTCCAACGAATCGATTGACGAAGTCCCATGCCATGACAAGTGTAGCTATCCTAATCATGACTTCCTTGCTGAGTCGCATGCTCCTTTGTGGTCTAAAGCCCGCATAGAAACCCTCATAGAACCCTATCAAGCCGCATAAGACCCTGATACGCTCGTGTGTATTAAGACCCTCTGTAGCCGTATGACGGCCCTGTCGCACCTCTTACAATCATATATCATATAGTGCAAGGAGTCAACCAACTGCAGTTTCTAGGCATGATAGTATGGCGATATCAGATTCACAACGTTTAAGCGGTCGACACAGCCCGATTCTCCTGAGATATGCAATTGGCCAGCAGGTACCTTGAGATATTGGGACATCTGGCGTTGCTTCGGAGGTGTTTGCGAAGTGTGTTTAAACCATGCCACTTGCCAAGTAATCCACAAGGCCAGAGGCAGTCGAGGGCACGAGTTCAATTGCCGGCATGCAACCACGTAAGCACGTCTTTTTTCCCAGTCGGAAGGAAGAGTAGGTCCGAAACGTTTTACAACTCGGAACACAATTCTGTTCGTGCAACACCCAATACCTCCGAACAGAAACCTGGACGGCGAGAAGGATGCAAGAAACATCGAGATGAAGCTAAACCCTGCATGAGCATGTCAGACGACGTGACGATTGGCGGTGAAAACATTTGTTGCCTTTGATCCTCAGGGGCAGTCGTCGTTTCAGATGAGATGCTGTGATGAGTGAAGCAAAAGGAATCTCGTCAGCAGTGCAAACGTCCATGATCAAAAAGAGCTGTAGCTACCATACTAGCTGCTTTCGTGAATGCCCGAACTTGTGTTGCATCGGTTGTGTTTTCTCATCAATTTTCGCGTCCTTGACGACGAAGCATTGGGTGAGTTATTGTAGACTGGCGTTCAAGGCGGAAGTGGGTATCGGTGATTCACACTTGAAGCAAGTCGACAGTTTGCAGATCAAGTTCTCCAGGTTGCCGTTTGGGGCCATTGTTGTTTATATGAAGCGTTCTCGTGGCTCCAGCACCAATTATCTATACCCCGAAGCATCAAGAAGAGTATGACTTACCCATACTTACCTGCAATATTGTACAGTGGGTTTACATACGAAATGCCGTACCAAATTTTGCCATTGCCGCCTGCACGTGGTGTCTCGAAGGTTGGTGAGATGTACTACCAAGTAACCCCGTGTAGTCCTTCAGCACTTGAGGGTGTCCCGTGTCCCGTGTTTCGTTTCGTTATCATTGTATATATTCTTGAGGTACTATCATATGGCAGCCGCGTTAGGCCATGCGTTGCAAGAGATCATGCTTGGGAAAGTGTGAAGGATGTAGGTAAACTCCCACACCGCTTTCACTGTTGTCAACATTCTCATCGCATCGTTCCTCTCAGTACCATCAACGCCACCGTCATCGCAGCCACCACCATCGTCCCACAGTACCCCAAGCCCCCGAAACCCTAACCCTTCTTGCCTGCATACATAACCCTTAAGTGCAACTCCGCAAGCACTCATGATGGTGTTACGTAATCAGAGGCTCATGAGGTAAAATCGACGCAGCTTAGGACCTGCAGGATCATTTCATTCGGGAATTAGTTCCTGAGCGCTATTTGGGGAGGGGGGGTTGCTGTGACCAGTTGTGTGTGCATGTGTCCGGCTCAAAGATTCGTGCAGGGCTGGGTAAGATCTGGAAGGATTGTAGGCCGCCGCTGCAGACTCTTGGAGGCGCTCGATCTGTCATCACGGCAGCAACTGACTACAGAAGCGATGTATACGGTCTGTGTCCTTTCTTCGAGCAAATCGTCTCGCTCGCGGGTTTGGTGCCCGTTTGCAGTTGTCGGGTCGGGATTCCTCTGTCATAAGTTGTCATGCCGTGGGCGGCGGGGGCGGTGGTGGTAGTGGTGGTGATCGTGGTGGCGGTGGTGGTGGTAGAAGCGAAGAAGACGAGCAATCACAAATTGCGAGCAAGAGCCACCACTGCAAACGAATTCCCATAATCATAAGCAGACAAGAATAGCATCATTGCTGAGCACTGGAGGACTGGTACTAACAGAACTAGCCAAGACGACATGATAATCGAAGCAGTACTCATAGCATAGTTAGTCAGAGACGACAATCACCGCAATTGCGGAGTATAAACAGTTCATGGATGACAGTAGCTGAACGAGCACGCAGATGCAGTAATGCCAGCATGCGAGCCTAGGTGGCAAGGACAGCGACCATTGGAGAGTCGACGTAGCAACATGCGGACTTCTGAGAAGAAGTCATTTGAAAAATATGAAAACACGCGTTGTTGCAATAATGCTAAACCACCCGAACCTGAAGCAGCAAGCCCCAAATCCCGGACCCTAAGCCCTGAACCTCCAACCAAGAAGCCGGGCCCAAGACCAAGCCTAAGCCCCGGAAGTTCTGAGCCCTTCCGTGGAAAGGCCTGAGCCACCTCTCGGGGTGTTGCGCCTATCTCGCTTTCTGGACTTCCGTGTGAGTTCTGGAGTTGGCCCCCTTTTTCGGGAAATTAGCCAAGTCGCCCCCTCGGACAGGCCCCGGGCAGGGAGCTCTGTCTTGATGGGGGGAGTTTAGGGTAATCTTTTTATTGCGCACATCGCATACGGGCTCGTGCGCAGCTCCCTAGCCGGTCGCGTGGGCTGCGCTTCGCCCAAGGCCCTACGCGCTTACGCTCGTTGCTCCGGNGGGCCCGCTGCGCACCGGGTGTGCTTCGCTGCGGCTCGGCGATTGTATCACTTGAAGCGCCTCGCCTTAGTTTAGGGTTTAGGGGTTTAGGGTTTAGGGTTAAAGAATTTGGGGTTTTCCGAAAGTACTGGGCTTTGGAGTACCATGCTTTAAGACTTTTTTTGGGACCTGTTCCTTAAAGGGAACCATTATGAAAAAAAGTCTATACTTTTTTCCCTGGTTACTTCAAAGTCCAGTATAGGCTTAGATAGTGAACGGGGGAACTTTAAGCTTTTTGGCCTTATATATTAGCTCTATCTTCGAAAGTTTGAACCTTTTGGGGCCCGGTTGTTGAAGAAGAGAGTAGGGATTTGGTTTTCAAGTTACGATGCCGGAATAGAGCCTGGGTTCAAAAAAGGAAACCGTATGTAGCTACATTTAATAGGGGCCTTAATACGGTTGATGATATAAATCCTGCATTACCCTAATGACCCAAACTATGGGAATTGTGGTACATTCCTTATTATGGGTAATGCAGGATTTATATCATCAACCGTCGTTAGAACAGGGCTTTTTTTTGGGGGGGATTGTATACTGTAGCAATGAGGAACCCCAAGAATCGTATTGGTAATTGTTCAGGGCGAATCCTTAGGATCCTACAAGAGGTCCTTCAAGGGTTTATAGGGTTTAGGGTTTAGGGGTCCTCTAAGGCTCTTTAAGGGCTCGTTTAAGAGTTCCTGCTGTGTTTGGTGCCTGCCTTGAAGGTGGAGAGTTGCTCAGCTAGCAGAGCAGAACGCCCTGCGATGCCTGAATACTTGCGTTCACAAGTGCCTCAATCAAAGAACTTAGTGATTTTGTAGGTTATCTTTAGCCTGTTTGGGGCTATAAAAGTATCAATATCATCCTGCATCAATCACAAGGTTAGGGAAGGTAAGTTTCTTCTTGTACAACCGCCCCCTACTCGTACTTCCAGACAACCCACTCGCCCACTGAGGGTTTCTTATCTGGACAGTTGCACTAGGTCAGGATGGGCCGCCAAAAGAGGCCAAATTGACAGCCTCACCAAAAGCTGTCTTGCAAAGTGGGTTGTTGTGTGGACTTAAGCTCTTGGGGGATGTTTAGGGGGTTGAAGCATAATCATTATATGGGCCTTAATAATTACGTCTACCATTTAATTATAGTATAATAATATACCCCCCAAACCCTATTCTAATCATCAAGGCCCCTATGTTACCACGTGTTCAGGAAACGTTTCTTTTGATGCCGTGAAGCTTGGGTTCCGCAGCTGTTTTCCGCGAGGTACCGCGCATCTCGAAAGAGCCGCCGAGTATGGAAAGACTAAGACTTAGAGGTCGAGTTTGGCATTGAGCATAGTTCCTAACTCCAACAAATTAAGGTATTGACGGGTTTAGGGGTGTAGGGTTTAGGGATTTAAGGTTTAGGTAGCAGGCTGTCCTGAGAGCAGCCGGCCTTGTTTTTCCGCTTACTCGTTATCAGCTCATGACATGACGTAGGCACAGCGTCTCATCTACTCTCCGGCTCCCCTGACACGGCCTGGTCATCATAGGGACCATCACGGTTCGAAGCCCCTAACTTAGCCTGGTCCCTGACGTGCCGAAGGCCTGGACCTCAAAGCCCATCAGCAAACAAAATCAAGCCCATGAAGCCGAAACTCTACTGGCAAAGTGCTGGACCGAAAATGTCATGAGAGCGCCATGTTGCTGCGAGCACGGCCATATTTTCCAAGAGGCTTCCTGAGGTTGATGCTCCGGGGATGGGGGTCAAAAAACGTTAAATCAGGATCAAAAACAAATAATCATTCATAATAGTAGGGGAGGTAGGGAAGGAAGAAAGGAAGGAAGGAAGGAGGGAAGGAAGGAAGGACCGAAGAGAGGAAGGAAGGAAGGAAGAAAGGAAGGAGGGAAGGAAGGACGGAAGGAAGGAAGAAAGGAGGGAGGGAAGGAAGGACGGAAGGAAGGAAGGACGGAAGGAAGGAAGCAAGGAAGGAAGGAAGAAAGAAAGAACGAAGGAAAAGAAGACACTTCTTTTTGGCTTATTTTGACTTAGAAACAGAGGGGAACTTTTATTTTCCTCAGCGTTCGCTTAATTTTGGTAGGAAATCCTCTATTTTCCGTGTATTTCCAGAGACAGAGACCAAGAAAGAAAGAAAGAAAGGAAGATTGGAAGAGTTTTTTTAGTGTTTAAGTTTCGCGGTGTATTTTTAATAGGAAAACCTCTCTTTTCTGTAGATTTGAATAGGAAAAGCTCTATTATCTGTATTTCAAATTAAACAAAACTCTATTTTCTGTAGATTTTTAAAACAAAACCTCTATTGTCTACATCGCTTGACAAAAAAACCTCTATTTTCTCTAGAGTTTAATAGGAAAGCTTGCACTTTCTGTGTATATTAATTGGAAATCCTCTATTATTTTGATTCTCAGCGTTAAGGGTTTGAATATTTAAATAGGCAAACCTATATTTTCTGTAGATTTTAATCGGAAACCTCGTTTTTCTGCAAAAAAACCTTCATTTTCTTCAAAGTTTCATAGGAAAACATTTATTGTCTGTATATATTAGTAGGAAATCCCTTATATATTTTCTCTATATTTAAATTCTCGGCTTTATGGCGTCGTGGAAAGCTGTATTCAAACCCACATCAAGAACAAAAGGAGAATCTTGAGGCTTCAGGGCCTAAGATTAAGGAATAAGATTGGGGGATCCCACTCTTTAGGTGTTATCCCTATTTGTAAGTAGGGTCCTGGCTTCCGGAACATAGTTAGGGTGAGGGTGTAGGGACTTTGAGCCCTTGGCCCTCGTGCACTCGGGTAATACCTCCTCAAGACCGCCGCGCGGTCCACCTTCCTCTTCTCCGTGCTCGCGGGCCTCATCACGCCCACCCGGTGGACATTCCTGCGTGGAGCCTTTCTAGAAGCATTCTGTTTGCAAATGGGGGGGCTGCGCCCCCCCCCCCAACCCCCCGCTCATTTTAGATTTTTAAGTCATGGAACTTGCTTCGAAGAACAGCATGGCATGAATGGACATTCCTGCATGGGGCCTTTCTGCGAGCATCTGTTTGCAAATGGGGGGGGGGGGCTGCGAACCCCCCCGCTCATTTTAGATGTTTAAAGTCATGCGAACTTGCTTCAAAGAACGGCGTGCCATCAATGGGCATTCCGTCAAGAAGCCTTTCTACGAGCATTCTGTTTGCAAATGGGAGTAAATGGGGGTGGGCTGCCCCCCCCAACCCCCCGCTCATTTTAGATTTTTAAAGTCATGCGAACTTGCTTCAAAGAACGGCATGGCATCAATGGACATGGTTCACACGAAACACATCCTTGCAAATTGCAAATTCCCAGTAGTTGGAGGCCGCAGATAGCGAAACAAATTATTGCACATTGCAATTTACCAATAGCTTGAGGCCGAACAGAACCCGGCAAACCTTTGCAAATACTTCCCAATAGCTTGAAGTCGCAGATACCGAATACCGAAAAAATTCTCTGCAAATTGCAATTTCACAACAGCTTGCGGCCGAACAAAACCCGGCAAATCCTTGCAAATTACAATTTCCCAATAGCTAGGGCCGCAGATACCGAAACAAATCTCTGCAAATTGCAATCTCCCAATAGCTTGAAGCCGAACCAAACTCGCTGCAAAACTAAGCCAAAAGAACCTTTAGCCAAACCTTTAAGAAAGGCCCGAGCCAAACCTTTGCAAAAACAACCGCGAGCCAATAGCGTTCTCCCTATGAAAAGCCAAGAAATCGAACAAAAACAACAGTTTAATTTTTTTGATCCTCATTTAATTCTTTTTGATCCCTCACCCATCGCTCCCCGAGACTTCAACAAGCCTTAGTTTGGGCATATCTCTCAGGTCATACTGCGACCCTGCTACGCAGCCTAATGTGATTTTGTTCGGGTCTCGAAGTGTCTGGGCTTATCTCACTTGACCTTCCTTACGTCGAACACTGTTAGTATACGGTGGCCTTAGCTCGAAATAGAGGGGCCCGAATAATTAGAAATAGTATTCCTTCCAAGGGGGTGGGGGTTCTTTTTGGGTATTTTTTATGGTTTTTTTATGGTTTTCCGTTCGGCAGACGCGCGAGTCAGTCAGTCAGTGAAGCAGCTACATTCAGGGCACTCTATCATGAAGCTGGCTTGGTGTCCGGAATCCGGGCCTGCAAACTGGGCCGAAAACCTCAACAAAAAGCTGCTTAACGGTCAACGTTGCTTGTGCCCAGCTCCC